>OU744736.1:36076917-36434564 GCA_916613615.1 Steromphala cineraria | reverse complement strand
GCTTAAAATTGACCCGAAACATCAAAAATATCAAATTTGCTTAAAACATGGTTAGGACGCATCTACATGCTCCGTACACCTCCACAAGCAAAGTTTAGCTCATTTTCAACCCAAAAACGAAGGAAACCATTTTTGTAAAATTTTGACCAAATTGCTTAAAATTGACCCGAAACGTCAAGAATATCAAATTTGCTTAAAACATGGTTAGGACGCATCTACATGCTCCGTACACCTCCACAAGCAAAGTTTAGCTGATTTTCAACCCAAAAACGAAGGAAACCATTTTTGTAAAATTTTGACCAAATTGCTTAAAATTGACCCGAAACGTCAAAAATATCAAATTTGCTTAAAACATGGTTAGGACGCATCTACATGCTCCGTACACCTCCACAAGCAAAGTTTAGCTGATTTTCAACCCAAAAACGAAGGAAACCATTTTTGTAAAATTTTGACCAAATTGCTTAAAATTGACCCGAAACGTCAAAAATATCAAATTTGCTTAAAACATGGTTAGGACGCATCTACATGCTCCGTACACCTCCACAAGCAAAGTTTAGCTGATTTTCAACCCAAAAACGAAGGAAACCATTTTTTGTAAAATTTTGACCAATTTGCTTAAAATTGACCCGAAACGTCAAAAATATCAAATTTGCTTAAAACATGGTTAGGACGCATCTACATGCTCCGTACACCTCCACAAGCAAAGTTTAGCTCATTTTCAACCCAAAAACGAAGGAAACCATTTTTGTAAAATTTTGACCAAATTGCTTAAAATTGACCCGAAACGTCAAAAATATCAAATTTGCTTAAAACATGGTTAGGACGCATCTACATGCTCCGTACACCTCCACAAGCAAAGTTTAGCTCATTTTCAACCCAAAAACGAAGGAAACCATTTTTGTAAAATTTTGACCAAATTGCTTAAAATTGACCCGAAACGTCAAAAATATCAAATTTGCTTAAAACATGGTTAGGACGCATCTACATGCTCCGTACACCTCCACAAGCAAAGTTTAGCTCATTTTCAACCCAAAAACGAAGGAAACCATTTTTGTAAAATTTTGAC
Source organism: Steromphala cineraria (assembly GCA_916613615.1). NCBI lineage: Eukaryota > Metazoa > Mollusca > Gastropoda > Trochida > Trochidae > Steromphala > Steromphala cineraria. Next base: position 36,433,498 of record OU744736.1, on the reverse strand, counting down.
CAAATTGCTTAAAATTGACACGAAAAATAAAAAAATATCAAATTTGCTTAAAACATGGTTAGGACGTATCTACATGCTCCGTACACCTCCACAAGCAAAGTTTAGCTGATTTTCAACCCAAAAACGAAGGAAACCATTTTTGTAAAATTTTGACCAAATTGCTTAAAATTGACCCGAAACATCAAAAATATCAAATTTACTTAAAACATGGTTAGGAAGCATCTACATGCTCCGTACACCTCCAAAAGCAAAGTTTAGCTGATTTTCAACCCAAAAACGAAGGAAACCATTTCTGTTAAATTTTGACCAAATTGCTTAAAATTGACCCGAAACATCAAAAATATCAAATTTGCTTAAAACATGGTTAGGACGCATCTACATGCTCCGTACACCTCCACAAGCAAAGTTTAGCTCATTTTCAACCCAAAAACGAAGGAAACCATTTTTGTAAAATTTTGACCAATTTGCTTAAAATTGACCCGAAACGTCAAAAATATCAAATTTGCTTAAAACATGGTTAGGACGCATCTACATGCTCCGTACACCTCCACAAGCAAAGTTTAGCTGATTTTCAACCCAAAAACGAAGGAAACCATTTTTGTAAAATTTTGACCAAATTGCTTAAAATTGACCCGAAACGTCAAAAATATCAAATTTGCTTAAAACATGGTTAGGACGCATCTACATGCTCCGTACACCTCCACAAGCAAAGTTTAGCTGATTTTCAACCCAAAAACGAAGGAAACCATTTTTGTAAAATTTTGACCAAATTGCTTAAAATTGACCCGAAACGTCAAAATATCAAATTTGCTTAAAACATGGTTAGGACGCATCTACATGCTCCGTACACCTCCACAAGCAAAGTTTAGCTGATTTTCAACCCAAAAACGAAGGAAACCATTTTTGTAAAATTTTGACCAATTTGCTTAAAATTGACCCGAAACGTCAAAAATATCAAATTTGCTTAAAACATGGTTAGGACGCATCTACATGCTCCGTACACCTCCACAAGCAAAGTTTAGCTCATTTTCAACCCAAAAACGAAGGAAACCATTTTTGTAAAATTTTGACCAAATTGCTTAAAATTGACCCGAAACGTCAAAAATATCAAATTTGCTTAAAACATGGTTAGGACGCATCTACATGCTCCGTACACCTCCACAAGCAAAGTTTAGCTCATTTTCAACCCAAAAACGAAGGAAACCATTTTTGTAAAATTTTGACCAATTTGCTTAAAATTGACCCGAAACGTCAAAAATATCAAATTTGCTTAAAACATGGTTAGGACGCATCTACATGCTCCGTACACCTCCACAAGCAAAGTTTAGCTCATTTTCAACCCAAAAACGAAGGAAACCATTTTTGTAAAATTTTGACCAAATTGCTTAAAATTGACCCGAAACATCAAAAATATCAAATTTGCTTAAAACATGGTTAGGACGTATCTACATGCTCCGTACACCTCCACAAGCAAAGTTTAGCTGATTTTCAACCCAAAAACGAAGGAAACCATTTTTGTAAAATTTTGACCAAATTGCTTAAAATTGACCCGAAACATCAAAAATATCAAATTTACTTAAAACATGGTTAGGAAGCATCTACATGCTCCGTACACCTCCAAAAGCAAAGTTTAGCTGATTTTCAACCCAAAAACGAAGGAAACCATTTCTGTTAAATTTTGACCAAATTGCTTAAAATTGACCCGAAACGTCAAAAATATCAAATTTGCTTAAAACATGGTTAGGACGCATCTACATGCTCCGTACACCTCCACAAGCAAAGTTTAGCTCATTTTCAACCCAAAAACGAAGGAAACCATTTTTGTAAAATTTTGACCAAATTGTTTAAAATTGACCCGAAACGTCAAGAATATCAAATTTGCTTAAAACATGGTTAGGACGCATCTACATGCTCCGTACACCTCCACAAGCAAAGTTTAGCTGATTTTCAACCCAAAAACGAAGGAAACCATTTTTGTAAAATTTTGACCAAATTGCTTAAAATTGACCCGAAACGTCAAAAATATCAAATTTGCTTAAAACATGGTTAGGACACATCTACATGCTCCGTACACCTCCACAAGCAAAGTTTAGCTGATTTTCAACCCAAAAACGAAGGAAACCATTTTTGTAAAATTTTGACCAATTTGCTTAAAATTGACCCGAAACGTCAAAAATATCAAATTTGCTTAAAACATGGTAAGGACGCATCTACATGCTCCGTACACCGCCACAAGCAAAGTTTAGCTGATTTTCAACCCAAAAACGAAGGAAACCATTTTTGTAAAATTTTTACCAAATTGCTTAAAATTGACCCAAAACGTCAAAAATATCAAATTTGCTTAAAACATGGTTAGGACGCATCTACATGCTCCGTACACCTCCACAAGCAAAGTTTAGCTGATTTTCAACCCAAAAACGAAGGAAACCATTTTTGTAAAATTTTGACCAATTTGCTTAAAATTGACCCGAAACGTCAAAAATATCAAATTTGCTTAAAACATGGTTAGGACGCATCTACATGCTCCGTACACCTCCACAAGCAAAGTTTAGCTGATTTTCAACCCAAAAACGAAGGAAACCATTTTTGTAAAATTTTGACCAAATTGCTTAAAATTGACCCGAAACGTCAAAAATATCAAATTTGCTTAAAACATGGTTAGGACGCATCTACATGCTCCGTACACCTCCACAAGCAAAGTTTAGCTCATTTTCAACCCAAAAACGAAGGAAACCATTTTTGTAAAATTTTGACCAAATTGCTTAAAATTGACCCGAAACGTCAAAAATATCAAATTTGCTTAAAACATGGTTAGGACGCATCTACATGCTCCGTACACCTCCACAAGCAAAGTTTAGCTGATTTTCAACCCAAAAACGAAGGAAACCATTTTTGTAAAATTTTGACCAAATTGCTTAAAATTGACCCGAAACGTCAAAAATATCAAATTTGCTTAAAACATGGTTAGGACGTATCTACATGCTCCGTACACCTCCACAAGCAAAGTTTAGCTGATTTTCAACCCAAAAACGAAGGAAACCATTTTTGTAAAATTTTGACCAAATTGCTTAAAATTGACCCGAAACATCAAAAATATCAAATTTACTTAAAACATGGTTAGGAAGCATCTACATGCTCCGTACACCTCCAAAAGCAAAGTTTAGCTGATTTTCAACCCAAAAACGAAGGAAACAATTTCTGTAAAATTTTGACCAAATTGCTTAAAATTGACCCGAAACATCAAAAATATCAAATTTGCTTAAAACATGGTTAGGACGCATCTACATGCTCCGTACACCTCCACAAGCAAAGTTAAGCTCATTTTCAACCCAAAAACGAAGGAAACCATTTTTGTAAAATTTTGACCAAATTGCTTAAAATTGACCCGAAACGGCAAAAATATCAAATTTGCTTAAAACATGGTTAGGACGCATCTACATGCTCCGTACACCTCCACAAGCAAAGTTTAGCTCATTTTCAACCCAAAAACGAAGGAAACCATTTTTGTAAAATTTTGACCAAATTGCTTAAAATTGACCCGAAACGTCAAGAATATCAAATTTGCTTAAAACATGGTTAGGACGCATCTACATGCTCCGTACACCTCCACAAGCAAAGTTTAGCTGATTTTCAACCCAAAAACGAAGGAAACCATTTTTGTAAAATTTTGACCAAATTGCTTAAAATTGACCCGAAACGTCAAAAATATCAAATTTGCTTAAAACATGGTTAGGACGCATCTACATGCTCCGTACACCTCCACAAGCAAAGTTTAGCTGATTTTCAACCCAAAAACGAAGGAAACCATTTTTGTAAAATTTTGACCAAATTGCTTAAAATTGACCCGAAACGTCAAAAATATCAAATTTGCTTAAAACATGGTTAGGACGCATCTACATGCTCCGTACACCTCCACAAGCAAAGTTTAGCTGATTTTCAACCCAAAAACGAAGGAAACCATTTTTGTAAAATTTTGACCAATTTGCTTAAAATTGACCCGAAACGTCAAAAATATCAAATTTGCTTAAAACATGGTTAGGACGCATCTACATGCTCCGTACACCTCCACAAGCAAAGTTTAGCTCATTTTCAACCCAAAAACGAAGGAAACCATTTTTGTAAAATTTTGACCAAATTGCTTAAAATTGACCCGAAACGTCAAAAATATCAAATTTGCTTAAAACATGGTTAGGACGCATCTACATGCTCCGTACACCTCCACAAGCAAAGTTTAGCTCATTTTCAACCCAAAAACGAAGGAAACCATTTTTGTAAAATTTTGACCAAATTGCTTAAAATTGACCCGAAACGTCAAAAATATCAAATTTGCTTAAAACATGGTTAGGACGCATCTACATGCTCCGTACACCTCCACAAGCAAAGTTTAGCTCATTTTCAACCCAAAAACGAAGGAAACCATTTTTGTAAAATTTTGACCAAATTGCTTAAAATTGACCCGAAACATCAAAAATATCAAATTTGCTTAAAACATGGTTAGGACGTATCTACATGCTCCGTTCACCTCCACAAGCAAAGTTTAGCTGATTTTCAACCCAAAAACGAAGGAAACCATTTTTGTAAAATTTTGACCAAATTGCTTAAAATTGACCCGAAACATCAAAAATATCAAATTTACTTAAAACATGGTTAGGAAGCATCTACATGCTCCGTACACCTCCAAAAGCAAAGTTTAGCTGATTTTCAACCCAAAAACGAAGGAAACCATTTCTGTTAAATTTTGACCAAATTGCTTAAAATTGACCCGAAACATCAAAAATATCAAATTTGCTTAAAACATGGTTAGGACGCATCTACATGCTCCGTACACCTCCACAAGCAAAGTTTAGCTCATTTTCAACCCAAAAACGAAGGAAACCATTTTTGTAAAATTTTGACCAAATTGTTTAAAATTGACCCGAAAAGTCAAGAATATCAAATTTGCTTAAAACATGGTTAGGACGCATCTACATGCTCCGTACACCTCCACAAGCAAAGTTTAGCTGATTTTCAACCCAAAAACGAAGGAAACCATTTTTGTAAAATTTTGACCAAATTGCTTAAAATTGACCCGAAACGTCAAAAATATCAAATTTGCTTAAAACATGGTTAGGACGCATCTACATGCTCCGTACACCTCCACAAGCAAAGTTTAGCTGATTTTCAACCCAAAAACGAAGGAAACCATTTTTGTAAAATTTTGACCAATTTGCTTAAAATTGACCCGAAACGTCAAAAATATCAAATTTGCTTAAAACATGGTAAGGACGCATCTACATGCTCCGTACACCGCCACAAGCAAAGTTTAGCTGATTTTCAACCCAAAAACGAAGGAAACCATTTTTGTAAAATTTTTACCAAATTGCTTAAAATTGACCCAAAACGTCAAAAATATCAAATTTGCTTAAAACATGGTTAGGACGCATCTACATGCTCCGTACACCTCCACAAGCAAAGTTTAGCTGATTTTCAACCCAAAAACGAAGGAAACCATTTTTGTAAAATTTTGACCAATTTGCTTAAAATTGACCCGAAACGTCAAAAATATCAAATTTGCTTAAAACATGGTTAGGACGCATCTACATGCTCCGTACACCTCCACAAGCAAAGTTTAGCTGATTTTCAACCCAAAAACGAAGGAAACCATTTTTGTAAAATTTTGACCAAATTGCTTAAAATTGACCCGAAACGTCAAAAATATCAAATTTGCTTAAAACATGGTTAGGACGCATCTACATGCTCCGTACACCTCCACAAGCAAAGTTTAGCTCATTTTCAACCCAAAAACGAAGGAAACCATTTTTGTAAAATTTTGACCAAATTGCTTAAAATTGACCCGAAACGTCAAAAATATCAAATTTGCTTAAAACATGGTTAGGACGCATCTACATGCTCCGTACACCTCCACAAGCAAAGTTTAGCTGATTTTCAACCCAAAAACGAAGGAAACCATTTTTGTAAAATTTTGACCAAATTGCTTAAAATTGACCCGAAACGTCAAAAATATCAAATTTGCTTAAAACATGGTTAGGACGTATCTACATGCTCCGTACACCTCCACAAGCAAAGTTTAGCTGATTTTCAACCCAAAAACGAAGGAAACCATTTTTGTAAAATTTTGACCAAATTGCTTAAAATTGACCCGAAACATCAAAAATATCAAATTTACTTAAAACATGGTTAGGAAGCATCTACATGCTCCGTACACCTCCAAAAGCAAAGTTTAGCTGATTTTCAACCCAAAAACGAAGGAAACAATTTCTGTAAAATTTTGACCAAATTGCTTAAAATTGACCCGAAACATCAAAAATATCAAATTTGCTTAAAACATGGTTAGGACGCATCTACATGCTCCGTACACCTCCACAAGCAAAGTTTAGCTCATTTTCAACCCAAAAACGAAGGAAACGATTTTTGTAAAATTTTGACCAAATTGCTTAAAATTGACCGGAAACGTCGATTAAAAACTAGCAGAAATTGTGCACAAGACTCCCAAAAAGCAATACCGATTGAAAAAAATTGAATTTGAAAAAATTATTTTTTTGACGTTAGGGTGAGCTTGGGGTAAGGTTCAGAGAAATTGGACATTTTGACTAAAATGGTCAAATTCAAATTTCTGATTAAAAACTAGCAGAAATTGTTCACAAGGCTCCCAAGAAGCAATACCGATTGAAAAAAATTGAATTTGAAAAAAATATTTTTTTGACGATAGGGTGAGCTTTGGGGTACAGGTTCAGAGAAATTGGACATTTTGACTAAAATGGTCAAATTCAAATTTCTGATTAAAAACTAGCAGAAATTGTTCACAAGGCTCCCAAGAAGCAATACCGATTGAAAAAAATTGAATTTGAAAAAATATTTGTTTTGACGTTAGGGTGAGCTTGGGGTAAGGTTCAGAGAAATTGGACATTTTGACTAAAATGGTCAAGTCAAATTTCTGATTAAAAACTAGCAGAAATTGTGCACAAGGCTCCCAAAAAGCAATACCGATTGAAAAAATTTGAATTTGAAAAAAAAAATTTTTTGATGTTAGGGTGAGCTTGGGGGTACAGGTCCAGAGAAATTGGACCTTTTGACTAAAATGCTAGTTTTTAATCAGAAATTTGAATTTGACCATTTTAGTCAAAATGTCCAATTTGTCTGAACCTGTACCCCCAAGCTCACCCTAACGTCAAACAATACCGATTGAAAAAAATTGAATTTGAAAAAAATATTTTTTTGACGTAAGGGTGAGCTTGAGGGTACAGGTTCAGACAAATTGGACATTTTGACTAAAATGGTCAAATTCACATTTCTGATTAAAAACTAGCAGAAATTGATCACAAGGCTCCCAAGAAGCAATACCGATTGAAAAAAATTGAATTTGAAAAAATAATTGTTTTGACGTTAGGGTGAGCTTGGGGTAAGGTTCAGAGAAATTGGACATTTTGACTAAAATGGTCAAGTCAAATTTCTGATTAAAAACTAGCAGAAATAGTGCACAAGGCTCCCAAGCAGCAATAGCCGATTGAAAAAAATTGAATTTGAAAAAATAATTTTTTTGACGTTAGGGTGAGCTTGGGGGTACAGGTTCAGAGAAATTGGACATTTTGACTAAAATGGTCAAATTCAAATTTCTGATTAAAAACTAGCAGAAATGTTGCACAAGACTCCCAAGAAGCAATACCAATTGAAAATAATTGAATTAGAAAAAATAATTTTTATGACGTTAGGGTGAGCTTGGGGGTACAGGTTCAGACAAATTGGACATTTTGACTAAAATGGTCAAATTCAAATTTCTGATTGAAAACTAGCAGAAATTGTGCACAAGGCTCCCAAGAAGCAATACCGATAGAAAAAAATTGAATTTGAAAAAATAATTTTTTCGACGATAGGGTGAGCTTGGGGGTACAGGTTCAGAGAAATTGGACATTTTGACTAAAATGGTCAAATTCAAATTTCTGATTGAAAACTAGCAGAAATTGTGCACAAGGCTCCCAAGAAGCAATACCGATTGAAAAAAATCGAATTAGAAAAAATAAATTTTTTGACGTTAGGGTGAGCTTGGGGTAAGGTTCAGAGAAATTGGACATTTTGACTAAAATGGTCAAGTCAAATTTCTGATTAAAAACTAGCAGAAATTGTGCAGAAGCCTCCCATGAAGCAATACCGATTGAAAAATATTGAATTTGAAAAAATAATTTTTTTGACGTTAGGGTGAGCTTGGGGGTACAGGTTCAGACAAATTGGACATTTTGACTAAAATGGTCAAATTCAAATTTCTGATTAAAAACTAGCAGAAATTATTCACAAGGCTCCCAAGAAGCAATACCGATTGAAAAAAATTGAATTTGAAAAATAATTTTTTTGACGTTAGGGTGAGCTTGGGGGTACAGGTTCAGAGAAATTGGACATTTTGACTAAAATGGTCAAATTCACATTTCTGATTAAAAACTAGCAGAAATGGTGCACAAGGCTCCCAAGAAGCAATACCGATTGAAAAAAATTGAATTTGAAAAAATAATTTTTTGGACGTTAGGGTGAGCTTGGGGGTACAGGTTCAGACAAATTGGACATTTTGACTAAAATGGTCAAATTCAAATTTCTGATTAAAAACTAGCAGAAATTGTTCACAAGGCTCCCAAGAAGCAATACCGATTGAAAAAAATTGAATTTGAAAAAATAATTTTTTTGACGTTAGGGTGAGCTTGGGGGTACAGGTTCAGAGAAATTGGACATTTTGACTAAAATGGTCCAATTCAAACTTCTGATGAAAAACTAGCAGAAAGTGTGCAAAAGGCTCCAAAGAAGCAATACCGATTGAAAAAAATTTAATTTGAAAAAATAAAAATTTTGACGTTAGGGTGAGCTTGGGGGTACAGGTTCAGAGAAATTGGACATTTTGACTAAAATGGTCAAATTCAAATTTCTGATTAAAAACTAGCAGAAATTGTTCACAATTTATTTTTTCAAATTCAATTTTCTTGGGAGCCTTGTGAACAATTTCAGCTAGTTTTTAAAATGTCAAATTTCTCTGAACCTATATAGTCCAGTCAATCTAAGGTTTAACCTTCAACTCTCTGCAAAAGAAACGCTTTAAGCAGAAATACAACATAAATGTATCCCTAAACAACATACTAAAAGTCTAGGAAAATCTAAGTGGTGGAAGTATGTTAATTTTGTGATTAAACATTAACCTGTATTTGTTCAATTCCGCTTTCTTTGCTGGGCCTCCATAGTGTCAAAGGGAGATAACTCGTGACGTTTGTGATAACCGTAGTGTTAGCCTACGTAAATATCTCGCATTTGAATCGGGGTTATTTCACAAATACCTGTTAAGTATATATAGTTTTCAATCCATAAGTATTTCAAAGACATAGACTAGGTTGGCAGGGAAATTATATACAGCATTAAATTTGTAAAAGAGGCCTGTTCCTTTTCAATGTTTACGTCACATTACTAAACGGCTCCCAGTTGTTGAAGCGACTGAATTTTTAAAAAAAGAAATTAATTTTGAACATAGAACTTGTTATCTTTGGAAAGCACTTTTAACAAGTGATTCTGTTTTACCAAAAATCCCACGGAAGCCCATTTTCTCCAAAATGCATCCACTAGACTATTATCACTTAAGTGCGAGTAAAAGCCCATTTGCTCATATAAACTGTCATTAAAGAAAATGAAATAAAACTCCTGGTAATGTTTGAGATATTGAACACATTTTCCTCCAAAAACTAACTGGAAATATCTTTATAATTTTTACAGACAATTTCAAACTGACCATCAGAAGGGCACTGATGGCACATTTTAACCCTATCTCGAATGTAACAGTAAGGGTATTTTAATGCCATCTCATTTTAAAATTCAGATTTCATGATATCATAGGTTATTTATTAAAGTTTTTAAATATTTAAAACAAGAAGGGGATATTCAATTTTGAGAGCATGCTACTAGCACATGCAATTGCAGATCAGAAAACGTTACATATATTCATACAGATGGAAGATTTCCAGCAACATTGGCGCTCATGGGGCAACATTGGCAACCTCAGCATCTGCAAGTGATGCAACTGATGATAATGGGGGTTGACCACAACATTTGCATTATGATTTCGAATAGTATACCGGTACCAATTGTGAAACGCAAATTGAAGCTGCATTCATTGGGCCTTGTTTAATCTGTTTACCTAACCCTTGAAATGGGTCGACTAACATAAGCTGAACGGTTACATGTCCTAGGCATTCTACATATTGGCATAACACAGACCCTTGTGACTCGAACCCTTAATGTTTCACAATCTGTCAGAAGCAGATTATGGTCTGAAAAAATTAAACGACGTTCGGGTCGACCAAGGGCAAAAACTAATATAGAGGACAGATCCCATGTTTGGAAGGTCCACCAAAGAAAAAAGTTGTTGGTGTCAGGGTCGGCGTCAATGGCATAATTGACGTTGGAGGAATTAATGGTGTGGTGTGTCATCACGGCCCCTGAAAAAACGGACTTGCATGTTGTTGGATGTGTCACAGGCCGGGACAATATCTTGGCAACACATGTTGTGCCGCTTGCACGTGGTCACGGCCGTGGTTTAATCTTCCTGAATGATAAAGCTAGATGTCACAGGGTCAGGATTGCTTCAGGTTACCTAGAACGGAGAATATCAACACATTACCATGGCCATCGAAAAGTCCGGACCTGTCCCCATCGAAAACGTCTGGGACATGCTGGGACAAAGGGTACGCCAATGTCAAAAACCTCCATCCACTATATTCAAGACCTTGGCGCTAAGTTGCTAGAAGATTGGAATAACTTTGGTCAAAATGACTTGAGACACCTCTATATGAGTATGACACATCGTATCCGTGCCTGTCTAGCCAAGCAAGGGGGTTTACTCATTATTGACTGTGAAATATTTTCATTGTAACTCTGTTTGACCCCAGATTTGGTTTTTGCACTCGTTACAGAAAAACTCTGTTTCACCGGCAATTCCAAAGTAAAGCTATAAATCATTGAACTTTCCCTGAATTTCCTAGTTTCATCCGTGGCCTTATCATCATTTTGAAAATCCATTATCCACTTCTTTTAAAAATAGTTTATAGCGACTATTGTCAACACAGGTGAAAGAATGCTTCTTCGTCGCAATGTTAAACTGACAATATTGGTCTTGAATGTGCGTTTCTCCCACTTACTTGGTCATACTACGGTCATACTAAGGTCAGTAAGGTGTGTGGACAGCAACAGAATGGACAAACTCATGAAGACAAACAACAGAGTAAGAAGCATGATTTCTGCGAGAATCAGCAAACAAGCAGCAGCAAGAACATCTTCCTGTTATCGGCATGTCATTAGATTTAAAAGAATAACGAGACTGTGAATCAGAACATTGTTCTCGGAGGACAACAGATTAAAAAGACATTCCATCATTTAAAATTTATCTTATTTGCCTTGCATACGTGAACAAACCCATTAGTGATGATATTCATTCAAAACACCCTACAGCAGCTAAACATGGCTATTTATATAATGTAAATATATCATCAAAAAGTATGCTTACCATTTACATATATGTAAGCTAAATAAGCATTTAAACACAATCCAGCCAAAGTTTATCTGATTACTGCAATTGACTGACGTCATTGTCCGGTTTTCGATCACCATGACATTTCATAACTTTGTATTGTCTCTCTTAGGAACAGTTTGTACGCATTTATATGATAATTTTTGCAACAATCACTTCTCGATACGATGATATATCATTGATAGCATTTTGCATTCGTAACTGTTGTGTTGTTTAGTTACAAGTGGAGTCATACATGGATATAGAACCCTGATCTTCGTTACAGCAGTTCATCTGGTGGCTCTTCAAATGATTTGTATGATAATCGAAACACAAGAAAGCTTATATACCATTTGAATCCATTTGTGACCATCTCAATGCGCTAGTTTATAAAGCTTAGAAAAGGTATAATACAGCATGCACTTAAAGTTTTTAGAAATACACGTGAAGAATCGCTAGGCCGTGTGTGTAAAAATTTCTTCTAAATATATATGTATATCTTACTCGCAAAATGCTCAGAGAGACTATTACTTCAAAAAGAGAATGCTATTTAGCAAATGAAATAATGTTTTTGCAAATAAAAATACAATTGTGTAAACGCAGGGAATTGCTTCACATTAAGTTCTTGTGTTGCGTTTCTTTACGCCATCAGTATATGTATGGAATTATTATTACAAGCCGGTTTCAATGAATAAATGTCAATGTAACTTATTCTGATAGATATTTAGACTTATCATCCATTATTTCTTTTTATGTCACTCAATGAAACTAACATGTATGGTGAATAAACTAGGGTATAGAAACCGCGACCTGCACAATTAATTAGGTAAAATTGAATTGGATTTTTAAAAATGTTCCACCACTTAGATTTTTCTAGACTTTTTTTTCTTCAACCACAAACACTTCTTCTTTGCGAAAAATCATAAATTGTTTCTTTTGCAAGTAGTTGATGGTTTAGCTTATATTTCGGTTAAATTGACTGGACTAATACCCCCAAGCTCACCCTAACGTCAAAAAAAGTATTTTTTCAAATTAAATTTGTTTTCAATCGGTATTGCTTCTTGGGAGCCTTGTGCACCATTTCTGCTAGTTTTTAAACAGAAATTTGAATTTGACCATTTTAGTCAAAATGTCCAATTTCTCTGAACCTGTACCCCCAAGCTAACCCTAACGTCAAAAAAAGTATTTTTTCAAATTCAATTTTTTTCAATCGGTATTGCTTCCTTGGAGCCTTGTGCACAATTTCTGCTAGTTTTAATCAGAAATTTGAATTTGACCATTTTAGTCAAAATGTCCAATTTCTCTGAACCTGTACCCCCAAGCTCACCCTAAAGTCAAAAAAAATATTTTTTCAAATTCAATTTTTTTTCAATCAGTATTGCTTCTTGGGAGCCTTGTGAACAATTTCTGCTAGTTTTTTAATCAGAAATTTCAATATTAAACTGTGGAAGAAAACCCGTTTTTCAACTAGTTGTGTAAAATATTCGACTTCAGTTCACTATGTTTTTGACAATGGTGACTATGTTTAGGAATATGTTCTTAATTGAGCATAAACCAACATGCCGAGACGTATATGTAACCAACAAGTTATTTTGGTTCGAGGTCTGTGTATTTTCGCAGTAAAGAAAAAAGAGCAACCGTGGTTTGTGGGGTACGTTAAGTCATTACAGGCGGGGCACATTCGGCCGTGAGGACGGTCATAAAAATGTTAAGGTCCTCCTCGAAACCATTTTTCTAAAGGTCATCCTCCTCAAAAGGACCCTCTTGAAGGTCCTTGACTAGTAGGCTCCTCTTCTCCTCCTCTTACGAATTCTTTTCGTAATAGAAAGTTAACTGAGTCCAGATCGTTATAAAATATGTTTTTGTAAAGTAATGTAGTATTTTTTCTGTCTCAAATATTTAATACTATGAGTAGCATCTTATCTCTCTTTAATTGTTGTAGGCTGAACATGTTCTGATTGTTCCCAAGGATGGCCCAACCTGCCCCTGAGGGAAACCACCTTACCCCGATGCGGGGCATGTTCGGTTTTTCAACTCATTGTCTTTAAAGCAAAGTTATTGGCAAACTAGTTACGTTAGGCACTTTCGACAATTATTGCAATAAAGTTAAGATATGGTTCAATATATGTACAAACGTACACTAGTATATTGCGAAAGAAACAACTCATTATTTACATTTTAGTGAAAAGGGGACGTGCCTGCCCCGGTCTCCCCTAAACGACGTTCGGGTCGACCAAGGGCGAAAACTAATATAGAGGACAGATCCCATGTTTGGAAGGTACACCAAAGAAAGAAGTTGTTGATGTCAGTATCGGCGTCAATGGCATAATAGACGTTGGAGGAATGTAATAATTAAGGTGAGTCACGGTTGATTTCCTGGACAGACGCAAGAAGTTGTTGCGTCTACGAAACAAGCGTTCTCATGACGCCTCGTTATCAAGTAATGGTGTGGTGTGACATCACTTCCCCTGAAAAAACGGACTTGCATGTTATTGGACGTGTCACAGGCCAGCAGTACCGGAACACTATCTTGGCAACACATGTCGTGCCGCTTGCACGTCGTCACGGCCGTGGTTTCATCTTCCTGATGTCACAGAGTCAGGATTGCTTCAGGTTACCTAGAACAGTAGAATATAAACACATTACCAAGGCCAACGAAACGTCCGAACCTGTCCCCCATCGAAAACGTCTGGGACATGCTTGGACAAAGGGTACGCCAACGTCAAAAACCTCCATCCACTATTCAAGAACTTGGCGCTTAGTTGCTAGAAGATTGGAATAACTTTGGTCAAAATGACTTGAGACACCTCCATATGAGTATGCCACATCGTATCCGTGCCTGTCTAGCCAAGCAAGGGGGTTTACTCGTTATTGACTGTGAAATTTGTTCATGGTAACACTGATGTTTGACCCAGATTTGGTTTTGCACCCGTTACAGAAACTCTGTTTCACCGGCAATTCCAAAATAAAGCTATAAATCATTGAACTTTCCCTGAATTTCCTTGTTTCATCCGTGGCCTTCTCATCTTGAACATCCATTATCCACTACTTTTAAAATATGTTATAGCGACTATTGTCAACACAGGTGAAAGAATGCTTTTTCATCACAATGTTAATCTGACAATATAGGGCCTGTAAGTAGGTCACGAGATCTTGCGAGATGCCTTACTTCCGGGGAATTCATCAAACTAGTTTTTAGTATTTACGCGTTTGCGCAATGCTCATTTCATGAAACCATGATTTCTAATTAATTTTTCATGCAAACGACAAGGGATTAATATCTTTATAATAATTATCAGTCTTTCAAACGACCGATGACCATCATAAAACTGCAAAACAAGACTAAAACTGCCTTATCATTAATACTTCCTGGTTTCTGTAGATGGCTTCGTGTGTCGTTTACTAGCGCGACTCGGTCGTTGTAGGATTAATTTTCAAATAAACTCACGTGCAAAAGAAACGTCCCCAAACGTTTTCAAACTATAAATAGCAAATCTCAAAACACTTGTATATTCTGACATTTATTATTATAAACTTGTTGTATATTTATCAAATTGCAAGAATTCGTGAAACATAAAGACATTTTTTTACCGTTTTACAAAATGATTAGTTGACTAGGGGTGTATTGTCCGGTATTCGATCACCTGTCAAAACACAAATCACACTGCTTCAGTTACTTAAACGTCATAATATCGGCTGTGGCTTCCTTGTGATGCAACAAGTAACGCAACACGACCGCGGACATGGTTTATAAATCGCCTAATAACACGACTATGGATATGGTGCCATTTCCCCTGCAAAACACGACTCAAGTCCTGCACTGTCAGTGGAGGCTGTTGGCGTTGTCGAATACGTCGCCTGAGGTAGCCTCAAAGATGCTCTACTGGATACATATCCGGATATCTTGCTGGCTAGACCAAGACATTCACAACATTGACGAACAGTACTCCCTAAAGCCAGTATTCGACGTCAAATTTGATGCTTTAACTTCATTGCTCTGAGAGGTCGATTTGCTCAAATGTCGTGTTAACGCAGTCGTCTGGTCACTGTCACTGTGTGCAGCTGATGACGTCAAAGTCAGGAAAATGTTCCTCAGGGGAAGCACCCGTAAATGTCTGTCTACAATGGGGGTGGTCACCTTCGGTCTGTAGCTCCTGGGCCCGTTTATTGTCCTGCCAGTCTGTCCAAAATGCATCAACAGCCTACCAATTGTTTGCTTCGAGCAGTTCAAGATTCTAGCGACATGGTCGTTTGTAGCGCCAAGTTGAAGCATCCACTTTGCTCACCCTCTCTGCTTTGAAGTTAATTGCGGCATGTTCTTGTTGTCAACATGATGTAACTGATGCCCAAAAACATTTTGGCGGGGGCTTTATACCCCAAGACCATACGGGTATTTTTCTGTACATTTAGGAAATTTCACTGATTAAAATCATTTTTCTCGTAAAAAACGTGCATTTATTGTCCTGTTGTGGTCATGTCATCAACTTGAGTGTTTATGTGACCTACTCTTAACACTGAGTTAGGTTCAATGTCATTAGATAAAAAAATACAAATAAAAAATGTTTGGGGACGTTTCTTTTGCACGTGAGTATATTAATTCCGGCTTAACTTTTTGTTTGGCAATAAGATAAAAATTTTAAAATATTCCATTAATTAGTAGAAATCTTTTCTAGTATTAGATATAGTTACATCGGCGGTTAATACAAAAAGACACAGACAGACGAGTTTGCAATCCGTCCAGTGACATCTGAGACAGGAATGAATCTGGACATATTTTTTAGATATCATCAGAGTGTTAAACATTTTAATTTGTTTATGGAAAACATATCCTACGAAAATGGTTATTTTTATTCCACTGTTCAGATGTTCGTTTACGTTTATGTTTACAAAGAGCCATAATCATTATTCCTGTTGATTTTACTACACCTCCCGAAAAGACAAATCATTGATTGAATTTGTGAAAAATATCGTTTCATAATTATTGATTATTTTCGTATAAGATAAAATAAGATAATCAATCTTGTGATATAAATACAGGTCTTGTCAAGGGGGATTATTTGATTTTATAGCACCAATTAAATTAACGCAAATAAGCCCAAAACATTGTAAGAAAAAACAAAAACATGCAACCAAAGAAGACCTGACTTAAAAGCCTCAAATAAAGACTTAAATTATTAATGAATAAATTACACAGTTACACAATTAATGATTATTATATGATAAAGTATTTAAATGGTTTGAATAATACTGTGATGGACAAGAGGATAATGAAAAATAACTGAAGATTTGTGTTTGTGCTGTTAGTATTTTGCTGTGAAACAGTTAGTTTCAAAACATATATGGAAAATTTATAAAGGGTTGTCCGTACGTGATCCGATTTATAAATCAAAAAAGCTATGTAATGAATTATTATTTGAGAAACATTTGTTAGCAAACCACAACAGGGAATAAAATATTCTATTTTATTGCGATCTCATTGTTCAGATGTTAATATACAGTAGAACATGGATTTAAGAACTTTAAGGGACCAAAGAATTGAGTTCGCTATATCCGGTGTTCGCTATACGCATATATTTTTAATGATATTATACAGGGACGGGCCTCGAAAATTTGTTCACTAAATATTATTAACTTGGAAAAAAACCCGGGTTTTTGTTTTGAATAACGACTTCCCCCATGATATGGACAGTTTTGACTTTGGATATTACCGGGGTTTTCGGAAAGCAAGCCGAGGGCTTCTATACTGAAAATATGGTTTTGAAAACTGAACTTTTGGATTAAATAGAAGCCCGGGCTTGTATTCGGAAACATCGGCATGTACTCGGAAATTATAAGAGTGGCGATTAGAATCATAATAAGTATATGGCATCATTTTGATATATTTAACCGGAATACGACTATCGCAAAGAGTTTAGAAAGAGAGCGCATGGAAACCCTTTTAATTTTCAAAATTAAAACTATGTACCGTTTTAGAGTTGAATGAATGAGAACCACGTTGTTCAAAATGTAGTTTAAGAGTCACAGGTTTCAAAAGTCGAGGGTTGAAATGATTTTATGATTTTTTTTGCATAAATTGATTTCACACAAATTTGGCATACATGTACAAAATGGTCCGATCAAGTATTAACATTAAAAAAAAATACATGGCGTCGGCTTTCGATTATGATTATAACAAAATTATGGAGGCTTCGGGCAGTGTTCATCCGCGGAGAAATTGTCCTTTTCATTCTGATTTTAATCATATTTTATTTTAATCATTTTATTCATCATTCAATTGTTTTGAAATTTAAAACCTGTAATGTTATTATTTTGAATACTAAACAGTTATAGATAATATAGTTATAATATGTGCATGTTACAATAAAGATGAATATATTTTGCTATCAGGGGGTAAATCTCTGTTCATAGTTCATAGACAAAAACAAATGCCTCAATGGAAATGGGTGATTGATTCTGGGCCCTGATAAAAAATGATTGAAAGAAAATCGTATATTAAAAAAATTGGACGGATGAATTAAAAAAACATAGATCAATATATCATATGAACAAGTACTTAAAACTTTTCATCAAATGAATCGATTCTTATACATACAAAAATATTTAAAAAATAGAAAAAATATTCAAATGAGATAAATAGATTTGCAGGCCAATTCCGACTATAGGTATCCCGTTTAATGTGTTAAATCGAAACAGTAGGCTAAGTGTTATTTAGAATATGTGTAAAATAGTGTTAAAGTTATAACAACTAAAAGAAAAAACAATAAACCATTGTTTATTGATGATTCTACCATGACATTTCAAAATCCTCAAAGTTCATTGGTTTATTTCTATGGTCGAACCTACGTTCGAACACGATTTTTATGACGACCAATTCACCGCGGTTTGATACACATTGCCATAGAAACGAACTTCATGACACGAGTCGACAGTCACGCATACAGTCACCGTACGCTTCGGGAGTTGCTTCGTCTGAATACTAACTAAAAGTTTTTAATCCTTGTACTACCCGTACTTTTATAGAAATAGAGTTTAATTCGCATCGATATCACGCAGGTTTATGTCCAGGAAAAAAGGATATTTTCAAGCGAAAGGCTGAATGTAGATCATGAAGCTAGATCTACCGCAACCGGTTTTGGTTCAGTGATGTCAACAGTGACGTCAACCTTTGACGTCATAAGCGCAAGACATTGTGACGTCACAGTGTTGACCGAAGCACAACTGACGTTACGCGGTAGAAAAGAAATGACATTCAAAACGCTAAAAAACTCGTCATGGTAGAATGGAGATAAACCTACTGTGTTTTTTAATTTTCGTGGTCTAACGTAGATTTGATACCGTTGATGTTACATTGAAGCCTCACGCTAACGCGTTCGGCTCCGAATGACATCAACAGGTAACGAATCTACGTTAGACCACGAACATTAAAAAACACAGTAGGTTTATCTCCTAAATAAAGATGTAACTATTATCATAAGTCTACGATAAAACATAGCGCAACTACCAGAGACTGGGAACCGTGTCGCGTTATTTAAGAAATAGAGTAGCCCTAACCATCATGTGTTTTGCAATAAAGTATAGTTTTGCCCTGAACTATTATAGGTAAATAACGAGGCCGAGACTCGATTTTAAAGCTCTTTCTACTCCAAAATAAACAAATTTTATAAATCACATTCGACAGCGAATTGAAACTCCTCGATTAGGGCCAGGGGTAATGACGTCATAGCCGATTGTTATTGACGTCATGTCCCATTGTTTCGTGACGTCACTCAAAAACTATACTTTATTGCGGATTCTAGTATTGTTCCCGTAAAGATCAAAGGCGCCGCCCATCCTTTATTCCGCAATAAAGTATAGTTTTTGAGTGACGTCACGAAACAATGGCCTATGACGTCAATAACAATTGGCTATGACGTCACTAGTTATGGTCCTGATCGAGGATTTTCAATTTGCGACCTAACGTGATTTACAAAACATTTTTATATTTGGAGTAGAAATAACTTAAACGAGTAAAAATCGACATACTAGAAAAGTAATAGAGTAGCCCTAACCATCATGTGTCTAGATCTCGATGATATAATCAAAATGAATTATGATGAAAAATTCTTAAAATGCCAAACATTAATGAATATATGGTCCGCCAGAAACCTCACTCCTCTTGGCAGAAACACTGTGCTAAAATCACTTATTCTTCCAAAACTAAATCACCTCTTCTCGACACTCCCTAATCCACCTGAAAATGTCATTAAAGATTTCCAAAGTAAATGTTTCAAATTCATTTGGAAAAATAAACCTGATAAAATAAAGAGAAGCCAGGTTATATGCAATAAAAATGACGGAGGTTTCAAAGTTCCCAAAATAAAAGAGATGATTCAAGCGCAAAAGTTGTCCGTTCTCAGACGTTTCCATACGAAACAAACATCTTGGGCCAATCTAATGGACAAAAACTTGCCAAAAATGACATCCATTAGTATATTAGAACTTAATTGCCACCACTTGAAGAATGAAATAACCTCTAGTATCAGAAACCCGTTTTATGTAGATTTAGTTACATCTTGGCTTGAATTTGTAAAACATATCGCACCGCAATCGGATATAGATATTCCTAAACAAACAATTTGGCATAACTGCAACATTACAATTGGTAAAAAAAGTATTTATTACCCGAACTGGCACTCAAAAGGAATTCATTTTATAAACGATCTTTTGGATGACAGCGGTCTCTTTCTGAACTATATTGATTTTAAGAAAAAATATGACATCAACACAAACTTTATTCTGTATTATGGCATGATACAGTCAACAAAAACATACATCAAATCAACTGGATATTCAAAAATAATAAAAGTAGATTCACCAACGTTGCCTTTATATATACAACACCTTTGTAAAGAGAATAAAGGATGTGGACACTACTATTCAATTCTTACTGACAAACAATGCACAAAAAACCAACACATCAACAAATGGAATCTCGAATTGCAATGCAACATTCCTGTCCAGACATGGCGCAAATATAACATGATACCCTTTAGATGCACTACCCATACAAATTTACAATGGTTCCAATATAATATCCTTCACCATATCCTTCCAACAAATACACTATTATACAAAATGGGTTTTACTAATTCAGATCTATGTGATTTATGCTCCCGAAAAAAAGAGACTATGTACCATCTATTCTGGGATTGTGACTTTGTAAGACCATTGTGGACAAAACTGGAAGATTGGCTCAGAGAAAAAGCTCAAGTTAACATACATCTCGATAAAGAAAAAATACTCCTCGGCTTCCCTGACAGAAATAATGATCCACTAAATGCCTTTATCCTCATCTTCAAAAAAACTATTTTCGATCTTAAACAAAAAAAGCCGCCAACCTTCCAAACACTAGTCTATAAAGTTTATGATTATTATAATGTTACCAAATGTGCAGCTGAAATGTCAAATAGAATTGATACTTTCTTCAAATTCTGGTCATCATGTCATTTATTGTTTATGTAAACATGTTTGTGTGATTGATACCTATGTATTTCTGAAAAAAAAATTTAAATAAAAAAAAAAAAATCATGTGTTTTGCAATAAAGTATAGTTTTGCCCTGAACTATTATAACGTCAAACCATTCGGCCTTCGGCCTCATGCTTTAACTTTAATAGTTCAGGGCAAAACTATACTTTATTGCAAAACACATGATGGTTAGGGCTACTTTATTTCTTAATTCTAGCATTGTTCCGGTAAAGATCAAAGGCGCCGCCCACCCTTTATTCAGCAATAAAGTATAGTTTTTGAGTGACGTCACGCAACAATGGCTCATGACGTCAATAACATTCGGCTATGACGTCACTGGTCCTGGCCCCGACTGAGGACTTTCAATTTGCTGGCGAATGTGATTTACAAAATATGTTTATTTTGAAGTAGAAATAGCTTAAGCGAGTTCAAATTGGCATACTAGAAAAGAAATAGAGTAGCCCTAACCATCATGTGTTTTGCAATAAAGTATAGTTTTGCCCTGAACTATTATAACGTCAAACCATTCGGCCTTCGGCCTCATGCTTTAACTATAATAGTTTAGGGCAAAACAATACTTTATTGCAAAACACATGATGGTTAGGGCTACTCTATTTCTTTTCTAGTATGCCAATTTGAACTCGCTTAAGCTATTTCTACTTCAAAATAAACATATTTTGTAAATCACATTCGCCAGCAAACAGCTCCGTGCTTAATTGACGCGCGGCTGCGCAAAGCTGCGCTTTATTGCGCTTTCTAGTATGTTCCCGTAAAGATCAAAGGCGCCGCCAACCCTTTATTTAAGAAATAGAGTAGCCCTAACCATCATGTGTTTTGCAATAAAGTATTGTTTTGCCCTGAACTATTATAGTTAAAGCATGAGGCCGAAGGCCGAATGGTTTGACGTTATAATAGTTCAGGGCAAAACTATACTTTATTGCAAAACACATGATGGTTAGGGCTACTCTATTTCTTAAATAAAGGGTTGGCGGCGCCTTTGATCTTTACGGGAACATACTAGAAAGCGCAATAAAGCGCAGCTTTGCGCAGCCGCGCGTCAATTAAGCACGGAGCTGTTTGGTCATTCCCCGGAAATCAAAGGTGAAGGTCGTTCGGAACGAGACTTTCAGCCCCTATTGGTCTTGAATTTGCGTTTCTCCCACTAACTGGGTCATAAAACGCCCTTCAGGTCTATTTAGACTTACTAAGGTCAGTAAGGTGTGTCAGTGGACAGCAATAGAATGGACATACTCATGAGGACAAACAACAGAGTAAGGAGCATGATTTCTGTGAGAATCAGCAAACCAATAGCAGCAAGAACTGTTGTTGGCATGTCATAAGATGTATCTGAATAACGAGACTGTGAATCAGAACATTGTTCTCGGAGGAAAACATACTAAAAAGACATTCCATCATTAAAATTGTATCTTATTTGCCTTACATACGTGAGAAAAACCATCTAGTGGTTATATTCATTCAAAAAACCCTAAAACAGCTAAACATGGCAATTCATATAATGTAAATATATCATTAAAAATCGAAAAACACCATAATATATGCTTACCATTTACATACATGTATCTTTAAACATATAATGTTACTTTAGTAAAAATGGATCCCCGAATTATTTTACCTGACGACAATGTGGAAGAAGCTTTTGGTGGGGATGATGATGCCTAGAAGTGGATGATTTGACTTATTACACTGTTGATAGCCCAGGTACTAGGTTAACAATTACTTCATTTTCTAGAAATAATCAAGGAGTAATTTTAGAAAAAGAAATAAGTCAAACAGAAAGACTTATTTGAGAGACAGTGGATAATGTTTATGAAGAACTGGGAACACCTGAGGGTGGTATTGATTATACGAAATTTACAGTAGGAACAGATGGGAAACTAAGGTTAACAGATCACCCTGATGAAGATATAGTTAACAAAACAAAGGCAAACCTCCCCCTTTTAGCACCCTACAACAGAGACTAGGTGTAAGGTGAATTTGTGAAGAATTAAGGTTTTCAGATTATAAAACTCTAAAACTATAACTTACAGAACAAGATGAGAGAGCACTTCAAAATTGGCCTGTTTCATGAATCAATTCTTGGCTTCAGTTATTCTAACCTTACTAGCATTCGCAAGTTTTTCGATAGCTGCCAGGCCTTTCCAGTAGACCTTTGGAGAAAAATATACCCATTAGTAGTTTAGAATTGAGTCGAGGATCGTCACTCTACTGAGTGGTAATAAACTTTATCACCACTTGAGTGACGAAAAGTTCAAGTGTTTGACGTCATGTAACAATGGTCTGACGTCATGAATTATCATATGACGTCACACTGTTACCGCGGTAATGAGCTCTCCCTTGTTTTGATGTATTTAGAAGAATTTCATCATATAATAAACAGAATACTTGTCAATTCTTGACAAATACCATGTTTATCTCATCTCGTGAGGTAGAAAAAGTAAGATATTTTCACGCGTGGCTGCGGCACTCGTGAAAATATAAACTTTCTACCTCACTCGATGAGATTAACATGGTATTTGTCAAGAAAAGACAGATATCCTCTATATATTCAATCTAGTTTTTAAATAGCAGTGTGTCCATATGCATAAGTATTATACCATTATTTGTAATCCACCTTTTAGTATCTAATGGACATAATACTTGTTTATTCATTCTCATTGCATAAATGTTATGACCTTCACTTCCCAAAGTATTCATCTCGTGTTTAAAATGGGGCTTTTCAAATAAAACCTTTTTATGCTGCTCAAAGTTTTTATTTTTATTTTCTACATACCGCTTAATTGCCTTAGCTTTCTTTATTTACATGGTGTTGGTATTTCAAACTTCACATCTATGCGTTTTCTTTAAGTTGGTATAAAACAGGTCGTATTTCAAATATATGTTGCAAAGATCCAATACACTCATGCCTACGAACGTTAGTTTATTGAAAACTATCTTTGATTTATTCATGTGAACAGCAGCCAAAACTTGATCAAATATTTTAAATTTATTAAATGCAGGACTAGAAATAACCTTCCTCAATGATTCTTCCTCAGCAGATCTGAATAATCTGGCATCTACTCTCTTAAATTCTCCATAGTTTTAACAAATACTGAATCATTAATTAATTTGTAAGGATTTTGTTCGAAAATACTGAAAGCTTTCTTCCTCAACTCAGTATTCAATCTTATATAAGGCTCCATCCAAGGACTATAGTTAACTTGAAGAACCCTATGTACTTTAGTTAATTTCATACCCAACGAGATATATAGTTGCAGATTTCTATAATGAAGTACATATTTTGATTTATTCATCAAATTTGGAACTAATTTTTGTACATTTGATAACGTAGTGAGTTGTAGTAAGTTATTTTGATAATCGGACAACCATTCTTTTTTAATCATTAATCTTTCTGGGGCTAAAGGATAGGTGTTGTGTGTTTCATGTAATTCTTTTGGATATTCGAGGACAACTTCAAATATGTATCCTGTTTGGGTATTTTGGTACCCCCATTACATGGTCCATCTGTTGTGTAATGGGTAAATCCTCCTGTAGGTAAATATTAACTCATAGCCCAACCATAAAGGTTATTAGCATCTAAGTAGAGTATGAAGGTGATTGGCGTACTTGCATCATAATTGTCGTAAACAAGTAGTGTTAGCTTTGGCATGTTCTTAGGAAACCATGCATATCCCTCCTTGAAGCCCCTCTTAGGAAACCATGGATATCCCTCCTTGAAGCCTCTCTTAGGAAACCATGGATATCCCTCCTTGAAGCCCCTCTTAGGAAACAATGGATATCCCTCCTTGAAGCCCCTCTTAGGAAACCATGGATATCCCTCCTTGAAGCCCCTCTTAGGAAACCAGGGATATCCCTCCTTGAAGCCCCTCTTAGGAAACCATGGATATCCCTCCTTGAAGCCCCTCTTAGGAAACCATGGATATCCCTCCTTGAAGCCCCTCTTAGGAAACCAGGGATATCCCTCCTTGAAGCCCCTCTTAGGAAACCATGGATATCCCTCCTTGAAGCCCCTCTTAGGAAACCATGGATATCCCTCCTTGAAGCCCCTCTTAGGAAACCATGGATATCCCTCCTTGAAGCCCCTCTTAGGAAACCATGCATATCCCTCCTTGAAGCCCCTCTTAGGAAACCATGGATATCCCTCCTTGAAGCCCCTCTTAGGAAACCATGGATATCCCTCCTTGAAGCCCCTCTTAGGAAACCAGGGATATCCCTCCTTGAAGCCCCTCTTAGGAAACCATGGATATCCCTCCTTGAAGCCCCTCTTAGGAAACCATGGATATCCCTCCTTGAAGCCCCTCTTAGGAAACCATGGATATCCCTCCTTGAAGCCCCTCTTAGGAAACCATGGATATCCCTCCTTGAAGCCCCTCTTAGGAAACCATGGATATCCCTCCTTGAAGCCCCTCTTAGGAAACCATGGATATCCCTCCTTGAAGCCCCTCTTAGGAAACCATGGATATCCCTCCTTGAAGCCCCTCTTAGGAAACCATGGATATCCCTCCTTGAAGCCCCTCTTAGGAAACCATGGATATCCCTCCTTGAAGCCCCTCTTAGGAAACCATGGATATCCCTCCTTGAAGCCCCTCTTAGGAAACCATGGATATCCCTCCTTGAAGCCCCTCTTAGGAAACCATGGATATCCCTCCTTGAAGCCCCTTCTCAATAAATAAATGCATATCATAATCAGTAAGAAAATTTTAGTTTTATATCAGTTTTCTTTAGCAGGGCATCCCAAGAAAGTTCTGGACTTGTGAAATAATGTGTAGGATCCAATCTGTATTGAGTCAAACAGGTCTTTCTGAATGTCTCAAATGCATCAGCCAGTATAATATGTCAGGTTTAAGAAAAAAGGTCATGATAGTCACCGATGTTCTTACATCAGAATGAGTTCCACACAGTTTTAGCATATTTGTAATCCTCATCAGTTATAATACTTTCATATAAATCGTTTAAAAAATATTCAATAGGTAATTCAGTTTCTTCAAACCTATCTAAACTGTCTATATATGAATATGGATATGCACCTTTTTTTTAACAATAAATGCC
Organism: Steromphala cineraria; assembly: GCA_916613615.1. Classification (NCBI taxonomy): domain Eukaryota; kingdom Metazoa; phylum Mollusca; class Gastropoda; order Trochida; family Trochidae; genus Steromphala; species Steromphala cineraria. The sequence continues at coordinate 36,407,399 of OU744736.1, read as the reverse complement.
AGTTCAATTCCTGAGTGTAGGTCTCAGTTATTGTTGATGTATCATTAGCTTTTGCTAAAACATCTAGTGATGATAGTAGAAATTGAAAACTGTCTATAAACCGAAGGTTTCCTAATGAAAAGGATATATATCTTTCCATATTATTAGGTATACATTTCATATCCCCTGGACCTATAGAAATAGCCTGCATGGTAAGGTTTGCATCGCAAAATTTTAGATCGTGAAATACTCCTGGAATTTTTATACTTTCAGGTTTTATCTTTAGTTGTAGGTTACATTTATTATGAGCTGCACCGCGATATGTCCTTGTAATATGACAATGATCGGGTATCCCATCATTCTTTCGGGCTTTATTACAAATATGACAATTCATGGTTGTATTAAAGTCACTAATTTCGTTTTTAGTCATCGGTATCATTGGTTTTGGGTGTTTTCAGAAGTCCCAGAATGTCTCTGTTATTGGTTTATAACTTAATCCATTGCAACTAATCCACAACAAATCCAAACCCACATGCCTCTGTTCCTGAGGTTTCGCAATACAAGTTTGCTCTGGATTGGATTGTGTGTTATGAACCTTTTTGTTGATCGATTCAAAATCAACATAAATAACATAAGGTGCAGGCTTTTGAATTTGATAATTTTTAATGAGAGAGTTTCCTTCCCCTCTTTAGGCATATCAATTCTAATAGCTGTTTCACTTACACCTATACAGTCTGCTTTATGCTCTTTGAGTAAGAGTTCTCTAGAATACCCATGTAGAATACCCATCTTAAACAAAAATATTTTTCCCATTATGTTTTGATTGATCATGTAAAAGCTTATCCAAATTCTTTATCCAAGTATAATGAAACCTATTGTTGTCCTCGATTTGAAAAAGGTTTATTTCATCAGCTGAAGAGGTCCTATGAACAATGAAATCCTTATTATTTCTGTTATTCCCGAATACATTAATAGCTAACCCATTCATTTTCTCTACCTTTGCAATTTGCGAAACAGGGGTAGGCGTGTGGATACCAGTAAAAATTAAGACCATCGTCAGTAGGATATGAAAAGATGGTCTGTCTGATTGTGAACTAGCCGGAAATAAAGCAGACCTAAAAAAGTTATCGTTGTTATTCTTAACATCAACAATAGCTTTCTTATTCGTGTAATACCCTGGTAAGTCTATGTAAGACCCACCCTTCAATGGATTATATTTCGCTATATCTAACCACATTTTGTTCTATATGGTTTACCACCCATCCTGATCCATTTTGTGTAGAGCGGCCTAACCTTTCTTGTATCACTTGCTGAGTGTGTAGAGCGGCCTAACCTTTCTTGTATCACTTGCTGAGTGTGTAGAGCGGCCTAGCCTTTCTTGTATCACTTGCTGAGTGTGTAGAGCGGCCTAACCTTTCTTGTATCACTTGCTGAGTGTGTAGAGCGGCCTAGCCTTTCTTGTATCACTTGCTGAGTGTGTAGAGCGGCCTAACCTTTCTTGTATCACTTGCTGAGTGTGTAGAGCGGCCTAGCCTTTCTTGTATCACTTGCTGAGTGTGTAGAGCGGCCTAACCTTTCTTGTATCACTTGCTGAGTGTGTAGAGCGGCCTAGCCTTTCTTGTATCACTTGCTGAGTGTGTAGAGCGGCCTAGCCTTTCTTGTATCACTTGCTGAGTGTGTAGAGCGGCCTAACCTTTCTTGTATCACTTGCTGAGTGTGTAGAGCGGCCTAACCTTTCTTGTATCACTTGCTGAGTGTGTAGAGCGGCCCAACCTTTCTTGTATCACTTGCTGAGTGTGTAGAGCGGCCTAACCTTTCTTGTATCACTTGCTGAGTGTGTAGAGCGGCCTAACCTTTCTTGTATCACTTGCTGAGTGTGTAGAGCGGCCTAGCCTTTCTTGTATCACTTGCTGAGTGTGTAGAGCGGCCTAACCTTTCTTGTATCACTTGCTGAGTGTGTAGAGCGGCCTAGCCTTTCTTGTATCACTTGCTGAGTGTGTAGAGCGGCCTAGCCTTTCTTGTATCACTTGCTGAGTGTGTAGAGCGTCCTAACCTTTCTTGTATCACTTGCTGAGTGTGTAGAGCGGCCTAGCCTTTCTTGTATCACTTGCTGAGTGTGTAGAGCGGCCTAGCCTTTCTTGTATCACTTGCTGAGTGTGTAGAGCGGCCTAACCTTTCTTGTATCACTTGCTGAGTGTGTAGAGCGGCCTAGCCTTTCTTGTATCACTTGCTGAGTGTGTAGAGCGGCCTAGCCTTTCTTGTATCACTTGCTGAGTGTGAAGAGCGGCCTAACCTTTCTTGTATCACTTGCTGAGTGTGTAGAGCGGCCTAGCCTTTCTTGTATCACTTGCTGAGTGTGTAGAGCGGCCTAACCTTTCTTGTATCACTTGCTGAGACAGACTCTCATACATGAACATGTGAAAGAATGCTATCTGGGTCATTAGAGTTTGGTATAGCACCCTGCTTACTTCTTAGAAAAACATTTGTAACAGTTTTCCCTTCATCTTTACTCAACCGAATTGTAACTGCGAATTGGTATTTAATATTAGTCAAGTCTTTTAATTCCTCAGTAGTTTTTTCTTCAATAAGGTTATTAGTGTTTTTGAATAATGTTAATATATCTTTATAATCAAGGTTCATTTCCCAACTTCTTAAATACCCATTAAAGTTTTGTATAAATGCATCAGGCTTCTCGTCTTTTATCTCATCTCTTGTATCCTCATCTTTTATCTTCAAATCATTTTTAATTTGTTTATCATGTTCTTTTAGCTATTCATTGTCTTCTGATTTAATTTCTCGTTTTTTTTTATTAATCTTGGTTGTTTTTGTTTTAGATTGTGTGGTATTTGTTAAGTTGACTCATCGCTCGCCTTTAGCTGCTTGTAGTTGAAATGGTCCGCATTTATTATAATATAGAAAAAAAAAATTATTTTTTATTTTTTGTATCTAATGGGTACTCCTTTAGATAAATTCATCACAACCTATTACCTATAATAGACAGTTTCCCTAATGTAAAAAGGTTATAGTAGGTATAAATAACCCACATTCACTCATTTCACAACTATATACATGTGTTTGAGGTTGGGTGGTCTGTACATAGTATTAATTTTGCGTATTTGTTTTGCTTCAGTTGTTTTCGACTTTTCCTTTCTCAGCTTTTGTTTTGATAATATCATTTTCCTCTAAACAGTTATTATTGTTTTTATCCTTCCATTTAAACATGGCAATCTATTGAGTTTGTTCTCTAAATTCTGTGAGTATAGAGTTATATTTTTTAGACAAAATCCATACACTTTGCCTTGTATGCCTCCCCGAGAAAGCCAATCTTGACAGCTCCTCTTTCTTTTTTGTGAGGTCCCCTCTGCACTACAATCATCAATAATGAATAAGGTTTGTTCATTTTTAAACTTTTGGTGTAGATGTTTCAACCCATCATTTAGTCGACCCCCAGGAAGAATTTTATATACGCTTGGATCAATGGCTATAAATCATGAAAATGGTTTATTTCCTATTTTTATTTGTATTATAGGAATAGGAATAGGATTTGGGTTTAATCAGGTTAAACATGGTATTTCAAGATACAGATATAGAGATAATTACCCTTTAAAAATAAAGTATTTCATATGAAATAGAGATCTAGAGAAGATGTCTGCACACAAAAAACCCTTATAAACACCTTATCATGCTGCAGTACTAACAGGATTACCCATAGGTACTTCAAGAGTAAGTAAAATGGTATTTAAAACGGGTACATTTAAACTTGACTTCAATGTTTATGATGTTGGTATGGTAACGCTACATAATTGGGAATCAATGTTTATAAAAGACTATCTTGAAAAACATAAAGTTGTCCCAAATTATATAGTGAATTAGCATCCTAAAGGGGTATAACTTTATTTATAAAAATGGCCACAATTGCTATGATGGTGAGAGGGGCGGTTGTGAATGCATTGGCATTCTCTGGGAGGAACTTCTTGTTTTCAAAAATAAATAATGGAGAAAGGGCAAGACATGACAAAGCATCGGAAAAAAACTAGCAATTGCCAAGAATCGCAAAATTAGATTTCATAAATGAACAAATTAAAAGACAAAATCATGCTATTAAAACTTTTAGGGATGTTGATGAAAGCAATGCATGAATATCATGTGAGATTGGGAACCCCCTTAGAACCATTAGAAACCCGAGCCTACATGTACTTTAGCCGAATTTTATACCCCTTCAGAATATCAAAAAAGGATGAGATAATATTTATTATTATGGGAATGATTGTAGTAGAGGTTATTGCTTATAGAATAGACTAAAAATATATTTTCTTACATATTATTAAAATCGGAATGACCACACAAAAAGATAAATAGAAATAAACTATTCTGTGAAAATTGTTGTCAATTTGTTATAGCATGTGGAGAAAACTTTACAACTGTAGAATGTATTCATGAGAATATTGTTAATAGTTATGAAGGCCTAAAGTGTTTATGCTGTGGAGAAGTATTTAAAATTCTTAATTATGGATGCCCAATTGAATATTAATAATGGGAGATTTGAATGTGTTATCTACTAATATTACTTTCTTATAGTAGGTATAGATATGAGAGTTCTGGATTAGGGTAGTCAAAGTGTATATTTCTCATTGATTTTAACAGAGAAAAACTGCCGAGTGAAACGAAGCAGTTTTTGTGTCAAGTTTGTGAGAAAAATACCTTGTTGATCTTCGTGGTCCAGGACTTGCACATCTACTTACTCAGTGAATAAAAATAGGCAACTGTCTCTGTACTCAAACATGCATTGCGTAAACGCGTCAAGGTCGGAAATTGGTTTCGCAATGATCGCACATGTGATAGTAAGATCTAGATTTCCTCGCCCAAACCCATCTACGGACTCCCCCTCGCCTACCTCTTTTGCTGCTGACTTTCCTACCTGATGAAGAATTTGGTTTTGCAGTTTCCGATTCACATTCACATTCCGTGGGCAAGTCAATAAGTTCTGATTTCAGCAGCTCATCCCGGCCATACGGCAAGCAATGACGTCCATCTTGGTTCGCCGTTACAGAGTCTGCTAACGACCTCCAAGATGAGGACACGTCATGTACCAAAAATTCAACGTCATTAACAAAAATACACTTCGGCCTAATCCATCCATTTTGACGATTGGTCAAACACATGAAAATCCTTCTCCAACACAGTTTAACACATAACTATACAAAAAAGAGTGAGAGCTCTGTTCATACGTGTCACCAGCAGAGCAGCGCCACCTACAATATAATAGAGGCCAGTGATTGATATACAAAAGTGATTACAGTTAATTAATTAAGGAGAAGATCATAGGCTGACGGGATGTAGTATCTGTTCAATTACATTTAATCTGTTCATTAGGTTGTTGTTACTGTGTATTGTACTATTTATTTATATTTATCTCTCTCTATATTATTACACTTTCTCTGCTTGAGAACGACACAAGAATCTGTTGCGAAACGTCGCATACAATGAACAAAGAAGTTGTCATCCATAAATTCCTCTGCATTATTGATTATCTAGTATCATTTACACCTGAGGCTTGCGTCATATATAAACAAAATTGGGAATGACCTATAAACTTTTAAATTATGGGTCGAGTAAAATTTTTGTTATCTGTAAAAAAATCTGAATAAAGGCCTATTCTAATTAAATGGAGAGCGTTATAGGAACATATATCATAAATAAACAAAATCAATGACCCACGTATTTGCACACTGTTAGGTTTAGGGCTTGCTCATTGTCCATTATTGTGAAGTGATGGTTTTTTTGTCTGCATATTAAAGTTGATTACCTTTTATAATAGTCATATGTCTTTTTGTAAAGCAATGGACTTCATAATGAAAGTTATTATATGCTAATAGATATTGCTTTGGGAGATGAATGTGATAATTGTACTTTGACCACTGAACCCCTACCTCCTTCCCCATACAGTTATTTCTTTCTGTGGTTTTTCACAGTAAGAATGATAATATAATACCCAGAAAAACTATTGTTCATCTGTGGATAAAGATATCGATGTAGTAGATATTTTCCCACGGTGTCATGATTCATCTGTTTTGTCCCCAATACTTTTTTGGGCGTAGCTATGTGACATTTGTAGAAATAGACCCGTGCCGATGTATGTAAAAATTAAGATACCTAGTCCCATAACATAGATCGCCATTATAAGCTTGTTCACAACTGTACATAAAGTGCTTTCGTTCCTTAAATGGTCGACGGAAAATTAAAAAGAAATTATGAGACTGCAGATGTGATGATTCATTACAAATATGGCAGAAATGAATATAATCGACAGAAATTAAATGCATAAAAACTATTAATGCTACATGAATTTAACATGTAAGACAATGGAAATAAGGGTAGAATAACTGTCCAGATATAACTGGCACGGGTCTGTATCTTGACATATCATGATTTTGAATAAGAAAAATAACATTAGGAATATACAACAAAAACATATCGAAGTTTTCATAGCATATTAAAGTGACACAGAGTATGTTGATGGGATCAGATACGTCAAATTTTGATATCTATTTTATTTCATCGGGAACTTCTAACTACTAAAATTACAAGTTCAAGGTCAATCGGTACATTTGAGCGAAAATACGGCCATTTAAAGTCGGGATCGAAAACCTAACAATGTGGTTCGAGTGGCGTGCGCTAATTCGCCAAATGTAATTTTGAAACCTTATAAAAGCTGACAGGAAGATATATTCGATTGGATAGTGTTTATAAGGTATTGTTACTAATAGGTAGATTCATTGGATGCATAATTTCGACTATTACACATACTTTAGTTGTTTATCCGATTTTAGAGATATTAAGCATAAATGGACAGATTTGCAAGTCCAGTGATCAGATAAGAAATTCAATCAGCATCAGATATTTTGTAATTTATCAAAACCAAATGAAATTTTAAAAAGATATTCAGTTTCTCCTTAACTGTATCATCTTTTAATAAGGCACATTAATCATTCAAATTTTGACACGGTATGCATATCTAATAAATTATTAACTCAGCAAATTTTTATGTGCTACTGTATTAACATATTTCGTGCATATTTCGTTCAAATGAGTCTACATTTATTGATTCGGATGCCTTGTTCTCGCTAACATTTCAAACTGCCGGTAGAAACTTTATTTGAAGAAGTTGTTAATGCGATAATGTCAAAATCCTGACATGGCGCGAACACTTTAAACTGGGTGATGAATTGTTTAGTTGGTTATAGATTGATAGAAATAAGAATTGCAAGAAATCTCTTGTAACATACCTCACCAATAGATCAACGTTTCTCCCAGTTCTCTTTGCCCCACCTAATTTCAATTAAGCCTTTTCGTTGAGCAACAGAACATCAAGCAATTTAGGCGCAATATCATGTTCAGTGAAGAGTCGAGATACAGTTCAAGTTTGCGCATGATTGAATTTGCGTTTGGCGACGCCTTCTTGAAGGTCATCATCAGTGCATCATCAACCACATGATTTTAGAAGTTGCTGGTGCCCTTTACTAAAATGAAGTGTCTCAACTTATTCATCATTTTCGTCGTAAAGTAGGTGTAAATGTTAAATTTTAACGTCTCATATCAGCGAATTTCCCCACGCAGAACATCAGAGTGTTGCCATTGCTGCCCAAAGGTCCAGCATCTATTCCCATTGAACACATTCAGGATCATGATGCCCATCCAAGACAGTTGATACCAAGTTCCAGTTTCTCCAAGAAGAAAGACACGCAATTTTTCGAACTACCATTTGGAACTTGATCCAAAGTGTTCCTCTACAGTTTCGGGAAGTGATCAGGAAGCAATCCTCTTTAATGCGATTAATCGTATTATCATTGATGATCATGATCATTCATTGTATTAAATATATTCTTTTATTAAGCTTGCATGGAAGATAGACATCCTTTATGTTCATCTTGAGAGCAAACACAACAATAATCCCATTACACTGCGAACACAACATAATTTAAGATATACACCACGAATGATGAATACAGTATTAATGAGGAACACAAAATGGAGACTGGATGTTCAATGTCAAACTTACTTGTGGTGAAGTAGCATAACCTAGCCTATGAAAACACCAAAAAATATGGCAATAATTACAATTAAAACCATGATACAGCATACAGTTAACAGTACAATCTTTCGATCCTTTCTCCCTTCTTCAGTTACATGGCTGATGCTGTATACCTGCAAGGAAAACAAAATATGTAGTCGCATGTACGACGAGCTGATGTTGAATTTAAATGTGAGGAGAGACGTGCCGGGTCCAGAAGATTACACTAAAGCAATAAATAAACATTTCTGATCAACAGAATGATGCATACCTTTAGTACAAGTTGGAAAAGATCTCTCAAGTCCCGACATAACAAGGTCTGAACACTGACATTTTTTAGAATGTTTCTAAGCTAGAGAAACAATACATGTATTAATATGTTGCAATAAAGTTTAAAATGACTGCTGAAATTAATTCATTTGTATAATAAACTAAATGTAGCAGATTTTTTTTTATTCATCATACCACTCAAAAAAATTAGACCTACTGACGTGAAATACATAATGCTATGCGGTTTTAATTAATTAAACAGTTTAATATCATTACGTAACCCTAGGAAAGAGGATTTGATCACCACTACAATAACATTGTATTCGCTTTGGATACTTCTTTGGTCAAAATTGCAATGCACGTGCAAACGCTCTAGAATGATAGAACATGCTTTAGGGATATGAGGTTTGCATCCATGTTAGCAATGATTTGCACACTGAACCCTTCTACACCTAATAATAAAAACACTTTATTGTCCTCAGTACATACATACATTGGAAATTTTTCTTGTGCCGAAGCACCCGGCAGCCACAGTGCAGCGCCAGTTAAATCGTTGTTCTGCCTTTGCAATGCTGAGTGCTGAGCAAGACAGCAACAACTCCCAACTTTTAACGTCTTTTGGTATGACGCGACCGGGAATCGAACCCCGGTCTTCCGGGTGACGAGCGGACACTCTACCACTGAGCTACGCCCCCGGTAGCGTACCTAGATAATATCAGACCCCATACTGTCAGAGTGACTGTCATATCTTTGCCCGGCAAAACGTCAAATAATGGTCTAGCCAATGTCTAGCCAAGGCCAAAGAGTTCACCTGAAATGTCACCGAGAGATTGTCCCTCGGGAGCATGTTGCCAAACAAGAAAGGCAACGATATAAGCCACCGCAGACCATAAATGAGCTTGACAAGCTGGTTCATGAAGAGTGGAGACGACTACCGGATTACGTTATTTAACGTCTCATCAACTCCATCACACGACGTATCATTGCATGTGTAGAAGCCCTTAGAGGACAATCACGATACGGAAACAGTTTCCTGTATCAAGAAACCCGTTAACATTAAACCAAGTAGCCATCAAGGACATCTATCAACTTGACCTACGAACTAATCAGAGACATTGGTATACCCTTTCAATGTATAAGTGACACAAACTTTTCATTTTCGTAAACGATCGAAATAATTCCTTTTAGATAGAAAGTAAAAATGAATAATCAGCACAATACCTTAACAAAGACACCAAAAAGTTCGCTATTTTATCTCCTATCAATTGAAGAAGTTGGTTGTATAGTTTCTTTTGTAGGTGGGTTTATTTTATATCAAAATATAACAATGTTAATCTTTAACAATCTTAATGGCAAGTATCTCTAATGTTTCAGCTTTGGGAGCTGTGCCAATTCACATCTAGCAAAATTGTATTTACGAGGTAATGAATGTAACAAAGGCATAACTACAACTTTGTATAGACGACGGTTAACCCCTATAGTATTCCCAGTGCTGGCGATGTTATCTGACTCAGCGGGACGAGTCCGAATCATGCAAATACAAGTATACTATACAAAAAATATAAACGCATAGCTGGATATTTCAAGGTGTGGTTACAGTCTTTTAGTAAATGCGTATAACAAATTGAAATTTCTCACTGAGATAACAGGATCATTGCTCTTTATTATATCATACACGCCATATGACTTTAACTTCCTTTAGCTAATCAGAGGTCACTTGAATGTCATTGTCTGTTTTTACCACCACGTGAACGCTTAACAATTTTTAAACGCCTTGGCATAGACTGTATAAGTCGCTACATTGATGATTGGATTATGGTCTCCAACTTGTCCTGCATAAACTAAGCCAGGTTTGGAAGCATTTGACATAAACGTTAACGCTGCCAGAGAGGTCAATCCAGTTCATCTCAAAAGTGTTCAATCAGGTTAAGATCCTGATTACGTAAGTGATAGGGGATCCCATTGATGTTGTAACATGTCAGAAATGATCTTGTGACACCAACAGTATGTGCTCTTTCGATGTAGTGGACAACGTTACGACGCTACGTCATTTATCGGAAGCACGTGTCGTTTGATGGTAGTGTGTTATGAACATAAGCCCATTAGACTGCCTTGAAAATGAATGAAACCAGAAAGAAATGTGTAGCATATGGCCGCCCACATCACCAGGTTACCCTTTCCAAAATCTAACGACTTGACTTTGGCAGTTTGGAGCGTATCTTTCATTTGTACACGTCTGTATACCCAATTCTTTTTCATCTCCTCTTTGCAAAAGAAATCCTGATGCATCGCTAACACTTACACATTTCCCATGTCTAAGGTTCCAGACCTGAACGTTGTTACAGCACAGAACACGTTGCGAGCGATTATGACGTCATAACATATTGCCAAAGTAGCGTCTCCTGACTCTCAATCTGATCTGTTGCAAACGATTCCGTATTGTTTGTGGCGAAATTCTGTGTACTATAGGCACCCTGTCAGCTGTGTACACAGCATTGACAATGCAGTAACATGGATGAAGGAACCAAATTTAGCGATCTTGACCCTCTGTGATGACCCAAGGTGTTCCAGAACGTGGACAATCATTGGTGGAACCAAATTGTTGGAAGCGTTCTAAAAGACAAGTGTTTGTGCTCTTTTAGACGTTATGACCCCTGGCAAGGAATGTTTGCGACTCTCCAGTCTGAAATTTGCCAATGGCGGTTATTCTAGTTGCAGTGCCAAAACGTGGAATTTGCATTTACTTTTCATATGGTAAAACTTCTATTGCAATTCGTGATCGGTGAAAGCCTTTTGTGGAGAATGTGAATACACGCATGTTTCCAATAGTTTCAACTTCAAAGTGCTTATGGTTCCGTTTTGCGATGTTTTTTTCATTTTGGTCAAAAACGCGTTCAAATTCACAATTTTGAAATCAGTGACAGATTCGAGCATTCAAAATTGTCACAATCAAAATGTTTCTACAACCAAATGTGTTTCACAGTTTTTATGGACATATTTTGTTTTGAAAACTCATTTATCCGGAAAACATTCACCTATGCGTTTCTTTTTTTGTATAGTATATTTGTGCTATTACAGATAGTGCAAGCCAAAATATTTAAACAATCACACAGCATGTATCTCTAAATAAACTCTCTTAAACACTACAAATTAAAAAAATTTTAGAAAAGAAATAATTCATTTTTTCAAATATCATAAAAAATATCATTGTTGAAACACAGAAAGTTAATTTTTTAAAACGTATCGCAATTTCTTGATTTGTTGAAACAGTCCTTGCAATAGAGTGATGTCATTAAGGTGCTTACTTACCGCATGTGTTGTTTTGAAGCCTCGAGACAGGTTCAACTGTTTGGGAGTATAAATGGTGGTCTGGTTTTGATAGACAGGCGCTGCTATTCTCTCGCTTTCCATGAGTGTGGATGAAACAGATTTTCCATGAGAAGAAAAGGAAGTTGAGTTTTGAGCACCATATTGTGTTGGCAAGGATACACCAAAGCCTCCAAATTTGGCACCGAAGCGGGCACCATAGGTGTTTTTTGAAAGGTGCGGAGAGGTACGCGTGACGTACTCAGGGGGTGGTGCACCGGGTGCACGTGGGGGGATGCCTGTCAAAGCTGGAGGGCCACCTGGCTGACTCGAATAGGTCTCTTGGTGCTCAGTCGTTGGAGTGTTGTATGTAAAGATGGAGCCAGTCTGGGAGAGGGGAGGTCCAAGATTAGAAATAGGTTGGCCGTGGTTATCGAATTGTGGGTACATGTGAGCTACTTCATACGGAGGTGGTACTTCACCTGTGGATAACAAATTACAGTTATATGTGGTATTTAAGATGTAATGTATACTTTTCATTGGAATAGGATACGAACGAACCGAAGATGCATAAAACCTGTACAACGAATTTGATCCAAACAGACGTTGAAATTCAACGCATTAAATAAATGTTCCCCCTGAACAAGGGGGAAGTATGGAAGAATGGACCTATATGGTCGCGCGGAGCGCTTGTTAATCGGCGGCACTCAAACACTATCCCTCCAGGGTAATAATACTCATGGCGCTTTGAACATGCTTTGTCATGGATATATGCGCGGTATAAGAAAGCTACTATTGTTATTATTATTATTATTATTATTATTATTATAAATATGCGTCTGGTATACAAAGGTAATACGATGACGACACGGATTCGTAGCTATTGTCGTACGAACGGCAAGATGGAGACAAGATTGTACCAAGATAATGTATATTCGCATAGATTATCAGAATAGTTTTGACATATCAAAAACGTCCCTGCACTGCTGATTTTGCTGCCGGAGCTATGAAACTCTACCGATTGTAATACGAAACATTAAGATGATTTCAGGATGGTCCTGGTAACTTTGCGATTCATTCTCGATGCACACGGCGCCGGTAAACTTAGATGATTTTTAAAAGTTCATGTGATACCCAGGAAGAATAAAACAAATATCCAGATGATAAATAGTCGTAACAGGAGAGAAAAATAAAACTGATGCTTTTATTAATGAAAATTTTCATGAAATAAACATTATTTACTGTCCTTATATGAAACGCTATTTAATGATTAAAACAATGCCATGTAAACAACTAAATAAGAGATATTTGTGGTAAACATTAATCATGGTAACAGTACAGAAAATTGGTAACAGTAATGAAATACCAGAACAGTAACAGCAGCGAAACTTTCAGGCAAATTAATTAATTAATTATTGCTGACAGTCTTTAATCAAACTTTTTATCATAATGAACATCATTGAAACACTTATAAATTATGAAACCAATATTCAGGTAAAACCTTAAGACTAGATATTTTTGGCGAACTGTTTTTATGGTAACAGGAAAGAATATTGGTTACATTAAAGATATCATACAGAAAAAGAAAGAAATTCTTGATTGACTGTTTTTTTCTAACCTTCACAATGACAAAAGAAAATATAAAACAGTAACATGTTAATAGTTTTGAGTAGTTATCAGTGTGAAAATACCTGTTCATGTTTTTGCCAATAATTGAGAATGAAATAATGATCATTGATTGTCCATAGCGGGTAATCCCGTCATGGAGAGATGTTTTTAATGCAAAATGTGATCCTTCAATGCATTTTGGTGGTGAGATAACAGCAATGATATTTTAAAACAAAATCCAGCATCTGGCCTTAAATTTCTTTGGCCAGAAAAGGTTTTCCTTTTTCGGCCAACTCTGTTCAAACATTCTACTTTGACATCATTGATATATGTGTCAATGACAATACCAGGTTATGGCAACCATACATACATGACCACAACATGCTCACCAAGTAGAAGATCCATATTAATGTCAATCTTCAGGTTATTAACTAAACCAAATCCATTTATTTCAATAATCTTGACATTTTCATCATACCCGGCCATAATTTCATACAGCGTCAACCACACCTTTCTCTCAATCAACCTCATCCTTAAAATCAACCTCACCCTTCTTTCCATCATCCACCTTATATCATAAAGTCTTTATTATAACAGTCCTGTCCACTTTGCTGATACTGTTGCCTCAGCATCTCTTCTAGCTCTGTGACTTCTTTATTTTGACAGCTTTTGTCAGAGGCATGATTCCTGTCAAAAATGGAAAGATACATCTCTTTGGTCTTACTCAAACAGTCTATCCTATTGACATCAATCCATAAAGTGCTTATATTCATTTTCATTGAACAGAATTGATATTGCAGCAGCTATTCTTTATGTTTTCAGTTTAAAAGAATAATTTGATCGTGTGACCCTAAAATTCTCCTAAGTTATCATATCTTGTTCGTATTTTACATCACTTTATTTTTTAACAACACATTAATCTCACAAATACATAAACATATGTACACATGTCTATCAAATAGGTTAAAGTGAATCTATTTGTATTGAAAATTGTTCAGAAAAATATATAACATGTCTACAAACTCTGACCTATTAAGGCATATTTTCTTTCCTGTTACCAAATGTTTTAAAAGGATATGAAGGGAATAAACGAGTAGATTTTAGAAAGTATCAAAATAAAATATTCTCTGAAGAAAGAGATGCAAATAGGTAATATATCTGTGATACCATCTATTTTTGAAAAAGCCTATTTTATATACATTTTGACTTAAGTTTCTATCCTGTTATCAAAAGTTTCTTTCCTGTTACCAATGTTGTCAAAATGATGAGGTTTTTTAAATTAGTTGCTTTTATCTAATCAAATACATATCTGATAAGAAGAAAAAGTTTACGATATTGATATCTATTTACTTTGTTTTTGCCTCGAATCATATCAAAACTACTTTATATTCATAGATGACTACAACTCTGTCCTGTTACCAAAATTGTCTTTCCTGTTATTGAATATAAGGTAACAGTAAAGAAAGTAACAGCAAAGAAAATTAATCACTTAATTGATTTTTTAATACAATTGGCGGTTTCAGGAAAATATATTCCAAATCTTTATTCCAAATATACGTTAAATTCACAATGAATAAATCATCTCTGTTAAGATACTGCCGACGAGCAGATGTCCATTCTTGGATATCTAATTCGCTAACCACACGCTGGCCTGTGATCTCCCCTTCCCCTCTGACCTCTATATTTGGTCATCGCTTGCGTAACATGCATGTGCAAGTTGTTATATCGCAGTAGCAGCGCTCTCTCGACAGATTCGCCCTGACCAGCCGACTGACCGGTCACATCGCCATGTAGTTTTTAGAAGTCACCTCTCTCGAGTTGGTCCAGCTCAGGTAGACGACGGGGGTGGGGAAACCCTGGCGTCTACACTGACCTGTGAATGTACCACCGGCTCGGGTATAATTAATGTACCGTTTGTACCAGCTACCAAACAAGAATAAAATAATGGTCGACCATCACAAGAACTCTCCAGTCGTCATTTCCAACATCATCAACGTCACACCCTAACGTTGCCTTCATCGTCCCTCGTCGACGTCGTTCCCCGCCGGTCACAAATGGTGGAGAAGTCCCGGTAGCGTGAGTTTGCTGTAGCTCACGCAGTCCCTGGTACCCTAAAATTGCAGCAAAGCGACTAGGAGGAACCCGGAGACGACGGAAGATGAAGACACAACAACGGACAAAGGCAACCAATCCAGATCATCACGCAGTCAAACCAGCCGAACGCCCTACAACGATCAACCGTCAAAAGAATACCTGACGTCTACTGTCTTCAGCCTGCAGTCAATCAACCCAGAAACCGAACAACATTCATCCAGCACGTCTACGCTCTTCTCTCCATCTTCAGGGACGCTCAATCAACGCTCTCAACGCTTCATCATTTGTTCCCCTTGAAGACAGACGAGACAAAGGACAAAGACTCTGTGTTTAATATTCAACCAGAACTCTAACCCACAATTATCATAATTAATTTTGATAATTCATAGCATGTGTTTTAACTTCTTGGAACAATCAAACAGGTATGTGTGATTTAATCAGCCAGTAGCAACGTTTTGTCATATATATTTATACATTATGCTAATAAGTTATGTATGTACTGGAGTCGTTGGGATAAACCTTATGATTTTCATTCATCAATTTAAGTCGTTGACGTCGGTTAAGTGCGTGCATCTTCTCTATATCTCGCAAAAAGGTTGATGTGTCTCCCTATCACCAAATACGACTCTCGGTGTCAAAGATTTAATTGTTTAATGGTTAACTGGTTTGAAAACCCTTAAAAGACATAAAGAGAAGCTGAAACGTTTCCGCCAGTAGTGTATTTCTAGACCTATGGCTCTGACGAGTATTAAGAATCCGGATGCCAATAACTGCTCTGCATCAAATATACAACTCTTAAGAGACTCATGTCATTTGAAATTGCACCATGCTTAACTTGTTTTTCAAAATCATTCCGTCATTTCAAAATCAAAACAAATTTGAAATTTAACATTTAAGAAAAACACGTTAAGACTATTCATGTATCCCAATGCCTACAATCAATCTCGATTTCTTGCATTACATATACTCATGTCCCATATGTGCATTTTTCTCAAATGAATGAATGTATAATCTATAATGTCACGTTCAAATCAGGCGATTCAAGTCGGTTAGGTTATGCTCATATTCATGCGATCTCCTCCGATCATCCTATTTAGTCAATTCAGCCTTGTCGAGTCTAGGCTCACAATATAAGACTCCCAACTTGATTCATCTATATGTTTATGGGCATTAATAGGTACATTCGCCGATAAAGTAATATTCATTACGCATGTTAATCACTCTTTTACAAACTGGCTTGATTATTACACTATATCTACGATTGCAATATGTATTATTTAACTCCTATACTTTATTATGCAACAATGTTCTATGCATATGAATCATGTTTCAGTGATCAGATCACGAGTCAATATTTCATGTTTAAACACTCATTCTTTAAAACAAAATTTAAGGACAAATTTTACCGAAAGAAGGGAAGTATTGTCACCGCCAATCTTTTAGTACATTATTCAGGAAAATATATTCCAAATCTTTATTCCAAATATACGTTAAATTCACAATGAATAAATCATCTCTGTTAAGATACTGCCGACGAGCAGATGTCCATTCTTGGATATCTAATTCGCTAACCACACGCTGGCCTGTGATCTCCCCTTCCCCTCTGACCTCTATATTTGGTCATCGCTTGCGTAACATGCATGTGCAAGTTGTTATATCGCAGTAGCAGCGCTCTCTCGACAGATTCGCCCTGACCAGCCGACTGACCGGTCACATCGCCATGTAGTTTTTAGAAGTCACCTCTCTCGAGTCGGTCCAGCTCAGGTAGACGACGGGGGTGGGGAAACCCTGGCGTCTACACTGACCTGTGAATGTACCACCGGCTCGGGTATAATTAATGTACCGTTTGTACCAGCTACCAAACAAGAATAAAATAATGGTCGACCATCACAAGAACTCTCCAGTCGTCATTTCCAACATCATCAACGTCACACCCTAACGTTGCCTTCATCGTCCCTCGTCGACGTCGTTCCCCGCCGGTCACACAATTGATGCTCCCCTTTAGTTTTTCAATGGTGGCAAATAGGAAAAACCATTAAGCCCCATGTATCTGCAAAATTAGGTATTTTTAGATTATCACCAACACTCAGTTATGAACAGTAACAGGAGAGAAAAATAAAAAAGTACTACTCACCTCCCGGACAGATGTATGCAAATATCTATTTGTTAGAATCATCAGAGCTTCAGCACATGGCCATCGCTGTTCAAAAGTGAAAGTGCCTTCCACATGGCAGAAAGTGCCTTCCACATGGCACAAGCCTCATATTCAAGGCAGGGAGGAATCATTGTGGGGTTTTTTCAGTTTAAGTTCATGGTAACAGGAAAAAATTGTGACACAAAGTATCTTCAATTTTTTTCAATAAAAGAAAGTTCTGAAATGTTCAAATTTTTATCTTATGAAAGATACCATATTGTGTATCAATACTGTGTAAAATATTACATATTTTGAAAAATTTTAGTATGCGTAAATCAAGATTTAAATCGATATTTAGAGCCTGTGACGGCCATTTTTACCCATACATGACATGATTTTTTCCCATAATTTTCCATAAAAACATTTTTCTTCCAATAGTTTCTATACACCATTAGGGAAACATATTTTATTGTTTATGTACATGTATGATAAAATAAAATAGCAATGTCGGTTGGAACCCGTGGGACAGAAATTCGCATGGATTTTGAAAATGACCCGCTAGTTGTATATATATTTAAATGGAAATTATTCCACTAATATTTATATATATTAGGTTATATGCTTTATATCAAACGTCATTGCACAATATTATCAAATACCGTATTTCCCCGAATAGACGCCTATTTTTTCAGACCCCCTTTACCACCGGCGTGTATTTGAGACCCGGCGTTTAATCGAGGCCGGCGTCTATTAATTTTAGTAGGAAATTTCGTCCTGGTCACAACCTCCGAAAAGGTGTCATTATGGCAAATCTCTACGGGAGCACTAATTTATCAAATTATCATCCGGCGATTATTTGAGACCCGGTGTCTATTCGAGACCCGGCGTGTATTTACTTAAAACAGCCATGTACCCCCGGTCTCTATTCGAGACCCGGCGTCTATTTGAAGCCCGGCGTCTATTCGAGGAAATACGATATACATGTGTATATAGAGTAACTATCGCTTATCGCAGTACAATTTTTAAAAAGTCGTGCTTTTTACGTTCATGGTATAAACTAAATAATTATTCCTTCTTGATACTGCTTGCAGAGTATTACTGACTTTTACGTTGTCAAAGCGTAGAATGTGTTCACTTTGTTTTTATTTGCAACAATGTATTATACCGACTTTGTTGTTTGTATTCATAGCCTAGCAAGGAAATACATTTTCCTCGCACACATACTTGTTCAACTTCATATATCATTAGAATTGTTTCCAGTTAGATTAATAAGAGCACATAAATTACAACATTCACTTTGATGAAATCAAATACCTATCCAGAAAACGGGTTTAATATCTGCTGCACCAATCCGGTTAAGACGTTTAAATCATGACTTAATAGCCTGTTTTTTCCAAGTAGTAACATTTTCTAAATTGTTTGCAATGTCAGTAAGCTCAATTCGAGAGAATACATATGACAGAATATATTGAAGCCTGGAATATTGTCGGCCTCCGTGTGAAATAGCATCAGGTAACGCAATGTCCACTACAAGATACTGACTAATTCATCGTTCTTTGGACACAACATCCATCAGTTTTAGGACATTGTTTACTTATAATTATTGGTGATTGAACATTGAACACATGGGTAAGTTCATAAAAAGAGATTTTGTACAAAAGGGGAAAAGAATACACATCTTAAATTAAATGTCAATGTGAGTTTTCATTAGTTAATTGAGTGAAATTGAGGCACTATTTTTTTCTAAATACCGGACCTGTAGGTAAACGTGGAGTTTGAAAAACATGAAATGATTGTATTTAAACAACCTTTGACATCACAAGGTTCTCTATTATAACGAGAGGCCTTATCGATTTGCAAATCACAAACTTAATCTATATTTTTAATAATCTGTTCTGTTATTTAATTGTGTCTATCTGATATCGTTCATGCCTCATGGATTTTGTTTACAACGTTAAGAATTAACAACGTGATCCGAAACGTTTAACCATGTATGTATAGTGGTTTAAACATATTTATTTCCCAAAAAAAGCAGGAACCGGATTGGTAAACAAGCAAATGCTTATATTAATACCGCTCCGGTATGTATGTATAGTGATGCCGTGGGTCTATCAATAATTACATTTTGAACATAGGTTTTTCGATGAAGGCTGTCTTATCATTTGATGATAAAAACTTATTGAAATATGGTGTTAAACATTGAATGTCAGTGTTCAATGATTATCGTCCGTTGGACGGTGTTCCGTGAAAAGATCTTTCTAAATATATATTTTATCGGGATACTGATACAATTTAATAAGATATTATAACAATGATTTTGATCAAAATTCAACTTGTCACACATTTCTTGACGTTTAATGATATTCTTTTTAAAAATAAAAAACGTCTCGGCAAGTGGGCATATATACAGAGTACAGAAACTGGAGACGTGATTCCTTATCTTGCTGTCAAAATTAGATTGAATTTACGAAATCTCTAGTGACTGGCAATTATTCATGAGAAAAATAAATGAACAATGGTCAATAAAGTTTACTGTTAATTTCTTTTCTCCGTATCAATTGTTTCATTAAAGGCAATCATGTTAGATGTCGCGCGGGCTTTCTTCTTCATCATGTCGTTTTGGACGTCAACACGCAAGGTCACAATGCATATATTAGCGCCACGCTGTATCTATTTTTAGAACATTTGACGCAATATGATTGGTCGACGCGTACACCCTCTGCTTACAAGATGGCGGCGTTTGTTGATGTTTCAGTCGGCCGGACGCTTGCAGATTTCGCGGGCAGATAAAGAAAAAGAGCAATTGTTGTCGACATTGAAAATAGGTGAAAACAATTCTTGCAAGGGATTCCAACCGATCAAGCACACTAAGAACATTTTTGCCATATGGGAAAGTAACGCAACATAGCAAAAACAGCTTTCCCACCTTGTTGTAACAATAGTCGCTCTCTACCTGCTATCCAGTGGGGTTGCAGGTAGAGCCTCTCGACCTACAGCTGGCACTACCGAACAGCGCGCGTTGAGAGTTGAGTTGAGATGCTTGTAAGGAGAGCTGCTCGTAATGGAGAGGATCACGGGATCGCAGATGTAAGACAGACTCACTTTATATCATATGATGACCCGGACATCACTTCATGTGGACGTATGCATGTAACATATACAAACAAAACCAGGAATTTGACTGTTAGCCTGTCAGTCTGATATTTCCCCTTCATTGAGATGGTAAAGCAAAGCACTAGGCCTACATTCTAGCGCCTGCAAAGAAATACAGACATGGCGTACTCGCACAGAAAGCGTGAGAAGGAATCTGATCAGGCGATCAATATCCTCTCACAATCTCCACTGCCGAGCAAGTTGGAGGATAAAAACCTACCTTTTTTACATGAAGCCATCACATGCAATATGTTGTTAGTACACTTGATTGTTCCGAAGTGGACACTCACAGCAGTCAAAATACCGGTGTTAGCAGAATTTGTTCTCTGTAAAAGTGAAAACCCAGTGAGGTGAGGAAACGGGCGAAATGGTATACAGGAAGGATAATCGATCACCCCCTGGAAGTACTGACCGCCTGCTGCATTAACATGGTGACATGGTGCTTGTATTTTGTAGCCAGGTTAACTCGGTGCAGAGTATATATAACTTCACAAAATGTTAGTATTTTCACAAAAAGTTGGTAGAGATACTTTCTCCCGCGTAGGACTTAGTATTTCCTACGTAGGACATAGTATCTCCTACGTAGGAGATAATATCTCCTACGTAGGACATACCTAGTTTCTCCTGCGTATGAGATATGTAGTATCTCCTACGTAGGACTTTATACCTAGTACTTATTATCTACTACGTAGGAGATAGAATATTTCCTACGTAGGAGATTGTATCCCTTACGTAGGACTAAGTATCTCCTACGTAGGACTTATTACCTCCTATGTAGGATATAATATCTCCTACGTAGGAATCAGTATCTCCTACGTAGAAATTATTATCTCCTACGTATGAGATAATTTGTTTGTTTACATTGATATAATAATAATCAGAACACTTATATTGCGCTTTTCCAGGCTAGATATCCTGCTCAAAGCGCACAAATAGAGTCGAAGAAGTCCACACAGGAAAGTCAGCAGAAAGCTTGGTTGAAATAGTGAGTTTTCAGGAGGCGTTTGAAAGTCTGATAGTTAGCACAGGAGCGAATAGTTTGTTGAAAAGCGTTCCATTCTTGTGCAGCGGCAAAGGAGAATGAGCGTTTTCCATATTTTGAGAGTGTGACTTTGGGGATGGTAAAAAGGCAGAGCGGAGTGATCTCGTTGGCACGTAGGGTTGAAGTAACTCCGAGAGGTAGCCTGGAGCTGTGTTAGTCCTGCATTGATGGGCGAAACACAGGAGCTTGAACGGGATTCTGTACTGGAC
The DNA here is from genome assembly GCA_916613615.1 of Steromphala cineraria. Taxonomy (NCBI): domain Eukaryota; kingdom Metazoa; phylum Mollusca; class Gastropoda; order Trochida; family Trochidae; genus Steromphala; species Steromphala cineraria. The sequence continues at coordinate 36,385,533 of OU744736.1, read as the reverse complement.
TGGCAACCAGTGGAGGCCTTTAAACCTGCAACTCGCGGTAGGGCCCTACCGCACATTCTTTCTCTGGGCAGGCGTGGCCTAGCCTCGCTGCCAGTGTGGAAGCATGGCTGAGACAGTGTTTGGGGGTCTAAATTTAGATGAGCACATGTCAGTTGAGCCATGTGGACAGGGGTTTTGGAATCAGTAGAGTCACGAGTTGGGATATGTAGTTGCAGGAATGTCTATTTTGGAAACATCAGAATCGATATCCTTTTCATATGTATCAAATTTATTCTTAATGAATAAGCCACTATAGTCAATTCAAATAGTCACATGCAGTAAAAAAATAAAAATACAATAAAATTTAAAAGGGTGTAATTTTCTTCAACTAGAAAACAATAGTGAATTACTTAGGGACCGGTCATTTATTATAGGGGGGGTGGGCCGGTGATTTTAGGGGGTGGGTCACAAAAAAATAAGACAGCCTTTAGGGGTGGGTCACAAAAAAATAAGACAGCCTTTAGGGGTGGGTCATAAAAAAATAAGACAGTATTTTAGTGCTGTTTTCAAACATGACAACAAATTTATCCAAAACTTGACAAAAAACAACAAACTTTAATGCTCTGTTAAGAATATAAATAGTGTAGGGGTGGGTCATAAAAAAATATGACAGGCATCAGTGGGGGGTCATAAAAAATCATGACAGCTTTAAGGGGTGGGTCACTTTTTTTGGGACATACTGTGGGGAAATTTCACCGGTCCACCCCCCCCTATAATAAATGACCGGTCCCTTAGTGTTTGTTATGTGTGGCCTTGCAACCAATACAGACATGAAAATAAAACGTGAATGTTGAATGTCTTTATTTCCAATTTATCTTTAACATCCTTTTGATTCTCATTTTAATTTTCTATCTAAGAGTAGAATATAAATGAAATTTATGTCCTTGTGCAAAGGTTTCATTCCTGTCTTCCTTGGGTTCTGGTGGTGTATTTCCATATACATGTATATTTGTACTTGATACACGGCAATAATTGTCTGAGTAAAAAAGGTTTTAGGATTATTTGTGTTTAGCTTTATATTCAGAGATAAACTGAACTAGTAATATGGCACTGCAAGGATGGTAACTTAATCTGGCACTGTATCAATTACACCCAGGATGTTTAAATCAGATAAGACATCAGGGTCGCAGTTCCCGCTTAATTCCCAACATTCTTTTTCATAAAGGCGTAAGCGGACAAGCTGTAAAGTCAGAAATCAGCTAGTGTTCTATTATCTGATGATCAATAAGCAACTATTCAGGGATTATAATCCACCAAAAAGAAAAAGTTGCATAGTTGGATATACTGCATGGCAAGAACAACTGATCATACCACAGGTCAAGTGATGGGACATTGTGTCAGACTGTGTCAAAATTAAACCAGAGATGGAATATAAGGACATGTATGGCAGTTTCTGTAATATCTAGTAAGTTAACTTCTTTTAACCATTTCTAACAAGCTTTTATTTGATGATATGAATATGTGTTTTTTGCCCAATGTACATTTGGTAAAAAGTTCCCGGCAGTTTTGTAATGGGGGTAAACTGATGCCTGTAAACATAACCCCTGACATATGAACCCTGACCCTGTCACTCAAAGCAAAATTTTCAAAAGGAAAACACCAAATATTCATCTAATTAGAAAACGAAAGGTTAGTTTTCAACAATATTTTGCAAGCTTCATCACTCTATCATTGATAACTTCTGTGACAAATTTTGTGGAGTGATGTGGCTGTGTCTCGGAGTGAGAGTGGTGATACGAGCGGCTGTCTTCTGTGTTCTGAGAAACATGATGTTAAACTGTCCATCTCACGTTTATTTACTTAGAGGGCGCATTAAACAAGTATACCATGTTATGTTGTATGAATATATGTTGATATCAATATATAATTAAATTTGTTGTTTAGGAAGTGTTTCAAGCTTCAATTTTAATACAAATAAAAGAGAGGCCGCCTCAAAAGGTACAATCTAGTAGAAACCTAAACCAGATATTCCATTTCCTTTTTACCAACCGTTATTGATAAATGGGACTCCTTACTCTTCGAAGTTACTTACAAATTTAAAAAATATGATGATTCAAGCTGTTTCTTATAGTAACTTTGATTTAAAGTTACCGACTCGCTTTTGTCAATATATTCATTGTCGCCTATACACTATTTGTGATGCTTTCGCTTGGAAGTACGTGGTGGCACAAAGTCCTATACGAAGTTCAGTTGACCGCTATCAGTGTAGTTAAGCAACATCTCACGTGGGTCGCTGGATGGGTGGGTTACCCGATTCATTGCTGAATGGACTGAGAGTTTGAAGGGTGATTCCCGGCCCCACACTGAGGCACGAGTTAAATCACCTGTGGTGTGGCCTTAGGCAAGAGACTTTATTCAAAATGTGCCTCTGTTTACCCAGCAGTATTAATTTGGTACTGGGGAAAGTTGTGCTGGAGGTGACTTTCAAGCGCTTAATCGGCTACTTGGATTAGACCAGGCTAATAAATCAGGGAGCGCCTTGTGCATGCATTCGGTGCGGATATGTGCGCTATATAAATACCCCAATTATTAAGGATTCAGCCATAAGGCTGAATCCTTATTGTTATTGGCGTGTTTCTTTTTTTTTTTATTATTCCACGATTTTTGTGAACAAATTTTTAGCCCAAACGGCTGATGCTATCAAAGCCAAATTTCACAGGCTGGTAGACCTTGTTGAGGAATGGCGACAATAAGCTTTTGGGCCGAATCGATCAATACATTAAAGGTCCAGTTCGATTACAAAATCGAAAATTTAACATTGATTTTTTTTCCAAAAAGCACTTACAGACTTGAATGTTTTTTAAAAGATGCGCAATCAAAAATGCTGCAAAAAACGAAATCATGGCGAATTCGTAGGTCACGTGATTTGGCCGCCATCTTGCTTTTAGTGCATTTTCGACCATTTCTGACCCCACCCACCTTTGAAAATCTTCTTCTCTGAAGATACTTGCACTAGAGAAATTTATACTCAATGTAGCTGAAGCATTGTAGTTCTGAATTTGACTTCTACAAAGTCTTAACTTTAATACTTTTCTTGTTGTGATTTTTCAAAGTTGACCAAAATCTAAAAATCGCAAACTTCAAGGGCAGATAACTCAAAAACCAGACCATAGAATTTTATGATTTTTGCATGAGAGTTAGACATTGGCAAGGTCTTTATGATAAAAGAATAAAATCGCTCGCGAACAGTCATTTACGGCCAGGGTCAGAGGTCAAACTTTCCATTTTGGACATGTGGTGTTTTGGTGGGTATGTTTAAAGTATCGTAACGCATCAACGACGTACGCTATCGGCTTGTTCTATACATCATTTGAAAGCCAAAAGTCTATAGATTTTTTTTAAATTTGACAGTAAATTCCTTTATTTGTTTTACATTGAGTTACGGCCCTATGAATATTGTCAATTCTGCTTTCGTTTTGAATGCAAACGATATAGGTATGTTTAAAAAATCGTTACTCATCAGTGACAGGAGACAAATCATTGTTCCATATATCATTAGAAAGCCAAAAGATCATACAATCTGCGATAAATCTCATCAAAATAAGATTAAACATTAACATTGAAATTCGGAGCATTTAAATGTGGTCAATCCTATTTGCGTTTTGAATGATTCTCATATAAGAATGATTGAAAAATTGTACTTCATTGGCAATAAAACACTAGGAAAACATACTATACATCGATGGCTACGCTTGTTGAAGACAAAAACCTTTTGTGTAGTACTTAATTATAAAATTGTTCACAGTAAATGACTCATAAGCTAAATTATCTAATTTGTTTAGATATAGCTTGATATTTGCGGCAGATGTCGCATCGCTCACCGTTTCTTTACTTTTTCATGCTCATAAACATATAATATATGCAAATAAAGACAATTCTCTCCTCTACACACTGGTGAAAAAAATATGAAGATATCTTTATTGGTTCGGGAGGTACATGTAAAAAGGGCGCAAGGGCATTGCTCATTCTGATGGAAAATGTGTTATTCGCGACAGATGTCGCATCGCTCACCATTTCTATACGTTTTCATGCTCATAACCAAACTATAAATGCAAATTTAGACAATTCTCTCCTCTACACACTGGGGGAAAGAATATGAACATATCTTTATTGGTTCGGGATATATCAATGCTGAAAGACAAGTACCCTCAGTCATCTCGAGATAAAACTTGATATTTGAGACAGATGTCGCATCGTTTACCGTTTCTTTACTTTTTCGTTCAAATGACAAATGACACATTGGATTGAAGCTGGTTCTTCGCCCTTTGCAATGGTATAAATCATTTGAAATTTCGCCACCCCGTTCAAGAGAAACGAGTGCGAAAGAAGGATGGGGGTTCACAACTTTGATAGTAAGAAATTTACATGGACTACGCTATCGTAGTATCAACCCTTATAAGGTGTCTCCATATATGGCAGTTTTTTTGTATCATTACGCGTCTGAAAGAGCACCCCTCCTATTTTTCAATAACTGTGCGTCCACGCCCTGTTATGTCAGGATTTTGCCAGGAATCAAAATGTCACTGTATTTTACATGGAACAATGATGTTTGTACTTTCTGAATCTTGCCTATTAGCTTTGTTTACTTTTATAATAAACGAAATTGAGAGGCTCCGCGCATCCCTTTTTTAATTTCCTTCAAACCAACAACCAAGTCATCGCGTCTCAGCAAACGTCTTTCGTTATTTTTTATGCATATCTCTTCCCACATCTCAACTGCTGTTTGGTCTTTCTATGCCCAGATTCCTCCATTTGAAGATGAAAAGAAAAACATTTATGCAACACCCCCCGAAGTAGTCGTCAATGAGTTCATTCATGGATTGAAAAGCGGGATGCATGCTTTTTTCGCAATACACGGGCATTGACACGCTCCAGCTCACATTGCTAGGCTTTGCTTTGGTTTTGAAATTTTAAACAAGTATAAGATTTAAATTGGTTTGCTTTGATAAATTTGGTTCTGAATTTTCAACAATACAACGGAAAACAGGGTTCAAAACCAGGATGAGTCAAGAAACTTCTGCAGATTGTATTTGTTACATTTTACTTTAGGTTTTACATCTTTTGCTAACATGAACATTTAATTGCATTAACTCATATTTTTGGCATTATGATTTTAGATTTGGATTTGAAATGTATTTTTAACAAAGCACATGCGCTAATTATTCAATATGACATTTACGTTTGCAATTGACAGAGTCTTTTTGGCCTTGGTAATACTGCCATTGTGACTTTTAAAATTCGTCTGAACGAACTATTGACTTCATACATACATGTATTGCATATATTTGTCATACATTTCATCACCATACATCGCTGAATCCGTTTGTCGTCGCTTTGCGACTATATTTTATATTATTATTATTATTAAGTACTGTTTTATTCCGCTTAATAGTGACTTTAACATCAGTCCTACATACAATAACATATATGATACGTTAAATACGAATTCGAATAGAATAATAGCCTAATAGAATGTGTATTGCGATTATTGAGAATAGTATTTTGTCATGAATCACGTCAACAATGTAATGTTCAGTTAAAGATTCATTTTATTTCTATTGCTATGTTTGCTTTTTTTTCCAATTTCATTTCTTTTGACCAATGTGCAAACACGGAACGTTATACACATTAAACAATTAATTTTTGCTCGAGCATAGTCAAGCATTTTGCATCACCCGTAACCAGAGTTTCCTTCTCGTGGTAAAACAACATTAAGTAAATGTCTCATTGTTTTGGCATATATATATACACGCAAGGCAAACGGTTAATCGCTTACATAAATATTTCCCTATGGTGATGTTTGCAATAATTGCTAATGTCAGTAACAAAAAAGTTAGTTTTGAGGTGACTCCAATAATCGGCTGCTTTGTCCGGTACAGTCACTTGCGAGTGTGATGTATAGTTGATGAACAAGTGTAGAAATGAACAGATATATTGCGCTTCCACTTTGTTCAGAGGATTTCAAATTGTAGTATTATAAAATAGGTTGCATAGAAATGAGGTATAACATTTTGAAAATAAGTCATTGCATAAGTCATGTTTCCGATGAAACCACAAAACTAAATTCATAAATAAATTTTTACCATTAGGGTTCATCTAGGGAGAATGGTTGATCTTTGTTTCAAGATTGATGTAGCTATCATGAAGATTCTAGGAGACGTCTCGAGGACCAAATTTCTTTTGTTGAGTCACCGGTTATACGTGTTTCCATGGTAACAACATGAAAGAAAATCCACACATATAGGTGTTACCCCAAAAGGCATGTTTAGGGATCATGATTGACATGTGCAGAAAGTATGGTGAAGCTAAGAACGAAATCCATAAATGTTTATTGTTACGCCATTAATTTCATGTTGATTTGATGTATCGTTTTGGTGGACTTTTTCAAAGAAGTGTTCCCAGCTTAAGCTACATAACCCTAGTTTCATTGCGTTTGAGTACATTCTCTTGACATCTCTTTGAGTTTGTTGGTATTTAGTTGATAATCGCTTGGGTTATGAAAAGTATGATCCTATCCACTACACTGTTGTATTTTGATTTTGGTTACGCCTTCGTGTTTCTACGATTAAGTGTTTCCTAAGGTCATGTCGTCTTTGTTGTTGTGAGGGTAGGCGAGATTTTTCTGATTATTTTTGTTTTTTGTTTTTGTCAACTTTGTTTTGTTGCTCTGATTCCTTGTGGGTAGACCTTATGTCTTCAAGAAGGTTTTCTTCAACTTTCGTCATTGTTTCCTCTAATCTTTTGTGTTTTTCTTCTGAGTTGTGTACGTGTTGTCTTGGTACTACTTTCTAGAGTAAAGACTTTCTTCAATGATTGTTGATTGTCTGGGTGGAGAGTGATTTGAGGGGTTGAATGTTACAGATTGGCTATAATCCTCTTTGGGTTTTTTGGGGGCTTTTGTTGTTTTGAAGTAATGTGTCAAGTCATGCCCCGAGTGATGACATCTAGAGCAATGTTTGTATTTTGGCAAAGCACTAGTCATTCATTGGTCACCAATAGGTCAACTAGATCCAATCAAGTTAAACTTTAAGAATTTATCATATGCAATGTATGTGCCTTGCAGTTTGGCTCCCTAGCTTGTAACATTTGATAGTAGCATTTGGCTTGGACTACCCACATGTTATCACTGACAATCCAATGCGTGCATGATGGGATGTCCAGGTGGTGTTGCGATTGTAATGTAAGTAATAATATTATAAATGCATTCGCTGATCTATTAATTTGAACTTGATGAAATGACATGTTTAATTGTTATTAATTCAAAAAAAGTTCCGTTTTAGTTGACCCTTAATGAGAGGTCATTGGTTAACCAATCAGATCTGTGGAATACGAGGTAATGTTGATCCGACACAGGTCAACGCAATACGAGATATGTATGTCAACACTTATACGTCACCTACGTGTGTAATAAAGGTATATCTCCCATTTCACCTTCAAACTTAAACTTAAAACCTTAGCCTATACCCAAGTAATGGGCTTTAAAGCCAATTCTTTCGTAAACACACCCGGCTTTCATACCCTTGGCTACCATGCCAGCATCCGGCTAAATCAATCTCAAAACTCCAACCTAAATACTTCAAATTCTTCTCAAACCAACCTAAATAACTTAAACTCTTTTCAAACCCTCCAAAATCCTAAAACCCTAGACTAACATATAGTCCCTGAAAAAAAATTCCGCTTTAGGGTCTGGATAACAGACTACTAAAACCCCTTCAGTCCTTAATCCTCAAAACCCAGTAGGTACAGTTATGCAATAAATAAACATACCCCGTATCTATAAACTTTCTAGTGCGTATCTAGAACTTTCTAGAAATTTTGATTTTTTCGATTGTTTTTAATAATCAAATATTTTTACTTAATTTTAAATAATAGAAAGGGAGATAAATGATATTTAGAAATAGATCTTCCTCGTTTTAACGCGCCTCTCCTCACTGAACAGGGGCCATCTAAATATAGCACACACACTGCTTTATGGCCCCTCACTTATCGGCGCTAATTAGATGTCTCTGCAGCATGAAGCTGCGGGACATGCTGTTTCTTTTCGTTGTAGCATTTTGTAAATAAAATAAGTAAGATAGCAGTAATATGAACAGTGATGAATAATACATTGATATTGATTTTGATTAAGATTTTCTGTACGATCACAAGCATGGATCCTTTAGCAGCGGGCAAGTGACAAACAAATCTCATAAAATGGCTGTCAGGTAAACTGTTGTCTCATGCAGCACGCAAGATGTTATTCCAGAGGTCTTCACCTCTGCGGACGCTTAAGACTATACAAAGAAATATGTACATGTATAACTCAATCCAATCACTAAAGAATCTAAAGCATTAGAATGTCGTCCACTAGCTTCCTTTATTTCATTAAACAAACGTCACACATAAAGATCATAATTTGATGATCATTACAATTCTAATTGTAGGTTACTGACCGGTGATGACTAGCATTTATAACAATTGGTTGTATTATGTAATTATACATCTTCTCTTTCACATGTACGCAGAAGTCTATATCAGAAGATCATTTCACATGTACGCAGAAGTCTATATCAGAAGATCATTTCACATTCATACCGATTGCCATTGGCCGGTTTTTGATCATCATCGCTCCTTTATTCTACCTTCATCCTCCACTGTGCAGAACCGATTTGCTTCAGCAACAGTTGATAATCCGCGATCCGCGATCAAAAGACTCCATTGATAAAGTTTGGCTCTCGTGAATACAAATAATGTGGCAAGTACAAGAAAGATCTAAAGACATTTGAGAATAATAATAGAATATAAAGAACTTCTGTGACATCTATCTGCATTTATTGACCCATTGACCAAAGGGTGTTCAGTGCATAGACAGAAAAAAAACATAGAAGGACAGAAATAAAATCTATTTAGTCTCGTTTCATATTTATACACAAACGATCTTAACAAAGCATGTTTAAAATAATGAGTCATCCAAGAAATAAAACAACGTTGGATCATATAGGATATCAAGTACTGTGCATTCGCCGAGTATCTTATAGTGAGTTACAATAATACGGAACGATCAGAGTTAAGCGAAAATACACTTTCATTACTCTAAAATGGATTTTCAGCTTCTTGAACTGCCTCTTAAACACTTGGGTTAGCTAAAATGATATTTTTGTCCGGTGCGTTGCACTATTTCATTTGAATATGCATATTTTTAATACATTTGAAGTTTCCTGTAAGCCAATCGGTTGGATGTTATGATCATTTAGATTTAAGTTTGTATTCCTTGTGAATACGTAATCTATTTCAAGCCGTTTGTAATGTTTTTTCCGAGAAGCTTTGCACAAAGGTTGGTTATTTCGTCCTATCTTTTCATTTTGATTCATCAATTTTATTTTCCATTCTTTTGAGAATTGTCTTAAGACATTGATTTTCGTAGACGATACGACAATTGGCACTTGTACAGATACACGAGTTATAACCGAGATTCCCCAATGTTTTTATTACAGGTATTTATATGTTTTTATATAAACCGGATTAGATATTTTTCATATTAACTATTTTATATATTAAAGAGAAAAGTTAGAAAAACTAGAAACTAACAATGTTCGTGAGACTTTCGGATCACAACGAAATTTTCTAAAGCCGATCAATCATTATTTAGAATTTTTGTATGTGGTTTATCTGGGTTATTTTGTAAAAGTAAAAATGAATTAGCAATATGTAAGACAAATTATAAATTTTAGTCTGCAAGCCAGGCTCTAAAATAAGAGTCTATTAGGAGACTCAAATGCTCAAAATAATGACAAATCCGTCTTCTTTCAATTTTATTTAATTTGTATACATTTATTGACCGTTTCATTTCATTCATTTTATGAAAAGAATTGCATTGCACTCGAAAGGGTACCGCAGCAATAAACGTTCTGTAAGAAACCTCCACTCCCCTCTCTCTCCCCCCCCCCCCCTCTCTCTCTACCCCCCCTCCCTCTCTACCCCCTCCCTCTCTACCCCCCTCTCTCTACCCCCCTCTCTCTCTCTACCCCCCTCTCTCTACCCCCCCCTCTCTCTCTACCCCCCCCCCCCCCCCTCTCTCTCTCTCTACCCGCCCTCTCTACCCCCCCCCCCTCCCTCTCCCTCTCCCTCTCCCTCTCCCCCTCCCCCGCACAACCGCTACAACTCACTTGATCACGGCGTTCGGCTTCAGTGAACAAGCCTTAATGAGCTGGCCTTCTGTTAAGTTTATGCATATGTGTATTGGTTCAGGAGCAGATATCTTACATCAAAGTTTGCTAATCAACAACCGCAAATACACAAAAGTCTCTTAAAAAACTTGACTGGTGATTTCAATTGATATTGTAGGTCATAAAACAGGTTGGTGGAGCTTGAACGATTGGAGGTAAATCCACGTTAATATACACAATGCTTGACATTAAACACAAACATCTCTCTGCAATACTGGTTTTGAAATCATGATTAATTACAACATCTAATAAATTGGTGGCATGTGTTAAATGTCTTGTCTGTGCAAATATGTTAATGGTATTTTAAAGTGTTTGTTATCTTATTAATAATTTTGTGTTAAATATATTTTATTTTATGTGGCAAACATCATACATGACCTATCCCTCTAATTGCGTGAAGCTATTTAATTACATATTGAAGGTTTTGATAATGAAATATTTCATTAAGAAAGGTGACGCAATCACACTTTCCAAGAAATTATTTTCATAGGATTCACTACACACTTATTAAAGTTTTTTCTTATCAGGTTACAAATGTGCCGTATTAATACTGTATTCTCGTTAGTAATATAGTAACTAATGCAGACATATAACTTGCGTGCACAAAAGAACATTTTACAAATTGTCTGTTCATCTCTTGTGACAATTGCAAATTGACTATTCCATAAATAATATTCCCTCTAGCATTTCTTTGTCTGAATATTACCTAACATCACAAAAAAACATATGTTACGACAAATCTGACATATCTGCTTACAACAAGCAAATAATTTGTTTAAAAAACAGAGGCACTTTTCATTAAACATCTACACACTTTGATAAGTACCTATACAAGAACTCAGAGTATATCACAGTCGCAAATATCTAACAAGTATGCTTAGAATAACCAAATTTTGATGTCAAATCAAGTACTGAATGTATGCTTACTACATGCATAGCTATGATGATAATAATACTGAAATTATAAAGCGCCTGATATCCACCATCAACATATCCATTAGCGTTTAGGAACATTTCCGTGATAAACCACTTTATCTTTGATTCACCTATACATAAAACACGCGTTCAGTGTATATAAGGACCTAATGTTTCTGGATTGAATATATGTTTGTGATGGATAACAACAAAACTATGCCGGATTTTCACGGTAGTAAATACTTTAATATGTTCTGACCAACATATATGATGCTTACAACTCTTTCCTGCTAGGTTTCTTTATAAAAACTAATTCATTTCAATATGTTTATAGGGGAAAACAATAATACACATAGGGTTCAACACAATTTACTTTGAGTTGGTCCTCGGTAGCAAAAGTGGTAACGGCACTTACTGGCAACAGAAAGTCCCGGGTTCGAATAATACTTTCATGATTCATAAATTTCGATTTTGTTGTTTGATAAAAAATTCCAAAATTTTCCAATCTTTTTTTGCTGTCGTTAACCATTTCATAACTGACCAAGGTGGTTATGAGAAAACAGATACAGATGCAGATGTAAAACAGCAAAGACATACACGATTCTACTACTTTAAAAAATTACAAGGGGTTTAAAGACTAAATATTCAAATACGAGCAGATACGGGGGAAACCACTTGAAAAAAAGATGAGATATAACCACCAAATCAGTGTAAACAAATTGATATGCTACCTAATATGAATGCTATTTGTAACAATGAACATTCGCCGAAACACACCAAAATGTCGGTGAAGATTTCGATAATTTTCATAAGGATTTACCTTAAAAAGAGAGTATATAAAACGCATGGTTATTACTTATAGTTATAGTGAAAGTTTCATAATCGATGTTATTTCATGTTTGATAACAGCTGTTGTAGTTTTCATAATCAGTTATCATAGAAGAATTGTTCATATTTTCTTTTGTCATGATTTCTAACAAAGTTATTTGCTACTTCCCCATAATGATTAAAAAAACATGATATGATAAGGCAAATTTCTTTTCTAATTTGAATAATCATATGTTTGAAATCTACCATTTCAAATTGTACAGACTTATCACTGAATGTAGATCGTTTACTGCGTATTTTTCATATTGCAGGCATGTACCTTGTGGTATATCTAACAAATTCCAGATAGATAGGTTCGTAAATAAAACTACATGTATTTAGAGATGGAAATCCGTGCTATCAGAATAATCTTATGATGTACCAATTAAGATTATCCAATGCTATATTAGTGATCAAGAGTAAGGTTTTTGTAAAGGGGGTTTAGGGGAATATACAGCGTTCCGGACCAAAAGCATATGCAGGTGCGTAACAAGATGATATGTTTAGGTATATAGACATAATCGGTCATTAGAACAGATTATATTCATTACCCCTTTTGCATTAAACTAATTTGTAAAAAGTCACAACATGTATGACATCAATATGTTTTCAGGAGTTTAGCATAACTGGTGTAACAGTTGACTGGTTTTTATATTCAAGTTCATACCTATTTATTTCCTTTTCTCGTGAAGGGCAAACGTTTCAAATTCGGTTCATGTTCTCATTAAGATGCCTTTACTGCTTTTCTATGCGACAAATGTGGAAAATTGTCAGATTATAATCTTCACCAATATTTTTTTTATGACCTTTGTGAAAAATGATGCAATATGAACACTGTCCATTGTCGAAAAGGTTATTGAATGTTTCTTCTTCTTCAAGATGTACTTAATTAGAATAAATGGTCAGAGGTACAACACCTTTTTTAACCCATTAAAGGGGAAGTAGCACGTTTTTAGGGGGAATATAAGGTGATGTCAGGAAAATGAAAATTAATGGTTCCAATTGAAAGACAATGTATTTAAACTAAATGGAGCAGTAATAATTCAAATATTTAACGTAAAGTTTAGCCGTGCGATTCCTTTTTCTTACAGAAAATGAATTAAAGGTGTTCACACAAAAATGGCGGCCTATGTATTTTATGTGAATCTTCATACTTTGTCCTCCGACTATGGATGATTGACTTGTGTAATGACATTTTTGACACTGTCAAAATAATACATTTAACATTAACTTACAATTATCACTGAAAATTTTAAAATATAAAATTATCAAAAAACGTGTTACTGCCCCTTTAATGATATGTAAGACATTAAAGATATCAGATAAATAGAATAGAAACATTAAAGAACCCACTAGCATGCACAAACCATTTTATCCATAAGAAATTCAACAATTCTGTTTCAGGTTGAAACTATCAAACACCCTGCATTAGGATTAGGGGAGACCAGGGCAAAGCGCGCCCCCTAACATAAAAGTGCGTCTAGTGGGCACCCCGACATGTACAGAATGCAACTTGCACACTATCTCTAATACTTATCAGATAGACTGTAACATGGCACATGCTTTTTTAATCTGCCATTTCGGAATAAGGATATTTTTACGTAAATATATTTTGACTAAGGTGGCGCGCTTTGCCCTGTAGTTTGGGGCAAAGTGCCCAATCCCCTGGGCGCTTTGCCCCATTCGAAAAACAACACAGAATGTAATAGATATTACACACATATAATCAGCCAATACAAATCAAAAGCTATCATCTTGATAATGCAAGGCAACCATCGAACCCATATGAAGGATAGAATTAACATTAAAGTTGACAATATATGCAAGAATGCGCAAACTATTCCTTAACATGTAATGGACCTACATCACGGTTCAACATTCTCAATGACCAAATATCGTTATGGTTGGTACATGTACATTTCTTTCAACTACGAATGTGTTGATAATGTAGGTTTTTGAATATCAAAACCAGTAAAATAATAGAATATAAGATGAATTGAATTGGTTATATGGACGAATAAAAGAATTCATACAACTATTATGTGTCGGACTTGGCAGAACGGCATAAATTGCTTATTGTTTAGGGTTGAACATTATTATACAATGAATTATATATTCATGATTTAAAAAACAACAGAAAAATATGCTTTGGTAACTGTTTCTTGTCGTGATTCTTTAACAAAACAAAACCCTTAAGTAAAATGGTATATTTCATTTTAATATTAAAAAAAGCAGAATGCTGATATGAAAATGATAGTTCACCTTTACATTATTTGCTAAAGAAATGCAAAATAATAACTTTAACACCAATATGTTAACCAAAATGATATATTTTATAATACACGGGGCAAAGCGCTCCCCCCGGCACGTTTTGCCCCATCAAGGGTAGTATTTGTTATGAACATCACAGAAAGTCATTAAAGCAAGTAATTACAAATTTCATTATTCAATGAATTAATGATACCAATTCATGTTACATATGCACGAGAGTTCAATGTTCCGTTTTGTATTTTTATTAAATATTTGAATTTGAGACATATCTGTTCGATATAGTAAAATCGCGTTTTTTCGAATATTTGAAATTCTGCGTCCACAACTCAGGCAAATGATTCCAGCGTTGGTCACAAAGCTTCATTACGGTTACTTTCATTCGTTGGTAATGACAAATTACTTCATTTGTCGATAGGTTTGGAGAAATTACGCGTGGTCACTTTGCCCCGGGGGCGCGCTTTGCCCTGGTCTCCCCTAAGAGAGCCGAAAACTCTTGTATGCCATATGATTTTGAGTAATGAGATAATTTGTTCTCTAGTTACTATGTACTTAGTTCTTTATATTGATATTTCATAACATCCGTCTCATCAATAAGTGTTGCTAAACATCATATAACCACAAACATATGATACTATTTTCTTTTGAATATATGAATGTCTGATTAAATATTTTATAGTGTGTTAAAGGTCGCTACTCAATTATGTTTAGTTTAGTAATTAAAGCCGTTTTTGAATGTCATGTTTGATTGGCAGCTAGATCTGTCTCGCGACAGACCCGTGAATGCATGACTTGTCACACGCCCTTTTTGTGACATTATATACAGAATGATTGCAACGAGCTCTATATATCTATCATAACGAGATCACCAAATAAACCCAATAATTAACGATTTTCAGATAATGTAACCACTCAGTTGGATAAGTCATTTGACGATGTAACACTATTAAGCGTTTGAAGTAATAAAGATATCCAAATCACTGGTAAATAAACAATTATTCAAGGCGGTATTTCAGTTGAAATAATTATGCGCTACTCTGTATAGTCTGTTTATTACGTCACACCCGCGCGAGTTTTATGGCCCCTATCTCAGGTAGGTTTTTTTACAGCCGTTAATTACGCGGTCTTAATAAAGGATTAAAGGTGTTTGTTGGACAAATTGACAGAAAGCATACCAAGTTCTTATTAAGTTGAACTATTTTTGAAAGTAAATCGAAAAGTGATAAAGTCGAGGTTAGCGGTTGTTTAACTTATGCAATATACAATCTAAGGAAATTGTCTAATATGTCTTATTTGAAAATAACAAACAAGATAAGCTTATCAATACAAGTCCTTGGGGATTCAGCCTCTACCTTACCCAAACCCCAAAATCCGTTGCTACTTCGATAAACACAAATCGCCTAATTGCAATTAGAGAAGTAATTTGTGCGGCGTGTTAAAGAGATCGAGTCATCAGGTGTTTCATGTGTACTCAAGCGTGATACGCAGAATATTTGCGGCCTCTGCATTAGTGCGTTTAAACCTCATTTGAAAATATTGCCTCTCTAAAGATGGTCGTGTTAACTCGGAAATGCTTGATCTATACTTTACAGTGATGTTTTTTTAAAATAAAACTTCTATACTCTTATCTGTTATGTATGAGTTTTTTTTAAATCTACCAAATATCAAAGTCACAAGGACATCTTTTTGTAATATTTGTGTACGATTCCATTTACTCAAAGGAATATCAGAACTATTATACTACTGCGTTGATGTGTATTTACGCGCCATATCTAATGAACAAATGAAGTAGTTACAATAAATGAATGTTATATGTCTTAATTTGATACACCCCTAATATGGTTACCCTGCGCTAAATAGGCCAAGGTAACGATTACATACATCATTATAATTACAATGCCAAAAAAAAACAAAAATAAAGTATAAACGAGAAAGGAGGCCCTGGCAAGAGCCACATCCCACATCCCGCCACCCCCCTTAGGTAAACAAAATTAAAACTTTGTTTATCTCAGGTTTACAAGCTTGTTTATCCCTTGTTTATCTCAGGTTTACGATAGTTTTACGCTCTTGTAAAACCATATTTTATTTCTTGTGATACTAGCTAATACCCAAATATTTCTGCATTTTATATACACAATACAATACCAAAACTCATTTATCAAGCAGAAACTGCGTGCAAATTTAACACGATTCTTTTGTTTCCTTGTAAACGCTTTAAACAAATTTCCGAGTCTATTACATGAAACAACAAATAAAGTATACTTTGCGATCAATCTCACCTTAATTGTCTCCGGAAAAGACATCGAAACACCGGCCGCGGAGAGCACTCCATTGTCCCAACCTTCTTGAAACCATGAATTTTTAGGAGTTGCTTAGCAACTTGGCGCACAAGAAGTCCGTGCATCACAAAATGAAATAGACGTCGTCCGTGCAGCCACACAGTTCTTGACTAGTGACGGAATATTTACATTTGCCACCAAACGAAAGTTCGTTGACGTCCGCTTAAAACTTGTATCAAAACCATTAATTTATAATTCAGTTCAATGGCAATTGAAGGATAATAGCTTGAGAAAAGAATGAAAACATTTGGTTATTGCCTTGAATTGTCTTATCGAAATTTCGCCAGTAGAATATCCAACTGCACGTGGAATGGGTGCAGTGTTAAAATGAAATTGATCAATTTCTCAGGAGTGGCGGCTACAACGCTAGACACCATTTTCACTTTTGAACTCATTTCAACAATCTTATATTCGGCTAATATTGATATTTTCATTAAAAATGAAAAACAGTTTTAAAAATAACCATGTGGTGTATGTGAAATAATGACCTTGACCTCGTGAATATCTGTGATAACCATCTCGCTGATCGCTCGATGGTTATCACAGATATTCACTCAGTCAGCGTTCATTATTTCAACCATAATCAAAAGATAAAAACTGACATCAAAACTCCAACATGTTTCAATGGTATCATCAGGGAGTCTGACAAAATACAGTTATGTCAATGGTATCATCAGAGAGTCTGACAAAATATCAATGGTATCATCAGGGATATATATATATATAGTGTTTTTGTGTTTTAAATGTATATATATATATAAATATATTCCCTGAAGATTACAATGAAACGAGTAGGAGTCTCTTGGTGTTGTGTGTTTTTTAACTTTTGAATATATAGATTGGCTTCGTGTCATTTTTTTATCTTTTGATTATGTAAAACTGTATACCAGTAAACTTTTCCAATTTTTATCTATATATATATATATATATATATATATATATTCTGCAAAGGGATATAATTTTAGAAATCTAATATTTGAAGATATTAACAGAATATGAATAATTATAACACAGATATAGTTATTCTAAGAATTAAAAACTGGTCCTATACATTATGATTCATTTCTTCTAATTACTACATTTATCTGAATCAATGTTACCCCAAAATCCCAGATGGAAGGAAATTGTGATTGTTTTAGGCCAAAATTTGAATGTTTTGTAACTGAAAGAGTATTTTGATAAAATATTCTTTTCATCATGAAACTCTTTATCATTGAAATTTGTGCATATCTTTCAAAGAGGTAATATACTGAGCCAGTTTTATTTTTTATCAATTAGCTATGATTATTCAAGTCAATACAAATAATAAAGCAATGATTTCACGAGAAAAACAGAAAGTTGACATTTGTATTAGAGAAACTTCATGAAACTTTTTCAACCAGTATCATTGATAATAATGGTTGGAATCACAAATTTCCTGTAGGTGTTAATGACTGTAGGAATTTGTTATGAATGCATCAAACAAAAATCTAAATTATGATAACAAATTTATGTTAAAGTTATGAGATATGTTCATCTTATGACCTGTGAAAATACTTTAAATCAATTTAAAAATTCAATGTTTATCTTGATACAAATTGGATTTATTTGAATCATTAAGTAGCTAGCCTAATATCTCAACATACCAATTAGTTTGAATTTCATTTTTTTTATTAAATCTGATAATTATTCATATATTGGACAGCAGTCAATATAATGTTTTATACTTTCTATAGCAGGAAGTTGGAGGAGTGTATTCATTGTTTTGATATTTAGTGATTGCTACAGTATGCTATCCCTAGCATCATCAAATAGGTAGGAATTAAACCTGATGGTATGGGTGGTGAAAGAACACAAGCTTAAAATTGACAAGTTTAAATATAGTCCATGTCTATGATGACTAGTTATTTTATCCCAATTTTATAGTCAGACAGTAAAACAAATTTGAACAAGATTAAATCTAAATTGGACAATATCAACAGCGGCAAAGCGATAAAACTTGAATTATTTTTTTATGATGGTGAAATAGTATTGTTTAAAATATTTTATGTTAAAATAGGTTTTGACCAGCCCCTGTTTGTATTACTAATATAAACAAATAAATTCTAGTTGACTTTCATTACTTTTATATCAAAATAGAGGTCTACAGATTTTATTGCCAAGGGCAATACTCCAGAACATATCATAATTTTGAGATAGAGTTGTCAAATAAAGACAAGTTGTCAAGGGATTTTCACTGAACTGGATTGTAAGTTTGGTTAAATATACTTTTGAATATATGGTTTTGATAGTGTCATTGATATTATGATCTTTTACTTGACAATTTAAAAAGGAAACTGTGGTAATTTTCATTTTCAAAGACAAAAGATCCAGGTTAAGGATTTGCAATTGATGCAGACTTAAGAATTTGGGGAAATATATGATTTGATATTGTATACATTCTTTAGTGCCTTGATATCTTTCACTTTATGGTTTTGAGAGAACTGAAGATCACCTTTTGATTGAACATTATCTCCCCTTTATCACAGTTTAATAAGTGTCATTTTGTTATCAGGAATTCATGTTTAAGAGTTTGTATTGAAAGAATTCCTTTACAAATATGAAATAAAACTATCATCGATATATAATCTGCAGTTTATATTTTATTTTTTGGCTGATGTGTGTTTTACTTCTATGAGATATTGTACCTTTTTTACTAATTATCTAAAATGAGCAATTAGAATAACAAAATTGCAAAAAATCACCTTAGAGGTAACAAAAGGATCATTCAAGGGATTGAAAATTTCACGATACATTGTATTTGAATTAAATGAATTAATTTCTTTTTCAATTTTGCAAGCGGTATGGGGTTGAGCAGTTGTTGTCAAGTAAGCAGGAAAAGGCTGAGACATGATGATATTGAAAACAGTAAAGAGTTAATCAGCTAAATGCTTTATATGTTCAAAACTTGAAATAGATATACTTCTACTTCTTTCTTTGGTTTGTTTTTATGTGTTTTTATCCCCAATCAATGCTGGTGGATTAAATTTTCTAGTTTGTTGTATACATGAGTTTTATCATCCAAAACTGTGTTCCACAGGAGATATAGCTTCTGAAAGATCAAGCTATATCTCCTAAGAGATATCGCTTTGACTGTAGATTTTGAACAATCACAAACATCACAAACGTTTAACATCATCAGTAATGATGTCACAATGATGTGACATCATAAACACAATGACGTCACAATGCTATGACGTCATCAACACCATGACGTCACAATGCTATGCCATCACAGGTTAAGAAGTTTTAGAACTAAGCAGTGTTCAAAAATTTACATTTTTCATGCAAATGTGATGAACAATGATTTTGGGTGATAAATAGAATCTCACCCTCGTGTCTTCTGATATCAAATATATCAACACTCGTTGATAAAAGTAAAATATCCTCGGCAAGCCTCGGATATTTGTAACTTTTATCAACTTGTGTTGATATGTTTGATATCAGAAGACACGAGGGTGAGATTTTCTATGTCTTAAGAACATGCAGTATTGCATTTTAGAATTTGCCACTTTCTAAAGAACTTGATATTTTTTCCATTTCTTTGAAATCTTAAAAATGTGCTCCTTGCACATTGCCCTAAACAATAGGCAAAAGTCAAGGTATTCATCAATTTGCTGATGTGCTTTTTGTATTTTCTTATTGTATGAGTGTTGACCGTCTTTGGTTTCTAAGGAAAGCAACTTGAATTTATATATCCACTGCAGAACTTGGTATTTGCAAGGCCTAATTTAGCATAACCTGATGTGTAGAGCAATAATTGTTTTCAAATGTTTGAAAATGTATCTTTTAATGTTATAAACTCAGCTTGTAGATATTTAACAAATCTAAATCTGTATTCTAACATTTCACACAATCTTCAACACCATATTAACAAACTCATATTAGACATCATTATTTTATTTTTGATAAATCAAAAGGTAAATGCATCTCAAATTACAAAATACTGATATGGTTTTTCATTTGGCTTGATATTTTCCCCTGCTGTCCTCACTCCCATATTTCCTACCTGTATCCACCAACAATTTCTTCTCTTCTTGAAATCCTTTCTTCTTTCTGGAAATCATATAAAGAATTTATATTGATAAAATGACAGAACTAGTTATGTAATTGAATTTGCAAAAATTATCTTGATTAGCAAGAAAACTTTGCAGAACTATTGATTTGACAATTTAGAAATATTGTCTATTGGAGGAGAGTAGGTATAAGTGGGGATTTTGGCTCAACGAAAAAAAAAAGTATTTTCTCAATAATTAATAAACACCTTTTTTTCACCGTTTGTCCAAAATCCCCACTTATACCTACTAAAAGACAGTTAATTCCAGTTAATCAGGGTTAAACCCATTGGCATTTGTATTAACACCATCATCAGCAATCCATCTTTTAGTATTTAATGGACATAATGATGTCTTATTTAGTCTCATTGCATATATTTTGTGTCCTTCGCTTCTCAAAATATTCATTTCATGTCTAAAACTTTTCCTACTTATTAATGACTTTTTATACTGTTCAAAGTTGATATTTTTCTTTACTACATTACTTTTAATTCCCTTAGCCTTCTTTATTTCCTTTGCTACTATTTTTATACAATACATTTTAGGTCTTAATCCCACATATTCAGAATTGGTACACCAGCACATTCATCCTTAATTTTACCTAAAACTCATGTTTTGTTTATGTTTTGCAATGGGTGAGTAGTATCAACATCGCTGGTATCATATAAATTACCGTTTTCCTCCATAACTTTGTAGACATCATCAGTTAGTATTTCTAACAGCAAAGAATCTGTATTTGTATATTAACACTTCAACTTTATTTCCATATTTCTTTTTCAGTACATTATAATAAAAGTCATACATTAAATGTTTCGATAAGTCTATTATACTCATTCCAACATAAATTGGTTTGTTAAGTTTTATATGTGATTTGTTCATGTGAATAGCAGCCTAATCGTGATCAAATATTTTGAATTTATTAAATGCAGAAGCAGCAATAGCCTTTCTCAATGATTCTTCCTCATTTGTCCTGAATAATCTTACATCTACTCTTTTCCTTATATTTTCCATAGTTTTACCAAATACAGAGTTGTTCATCACTTTGTAAAGGTTTTTCTCAAGACCGCTAGTAGCTTTCTTTCTTGTAGGGTTCCATCCATGCACTTTGATTAAATTGTAGAATTTTGTGTATTTTTCGTTAACTTCATACCCAAAGAGTTCTATAATTGGAGATTTCTGTAATGAATAACATATTTTCTTTTATTCATCAAGTTTGGCACCAATCGGATATTTTTTCTCCACCTAATAATTCTTTTTGGTAATTGAACAACCATTCTTGTTTTACCTTTAACCTTTCAGGAGCTAAAGGATATGTATTATGATTAATATGTATTTCTTTCGGATATTCTAAATAGACTTCCAGAATTAACCCCTTCTCTGAATCCTTGGGTATATTCATAATGTAGGAGGCAAAATTGTGTATACACGGGTCTGTACATTCTACCCACCTAAATTCCCCAGTAGGTAAATATTAGCTGAGGAAACGGGTCAAAAATTTTGTTTGATGTCATTTGATAACGGAGAGAGGTATATCTATATCATACATGTATATCATTTGAAAGCTGAAAATCCACTGATTCAGAATACAGTTAAGCAATGAATAAACATACCCCGTATCTAGAAACTTTCTAGTGCGTATCTAGAAACTTTCTAGATACGCACTAGAAATTTTCTAGATACGCACTAGAAATTTTCTAGAACGTATCTAGAAAATATCTAGTGCGGTTCTAGTGCGTTTCTAGAAATTTCTAGAAATTTCGAGTTTTTACATTTTTTAAAAAAATCAAATATTTTTAATTAATTTGAAATCCCCGTCTTTACTTTCCCTAGTGTAAAATTTTCAACATGATTCAATTAATAGAAAGGGAGATAATTGATATTTAATAATAGATCTTCCTCGTTTTAACGCACTTCTCCTCACTGAACAGGGGCGATCTAAATATAGCACACACACTGCTTTATGGCCCCTCACTGATCGGTGCTAATTAGATGTCTCGTCAGCATGAAGCTGCGGGACATGCTGTTTCTTTCCGTTGTAGCATTTTGTTAATAAAGAACAGTAAGATAGAAGTAATATGAAAGGTGATGAATATTACATTGATATTGAGTTTGATTACGATTGTCTGTAAGATCACAAGCATGGATCCTTTAGCGGGCAAGTGACAAACAAATCTTTTAAAATTACTGTCAAGTAAACTGTTTTAAATAGTTGTATTAAGTTAAATTAAAGACGATGCGTCATTAAAGTCGATTTCGAAGTTAACAACATTTGTCATTGTCCGGTTTTCGATCATTATCGTTACTTTACATATTCTACCTTGTATACCTTCATCCTCCACTGTGCAGAATCGATTTGCGTCAGCAACAGTCGATAATCCACGATCAAAGGACACCATTTATAGGGTTTGGTTCACGTGAATGCAAATAATATGACAAGTACAAGAAAGATCTAAAGACATTTAAGAATAATAATAATAGAATAAAAAGAACTTCTGTGATATCTATCAACATTTATTGACCCACTGACCAAAAGATGTTGAGTGCATAGACAAAAAACAAATATAGACAGAAAGACAGAAATAAAATATGTTCTGTCTCGTTTTATATTTATACACAAACGATCCAAACAAAGCATGTTTAAAATATAATGAGTCATCCAAGAAATAAAATAAGGTTGTTAAAGGAAAAGGGATCATATAGGATATCAATTACTTATAAGAAATATGCATTTACCGAGTATCTTATAGTGAGTTACAAAAATACCAACGATCAAAGTTTCATTACTCTAAAATAGATTTGCAGCTTTTTGAACTGCCCCTAAAACACCTGGGCAAGCTAATATGATATTTGTGTTGCAGTATTTCATTTGTATATGCATATTTTTAATACCTATGAAGTTTCATGTTTGCCAATCGGTTGGGTGTTATGATCATTAAGATTTACATTGGTTTTCCTTGTGAATATATAATCTATTTCAAGCTGTTTGTAATGTATTCACCGGGAAGCTTTGCACAACGGTTGGTTAGTTCGACCTCCTATATTTCCATTATATACAATACAATATGCACTTGTACAGATACACGAGATATAACCGATATTCCCCAATGTTTTTTATTGAAGATCTTTAGATGTTTTTATATCAACCGTATTAGATATCTTTTATATTAACCATTTTAAATTTTGAAGAGAAAAGTTGGAATAACTAAAAACTTACAATGATCATGAGAATTTCAGGTCACAACTAAATCTTCAAAATCCGATCAATCATTTTTTAGAATATTTATATGTGGTATCTCGGTGATTTGTATAAAGTAAAAAATGAATTTGCAATATGTTGGACAAATGATATATTTTAGTCTGTCAGCCTGGCTCTAAAATAAGATAAATACATTAACAAGTCTATCAGGAGACTCAAATGCTCAATGAAAACAATGAAAAATCAGTCTTCTTTCCATTTTATTTAATTTTCAAACATTTATTGAACGTTTCATTTCAAAAGTTTAAGTTTTAGACTAAATATGTTCATTTTATTTATAGAATTGCATTGGATTCGTTAGGGTATCGCAGAAAAAAAACGTTTTGTAATAAACATGCGCCATTGTCATTAGCTCTATTACAAAGCATAAAGAGAAGTATTCCCAATCTTCCTTTCTCGCAAGAATATGAATGTGTATTCTCACTCAACTTGCTCAAGCTAATGGTCTTCATTCCGACATGTGGATCACTCCGACTACACATAGAGACAGGCAGACACAGCAGACCCCCCACCCCTCTACATCTTAGAATATGTCCCTTCTGTGTTAAAGTAGAGTCCGAGATACATTTCCTATTAGAGTGTAACTTTTATTCAGACCTCCGTTCTACTTTTTTAGATCTCCACACGTGCAATGTTATTTATACTTTTAACAAGTTATTTACTTCTGTTGATGTTGTAAAGTTGAAAAAAATAGCTCTAACGGTTAAGCATATGTTTTTAAGACGTCAGTCTTTTACCTAATATATCTCTTAACATTTTAAGCTTTCGCTGCTTAAAGGTTTACTACTTTTTACAGTTTATTTATCATTTTGTATGTTGTATATACGTTGTAATGTTCTTAACAGTGTCTCATAAGCCAAACAAATGGCTGGTTGTTAAACATATATTTTTTTCTTACCCAATGTTTATATTCATGTACATGTTTAACTTGTGACACTCAAATAAACCATTTCTGTCTGTCTGTACCCAAAGCCTTTTACAATGCAGCGACCACTGGTGTGTTCGGGGGATACGGTTCACTGAGTTAAAAGAAGATAATTATTGGACTATTTAACAAAGTAAGCGGATATTGGACCAAAATATTTTATCTTTGTTAAATATAACACAATCATCGTGTAAATTCAAGGACACCCATTTTATTATTTCAGACTGAACGAGATACTAAGTTGCTATTTTGGAACATGCAGTAGCTAGGTACAATTGAGCAGACAAGTACGCCATAAGTTCGAATCCAAACCACTGTATATTTTTAAAAAAACAAGCCATACAAATGTAAAATCTGACAACTGACAGAATATATCTAGTCTTCTGTTACATACACTATACAAATATAATAAAGTTTACTTTATAGAAATTAAACAAAAGCAAATTAATTTGAGAGATATGCAAACAGAAGACCGACACGTGAAATGCTGTACACTTCTCCATGACGCAATGTTATTGCAACGGATAGTCACGAATCCTAAACCGTGATTACAAGATCATACCCGTTTTATGGGGAGGGGGGGGAGGTTGGGACTGTCTACGTGTTGAGTACTGTCGCGACAATACACTGCTCACTCAGCCATGCAGTCACTTGTTGATCAGTGGATTTATGTTCTCTCATCCATCCCTTTATTACTAGTAAATGTTTTATTTTATTATTATCTATATTTTGATATATAATGGTTGATATGTAAATACATATGGTGTCTCACATGTATCTTTTTTATCTGCAATGTTTTATATCACGTGAGATATTGTTTAATCATGCCACATGTGAAATGAATGTATGCACGTGACACCGAAATAATATACTGTTCTTCTTTCTTCTTCATAAGTCGGTGGTTGTAGTTTTATTTATGTATAGTTATTTTTAAAACTTGCTTCTATATAGACATTTGTATCTAGGAATCAGACATTCATAGAGTGTTATACCCCAGTCACACCAAACCCGGGTTTACTACGTTCTTATAAAACGGACTGATTTAAACAATATTTTATTTCCATAAGACATGTTAATGTGATACAAAACAAAAAGTATAATATATATGGAAAAGGGATTAGCAAACAGGCTAATAAAGCCTATATAAATGCTTCTCCTTAAAACAAAATCGTTACATATATTTTGATACATTGAAATATAATGCGTTTCACGCCTACACATGGTACAGTGAGTGAACATTACAACTATGGTAGGTCGTTTAAGAAAACCGGATAGATTCAGTTATAAACATGTGAACAGATTTTACCAACAGTTCATTATCTGGCCAGGACAATGATTCGTCGCCGTTTAAGATAACATTTAAAGTGACATTGTTTTGGGAGAAGAACTTTGTCATTCTAAATCTATCATATAGAGGACATTGAAGAAAATAATGGAATGGATCCACTTGAATATTGCCACAGGAACAGGCATAAAACGGACTCGAACTGTTGGAGAACGTAATGGACCTAGTGTAAAATGTTTACGAACCTTATAGAAACGGAAGGATGTTCTAAAAATTTAACGTAGGACCAACGTTATCTAAACGGGATTGCTGTACCTCTAACGGAATTGCCGTACTTCGACCCTTCCAAGAACTATTATCACGTGCTTCAATCGGAAATCAAACAGTCCGCAAACAGATCTAACCCGATCATAGTATGTCTATAGGCAGTTACGATTTCGTCCAAATATGTTGAAAACAAAAAAATTGTCATGAAAATGTTTTAAGGACGTCTCTGCAAAGGTCTATGAGTTCGCACAAGGTTCAGAAAACATCGTATTCGTTGTTAGTACGTTTGAAATATTCTAAATAAGGTCTTACTACTTTGGCAGTGCAAATTGAATGGACGGACATAAATTCATCAGTTTTGGTTCACTCATGGGAATGTGATTACTAAAAATGAACTCTTTTGCATCTGGAATAGAGTGAATGTCGGTTAATTTTGTGATTAAATATTTGTATGTATTTCTGCGCAACCTATATTTTTCAGTTGATAATTATATTATATAATGATTATTATAAATTGTGTTACTTTGATTGACAGCGAGATCAGGTTTGAAACGGTCGAGAACTTGCATGGTCTTTATAGACAACGGGCCCGGACGTGAAAATCGTACCAAGCAGCACGCCCTACTGACCGCATGAAAACGTAGTGCACTTTCTAAAAACGAGCTAGAACATGATTGTGCGTATTAAGGCTGAGAAAGGTCTTGTTGATAACGTATGTTAACTGTCCGAAGACTCTATTCAACTGACTGGAAACAAGGTAAACAGGTAATTTTACTCGATCTATACGTACTACAATATGTCACAGGACTAGACAGGTTGACGTACTAAAACTGTGGATAAACTTTCTGGCGTTAGATGAAATTAAATGTTTTGTGAACATTTTAGGACGGAGTAGAACGTTTTAAAAACTACCTTTGTGTGACAAAGGCATTAACTGAATGAATGAATGAATGAATTGTTTATTAACGTGTCACGCATAAAATTACAAGGTAAAAGTACACAGTGATTATACATGATAAAATTGATTATGCAAGGCCTGAATAGGCCGAAGAGACACGGCGTAAAGCATTAAAATATAAACAATAAACACAATTAAGATACCAGTAAGATTATTTACAAATATATAAAAACCTAAAAATAAATATTTATAAAATAAATTAATTTTGGCAAGTTGCATTGTGCTTAAAACATTTACGACGATAAAACATTTTAAAACACATTAAAGCTAATTTTGATAAATACAGTTTAGAAGATAACAAAAATTCAAACTGAAAATCTAAGGTATTACAAGTAAATGATTGGTTACTAAAAATCGTGGGTAAAACAGCAAGACGAATATCGTCATAAAAAGGGCACTGTAAAAGAAAATGTTTTTCATCTTCGACGCACGAGTTTTAACTCATGTTATGTCATGGACATGCTTCACGGCTTAATGCCTGGACCCCTTATCAGCTTTAATGCCCGCCCGCGACGCTAATTAGCTCACAGTACCCCTTATCTCCCGAGACGGGATGAAAGGAAGCTGTTTAGTCTACCATAGAGTTCTGATTGTTTTATTGTTTCATGGAGATCAGTCGGGAAACAGAAAGGTGTGGATAAGGATCGCAAACAGCGAATATCTTGTAATTTGCACCGTTGTTGTTAATTTAAGTTGACTTATTCATCTATAATATATTGACATATGAATACACAATCACTTGCCAATAGATCTTTAATCTGTGCACACGTGATGGGCGTGGTCTATATTTCTAGTGAGCAAGTCTTGTAACTTTACAGCTTAAACAGATTGACATATTGTAGATATATATATAATGCCAGCTTTACTCAGATATCAGGTCCCGTTATGGTTAAAAGCGCAAGCTATTCAAACTCAGTTCATGAATCTTTCTCAACAGATCAATTCATATTTCTTTTGCAGTCACCCCAACTCTCCCAACCTCTTGCCGCTACAACAAGCGCTATGTTTAGACGCAGGAAACTTATAATTTTATAAAACCAAACTTATATTGCTCTCTTAAGCCTTTTTAAAGAATGTTGTTATTTGTTTTAACCATTTTAGCGCTTAATACGCTTTTAGCTATTTTAATGTGTTTTAGTGTCTCATAGGCCATTGTTGGCCGGACGGCGTGCTATATTTGCCGTGTATAATAACTTGTATGTACGCTGTGTGACACTTAAATAATATATTTTCTTCTTCTTCTTCTTCTATATATTTATGTGGCTCTCGCGAGGAGGATCGCCCTAATTTACAACATATATGCTTCTCTTTGAGGTAATGAGTAAATGATGAAGAATAATTGTGATTTAAACGGTATTTATTTCCAGATGGTACATGGAAAGGGGGATTGATAAACAGGGTTACCCCTATATTAATATCTCTCCCCGTGACGTTGACAGGATTTATACATTATAACATGAAGAATAATTATTAGTCGCAATGAAAATGCATAGCTATGTTACATTACAAATATACGATATATGCTGGACTTTCATACAAATATTTAATTCAAAATAAAGAACAGCAAACTAGTGCAGAAGCATTAATTAAAGCTTGATGTGCGCTCGGTGCCAATGCTGAATTATAATAAAATTATCAACATATGACTAAGTATGAAATCCATTTCTTTGATGGGCACTCTAGAAGTTGCGATGATGAAGAAGATAAGGCAATATTATGGGTATACAACTCCTTTATTCAAGTTTGCGACGTTTCGACATAGATACTAATGTCATCACTTGCTTGAGAACGACATTAGTATCTATGTCGAAACGTCGCAAACTTGAATAAAGAAGTTGTATATCCATAATATTGCCTTAACTTCTTCATGAAATCTATTGTTTGCAACTGGCCTCCGTGGTCTTAGTGTTGGCTGACTGGGCCTGAATCCAACTGCTCACACGTTCAAACCCATGTCACGTTCAGGCAATGATGAACTCATCGGCACGCGGAACCCTCACATAATATGAGTTTGTATTTTAATAATTACTCGAACATAACAGAAGAAGAATATGAATATCTTCATAACTTCCAATATGATAGACAGCATAACTTTTCATTCCACTACCACTGCGCGGTAATAAGCATGACCCACTGCCATAAACTGAATTACATAATGTAGTTTTGCGCAATCATCTGATCATCTTATCAATCGTCCCTCTCTAGAATCCGAATGTGTATTGTAACATAAACTGTTTATTGAAACTTGTTTGTTTTGACACACCGACCTACTTGTCTATTACACTTGAGCGACCGCTGGCGTGTTCAGGAGATACGGTTCACTGAGTTAATTGCATTTGCCATTATCTGGTAACGCTTGTTACAATTTTATATATGGGATAATTCTCTGTAAATGTTTCACAAAATTGTTAATGTTTTCGTTTTATCTGTAGACTTAGATTATGTGTAGGAGTCAGATATCAAAAAGAGTACACTTGTGGTCATTGCAAAAAAAATCTTTTGATTATAGGATTTTAATGTTGTTATCCAACTATAACTGTGAATTTTACTTTTAAATAATGGGGACTCAAATGTTGTTTAAGTTTAATAAAAGGTATACTTAAAAAACAAGATGTCGATATTTGGCAGGCTTGTGGAATGATGTTGGAAAGTTAAACGGCAACAAATTGCGCACTTGTACAAATCACTCCCATTGTTAAACATTATGTAAAAAATTGCATGTCTAGAGATCATCGTCGTATTTTATCTAAATTTAGATGTCGTATTTTACCCTTGTTTAGTAAAACCTGCAGATATGCCAAGCTTCCGGTTCCTCTTTTACAATGGCATTGTAAATATTGTATTAAAAATGTACATATGCTAGAGAGGCATATAGAAGTTGGTAGTTAATATGACAAAGAGTAGGATGGATTACAACTTCTTTATTGTATTTGCATACGACGTTTCAAGGCAACTCCGTGCCCCGTGCCTTCATCAGGTAAGTGATTGACTTACCTGATGAAGGGGCACGGAGTTGCCTTGAAACGTCGTATGCAAATACAATAAAGAAGTTGTAATCCATCCTACTCTTTGTCATAATTTACATATGGTTGAAGATGAATTCCATTTCTTAATGAGATGTTATCTTTATGATGATTTGCGTTTTCTTCTGTTTGAAACTGCTTTAATACGTAATGATGCTTTTTATGATTTAAATGACAATGAAAAGTTTGTTTTTCCAATGAATGAAAGCACGATTTTAAATATAAATAGCTATCAAGATGTGAAAGCGATATGTGCTAGTCGTAAGTTAGTTCTGTGGCAGGATAATTTCACTCAAGTCTAATCCGTTCAGACACAAACAATATTATTAATAGATGTCTAATGAATTGTCAACATTTAGATCGTAACCGAAGAAGGGCTGTGAATAATATGACAATTATAATGTTTATGGTGATAAACGTTTTGTTCTTTGTTTCATTATGTCCATACCCAATAACAAAACTAAATCGATGACCACGAACAGAAATGGTAGTATATTCTTTATTTCCTTTAATAACGTATTTCACCGAATTTAATAATAATGCTCATTTCGGGACTCGGCCCCAAAAAAGTACAAGAATCTGTACTATTCAAGATAGTGTTATCCCAAATATAACATTGTTACATTTGTTCACAATCTAAACGGCAATTATCTATTTTACATTCAGCTTTGGGAGCTGTGCCAATTTTACATCTATCAGAGGGGTAACGAATGTAACAACCGCTTAATTACCGCTTGTTGGACCTCCATTTTTGTGAAACGGGCGAGTTTGATTAGCTGTTGGTATGGTCATTGCTGGTGGTGTGGGTTCGAATCCCGCATGGAACTCGGCGCAAAAGAAAGTAAAAAAATCTGTACTATTCAAGATAGTGTTAGTGACATTGTTACATGTTATAGAACAGCTGAAAGCCGAAAGCGTACGAGCTACCACAATAGAATGTACTGCCATTGTTAATAGGACCAAAAATTATACTGAAACCGTAATTTGATGTGCATAGAAACATATGGTAACAATGATTTATTCATACAATTAATATACAAAGAAAAATTCACGATACAATTTCTACTCAGTAAAACATCCTGTATTTTCAACTGGCCTCCGTGATCTAATGGTAACTCACTGGGTTTGGAATCTGCATGTCACTGGTTTGAATACATGTTTTGACTGTAGCATTTGTTATTTAGGAAAATTGCAATTTTAGTGAGTGTATATTTGATTTGCAAATAAAGGTTTGAATTTGAATAAATTTCGAGAATCAAAATATCATCGCTTCACTATCAATTGATGCCGGGTGTTCATCATGATATCTTTCTACTATACGTTTAATTGTATGGATTGATAATCAGACTAAGAAAGTTACATATGTATTTTTATATATTTTGTTAAAACATATACGTGAATACCTTAGTATTAGAAAAGTTATAGCAACAATACAGTCCGTTAATGTCATTTCACGCAATTAAAACAACTCAAAATGGCGGGTCAGCATGTTATCATCTCTTAGACAGGCTGGTTACAAACATGCAATAATTGACCGTATTATGCAACTCGGCATCGGTGTTTCTTTCATCATTCACTTTGATGTGAAAACGGGAACTTTGTGTATGCGCTCATTGTGTTAACAACTTGCCAATCACAAGTCGCATGACCTTGTTTATACATGTATTACCGTTTATATGTATATTACCGCATATGCAAAAGTATGTGTAATTCCCGACTGTGTGTTTTCGTTTTACCAACAGACATTCTCTTATTCATCAGAACCTCTGTACGTTCAAATGCATAAAGGCAGTTACATATTTGAAATGAAAATCTACGTTATTGATCATTTTGTCACTGACCGTTTAATAAAGTATGACTCCATTAATTCTACTGCTATTATAGAGAAAAACATCTATAAATCAACACAGTCTTTATGCATAGTATAAATATATTATCAATGCGTGGTGCGTACATGTAGGTATGAGAGATATTTTCGACATTACGGGACTCTCCTATGAACATTTTGAAGATGGCGACTTTACAAAACATAAAAACTATTTTTGATAGCATATCCGCACCTTTACATATTACCTGTAAAGACTATTAAAAATGCCTTATGATCGTGTAATATCGCCATAGCGAGGCTTTTCACACTAAAGGTGCTGATCACTGTTTATGATTTTGTACAAATTTTACTAAATCAAGCAAAATGTTACGCTCAGCATCCTGTCTCAACTAGGCTGTGTACTAATCATAAACTAATGAGATATATATACAAACAGAAATGTCACCTGATGGGACTGTCCCTTTTTAGGTCCAGTTTCTTCATTGAATGTTTCATTAAGACATACGAATCGCTCTAATGATTAATGATAATTGAATTTCTTACTAAATAAGTTATCTCAAGCGTGTTTGTTATTTTGTTTTCATATGAATTGGAGAATAAACAAATACCTATACAAAGATACCTTCACTAAGCAAACCTGTATGTCGACTTGTAGTTTACTTCGTTCATACGGATTGATTTCTTCTCAAAGTACAGAAGCGATATGCAAGAAGTGTCAGCGAAATATATACCAGTACCTAAAAAATACGTTATTAGACAATAATAATATTATAAGTGTATTGGTAACTGTTGTATATCTATATCTATATCTATATCTCTGTATTATCTATTTTGTTATTGCCTTTTCAGTGTAAGTGCGGTTCGCCTTGCCAATAGAAACTGCAAACACTGTCATCACATTGTTGACCTGTTAGTGTTTAACTATTAATTGAAGAAGACCGCATATTTAACGTTTTCTTAAATGCCTTTACATATATGGGTTATTTTGCTGATCTGCGTATTAAAGTTATTTCATTTAATTATTGCCTTCATTGTCTTTACCATGCTGCATCTCACTGTTGTTAATCAAATGACTTTTTTGAGAAGAACAATATCATAATTTTTATTTTATAATCATAATCAAAACAACTTTGCATCTGTTTCATCCAATTTGCCATTTAACACTCATTAAGGTTTCCTACTGTATAAACAAATGCTTATTATTCTAAAAAGGGGCATAGCACGTATTGTGAAAAAAGATATAATTAAAATCTTTCACTGACAATTGTACGTTACAGCTAAATGTATTATATTGATAGTGTCAAAAATCCCATTACACACACAATAGTCATAGAACAAATTATGAATATTAAATCCATTGGTACCCATTTTGTGTGAAAACCTTTTAATTCATTTTATTAAGAAAAGGGAATCGCATGGCTGAACATTACATTTTATATTTTGTTTATTACTGCTTCGTTTAGTTTAATGGCATTGTCTTTCGATGGGAATAATTTATTTTCATTTTCCTGATAACACTTTATATTCTTCCTAAAATGTGCTACCATCCCTTTAACAGTTAATCCGTTATCAATCAAATGAACGGGACCATAAACGGGAAATAAAGTCTAGATGAACTGAATGAAAAGTTTTAAGAAATAACATTACATAATTGAAGGTACTGTAAGTTTTCTAATAAACTTCATTTATACTCGATATAAAACTTTGGGCAGCCGATTGTTGTTGTCAAGGTTACATTCTAAGTTTGACTTTTGAATATCCTCAAGGTCAAGAATTGTCTACTGTATTATTTCTGTGTGAACATTATTTCCATTATTATAGTCTTTTCATACGACGCTGTGCATTTCTGTAAGCATGAAAAAAACTTTTTTCTACCTGCAAATCAAATGCAACGTTCTTACCGTTTTAGGTAATGTTCATAAACTGATTTTTTTGCGGCTAACTTCAGTGACAGATTACAGACAGACAGACAGACAGACAGACAGAGATATTTTATTAAAGTGTCACATGATATGTTACAAGTAAAATGACATTTGTAAAAACATAAAATATAACATATCACCCAGCCATATCATTGGCTTATGAGACACTATTACAATTTAAACTATAAAATATAATATTATACAACATATATAATAAGTAAATTAATATCCATAGTAAAATACAACTATTTCTTGTGCAACACTGACCATTGTAAACAACGAATGGGGATTTAATGAGCGACATAGGCTGTCAGCCCCCGTTAAGTAGCGCGTTAACCATGCGTGACAGTTGCATAGCAGGGGCGTTATAATGAGGGCAGGTGGTAGAGGAGGAAAAGTTTAACGTGGAATATCTTCGTTACTAATAAACCTACAAACTTCATAATTTCACATTATATCATATTGAATAAGCAGTTTTAAAATATGTAAACAGATTTTAATTATCTTACAAAAAATAAAAACTCGAAATTTCTAGAAATTTCTAGATACGCACTAGAAAATTTCTAGATACGTTCTAGAAAATTTCTAGAAACGTTCTAGAAAATTTCTAGAAACGTTCTAGAAAATTTCTAGATACGTTCTAGAAAATTTCTAGAAATTTCTAGAAAGGGGGTACTTTCTTTCTGGTTTAACTGTATATATGTTGTGGTAGATTTTATGTGGACAATTTTTGAAAACTTAACTTCAAAGTTGATACCCCTAAAATCACACAAAATTGTAAGAAAAATTTAAAAACAAAAGTATAAAGTTCTTCGTCATATCATGTTTGTACAATATTAATACATAGCCACCAACTGAAAGATCATCAATAAATCAAGTTGATTAAAGGGGCAGTAGCACGTTTTTTGACAATTTTATATTTTCATTGTTTCACTGATAACTATAAGTTAATGCTAAATGTATTACTTTGATAGTATCATAAATCTCATAACACAAACCAATCATCCGTAGTCAGAGAACAAAGTATGAGGATTCACATAAAATCCATTGGCAGCCATTTTTGTGTGAACACCTTTAATTCATTTTGTGTAAGAAAAGGAATCGGATGGCTTAACTTTACATTGTATATTTGATTTATTACTGCTCCATTTAGTTTTTATACATTGTCTAAAGATTGGAACCATTTATTTTCATTTTCCTGACATCACCTTATATTTCCTTAATATATCTTCAGCATAACTCGTGACAGTAATAGAATATCATTACGCGTTTTTGTACTTACTGTCAAACAGTCATTGTTGACAATTTCAGGCCTGATTGTGTTTACACAGTCATTTCGACACATGCACAGTTCAATGCAATTTAGGCCATGCTGTTTACATGAACATTGTGCCTTTGCACATGAATGTCTGCAGGCACACACCAAACAGTCGAGGATTTCAGAGGCAGATTTTCCTTCAAATGTACAGGCACAAGTACATCACTGTTTTTTGTCCAACCATAGTTTTCCGGATTTCCGATTTCTGGTTTTGGTATGTGGGCATTTCTCCAAATTCTTGTCTGCCACATCATTCTTTTGACATGTTGTGCAAATGTGTCCTCGCATGGGGACAGTTTAGCAAGATCAATGTCTTTCATCTTGCACATGCTAAGTCGCATGTCATTCAGACTTGCATGGCTGGGGAGATGTTTTCTCCCACCATCATAGAGTGCACATACAATTCCACGTGCAACTTTTGTTATACCCCTCTTCCGGTCTCGTTGCTATGGTTCTTTTGTTCTAACCGTAGGTATATTGACCGATACACCACAACTTTTCTAATACACCTATTCTTTTTTGAACATCCAAATAACTTAGGCAAATTAACCAAGTTGTAAAATTTAGAATTTTTGAGAAATTTTAATGTCCAAAGTGGGAATCGAACCAGGGGCCTTAATGTTGCGACGCAACGCTTCTATCGACTGAGCTACTGAGGCTCAATGTAGGTGGTGGTACTTTTTGTTGTGCCATGTCTGGATTGTTGTATTTTTGTATAGGTACTAAGAAAATAAAGAAATTATCGTAAAAAAATCAAGAAACTGTTGTAAAAGATCATGTCCCCTATGGCATGGGCCACCGTAGGTTAACACATTAGGAAAGTCTTTGCTTCAGTAAAGTCTAATACTGTAAAGTCTAATTACTGAAATCTGAACTTCAATCAATAGATTGTTTAACATAGCCTTCACTTCTATCTGGCCCGTTAGAGTAGTTGTTATAGTGCTTACGGCCCAGAGGGTTGGGGGTTCGAATCCCGCACTTTGGAAGCGTGCAACTTTATAGATTTTTTCAAGACAGTATGGACTTTGGGGTTAGGTTATACATTGAAATATAAAACCCTTTACCTTTGAAATATAATAACCTTCCAACCTCCGAGTAGGTCTTTCATATGAGAATAATGACCTGACTTCCCAATGTGAAACCTCATTGGAGGTTATTACGAGAAAACAAGACACCTCCAAAACAATAGACGAAATCCCCGATAGGTTTTTAAAGTTAATGAAAGCTACCGTTGAAAACGATACAGATAACAACTGGAAAGACTCTAACGACTCCCAACAGTATATGTATAGATGGAACACTTCTCTGACATTTTATTTTACAATATATCGCAGTCATGTCAGTCACTGACAGAGTTGCATGAGGTTGCTTGTACAGTCGGATCTAAATCTCGCTGTTAGGAAATTTACAGATATTGTTTAACCTCTGCAGACTGTATGAGGAAAGTTTATATAAATAAAAGTGATAAAACTTATAGAACGTTCTATAACAGCAAGTGTGCACAATCAAAAAGGCAGCTTATAAGAGTTTGGGAACCTATCGAAAAAATAGAGCCATTGGCTCTGTAGCTCATCAGGCATCATATCAAGTTTGCTTTATACAGGCAAGATGAGCTAAAAATGAAACTGATGTTACCTATTGCAAGAAAACCTATAAAAAAATTACAAAACAAATGTAACGATTTTGGAATAAATTTCCATACCCAAATGATTTATTATTATTCAACACTTTCTAGATCGCCAATATCAGACAGTGAATAAAGTCCACACTAAAATATCCAAGGAGAAATAAATTTGCCATAGACTGTCATCTAATGGAGAAAAATAGGTTTTTAAGGTGGTGACCCCTGTGACCCTATTTGGGGTCACAGGGTCAACAAAGTTACAAATAAGAATCCCCATTGTTCAAGGAGTCTGCACATATCAATATTAACTCTCTAGACTTTTGGAACTAGAGAAGAAGATGAGAATTGTTTTTAAGGTTGTGACCCCTGTGACCCTATTTGGGGTCATGGGGTCACGAAATCTACAATTAAGAATCCCGATTGGCCAAGGAGTCTGCACATATCACTTTCAACTCTATTGTCCTTTTAGTAATGGAGAAGAAGATGAAAATATGTTTTTAAGGTGGTGACCCCTGTGACCCTATTTGGGGTCATTGGGTCACGAAATCTACAATTTAGAATCCCCATTGGCCAAGGAGTCTGCACATATCATTTTTAACTCTCTAGTCCTTTTAGAACTGAAGAAGAAGATGAAAATAGGTTTTTAAGGTTGTGATCCTGTGACCCTATTTGGGGTCACAGGTTCACCAAAGTTACAAATTAGAATCCTCATTGTCCAAGGAGTCTGCACATATCACTTTCAACTCTCTAGTCCTTTTAGAACTGGAGAAGAAGATGAAAATAGGTTTTTAAGGTTGTGACCCCTGTGACCCTATTTTGGGTCATGGGGTCACGAAATCTACAATTTAAAATCCCCATTGGCCAAGGAGTCTGCACATATCGTTTTCAACTCTCTAGTCCTTTTAGAACTGGAGAAGAAGATGAAAATAGGTTTTTAAGGTTGTGACCCCTGTGACCATATTTGGGGTCACAGGCTCACCAAAGTTACAAATTAGAATCCCCATTGTCCAAGAGTCTGCACATATCATTTTTAACTCTCTACTCCTTTTGGAACTTGAGAAGAAGATGAAAATAGGTTTTTAAGGTTATGACCCCTGTGACCCTATTTGGGGTCACAGGGTTACCAAAGTTACAAATTAGAATCCTCATTGTCCAAGGAGTCTGCACATATCACTTTCAACTCTCTAGTCCTTTTAGAACTGGAGAAGAAGATGAAAATAGGTTTTTAAGGTTGTGACCCCTGTGACCCTATTTTGGGTCATGGGGTCACGAAATCTACAAATTAGAATCCCCATTGGCCAAGGAGTCTGCACATAACATTTTTAACTCTCTAGTCCTTCTAGAACTGGAGAAGAAGATGAAAATAGGTTTTTGAAGTTGTGACCCCTGTGACCCTTTTTGGGGTCACAGGGTCACCAAGTTACAAATTAGAATCTCCATATGCTAAGGTACCTGTACACAAAATTTCAGCTCTCTAATGTGTATGGTTCATGAGGAGAAGTCGAAAGTGTCAAAAGTTTACGGACGGACGACGGACGACAGACGACGGACGCCGGACGACGGGCCATGCCATAAGCCCATCTGGACTTTCAGTCCTGATGAGCTAAAAATTAAACTCATCCAAATAGACGGCAATATTGCAAGTTGAGAAATCACTATAAAATACTTGCAGAACGAGTATATTGAACTATCAACATCATTCACAAAATATACTGATGGATATGAATAAAGGAACGCACGTATTGATGGTGAAATTGGTTTTATTGTCATGGGTTTTTGATCAAGTATATTTCATTAAGTATGTACACCACAGGTGACATTTCAGTATCTGGTGTGTCCTCCCTGTTTCCTGATCGCTTCTTCACACCGTCGTGGAACACTTTGGATCAACTTCCGGATGACAGCCCGAGGAACTGCGCGTCACTCTTCTTGGAGAGCCTGGAACATGGCATCAAGTGTCTGGGGTAGAACATCACGATCCCTCACCCGACGTCCAAGAACGTCCCAGAGGTGTTCAATGGGATTAATGTCTGGGCTCTTGGGCGGCCATGGCAACACTCTGACGTTGTTCTGCGTGAGAAAATCCCTGCTGACGTGAGCCGTGTGAGGTCGAGCATTGTCATGTTGAAACTCAAAGTTTACACCCACTCTATGGCGGAAAGAAAGAACAACAAGTTGCAACACTTCGTCTCAGTAACGGACACCAGTCACCCTTCTATCAAGTCGAACAAGGTTGGTCCTATGGTCGTAGGTTATGCCGCCCCATACCATCACAGATCCGCCCCCGTAGGAATCGTGTTGTTTGATGGTGCACTGATGGTGACGTTCACGAAGTCGTCGCCAAACGCAGTTCCGACCATCTGCGAAGTCCAAATTGAATCTAGACTCATCACTGAACATGGTATTGCGCCAATGTCGAAGTTGTCTAACTCGATGTTGTGTAGCCCATGCTCTTTTGAGACGTCTGTGTTCCGCAGTCAGCCTCACCCCAACAACAGGACGACGTGACTTTATGGCTGCTGCTTTAAGTCTGTTTCTGGTAGTACGGTCACAAATTCTTAGTCTCGTTACTGCCCTGAACTCAGAGTTTATTTTCGATGCTGGTTTAAATCGGTTACATTAAGGACAGCAGCACCAGCTGGCGGTCGTTTGGGGCGTTGTTTTACGTTTTGGACCACGACCTGGTCTAATCTTTACGTTCCCTGTCTGACGGTACCGGTTCCACAGTCGCGAAATCACACTTTTAGACTTGTTAAATTGTCTGGCATATTGATTGACCGCTGTTTATGCACCCGATAGCCTGCCATTTCTCATTATCAGAAAGGTATGCTCTTGGCATGATTCTGAAGGTAAAGGTACACCGACATTCGTTGACTCCTTGAAGGTTAAATCGACGTTGCTATGCATGAAGTTCATGGAAATCAATTTTCAGGTGCACGGTTTCTTTTTCAGTGAAAGTAAACTTCAACATTTTCAGTTTATAATGGCCCCACGCAGCCTCGAACAAACGGAACATGCCAGACATAAGTTAACAGTAATTAAGCGTTCCCTTATTCGTTTCCATCAGTCTAATTTGAAATCAACTTTGTCTAACTCTAGTGTGTTTTGGAAAGTTCTCAGGAACATTTCTCATAAACAAAGTAAAACAAATAATATAAGGGGAGATGTCTGGTTAAAACATTTAAGTAGCGTGTTTAAATCTACCTTGACATTTACTATTGATGAGACTACTGTTCCGGATGACATTGGTAATATTGTGTTGGAGTCAGCCATTACCGACAAGGAAATTCAAGCAGCTCTTAATCATTTAAAAAATGGTAAATCGCCTGGTAATGATGCTATTATATGTGAAATGCTTAAATGTTGCGAAAAATATATCTTGCATTTTTTAGTTTCGTTGTTTAGTGAAACTTTTAATACGGGATCGTTCCCAGAAGATTGGACAAAATCCATTATCATCCCCCTCCATAAACAAGGAAACATAAACATTCCCGATAACTACAGAGGTATCTCTCAATTAAGTGTAATAAGTAAAGTATACACCAGCGTCCTCAATACAAGACAAATTGGGCTAATTTAAAAGATAAGATTACAGAAACGCAAGCCGGTTTTAGACAGGGCTACTCTACTATTGATCATATTTTTACTCTTAATGCCCTTATACAGAAATGCCTATCCAAGAACGTAAGAAATTATATGTTGCCTTCGTCGATTATAAAAAAGCCTTTGATTCTGTAAATCGTTTTAAACTGTGGTCATGCCTTAGAAATACATGTCTTTGTGGTAAAATGTTAAAAGCTCTCCAGGGAATATATAAATCAGTAAAAGCATGTGTTAGCTTGAACAATAATCATTGTACAAATTAATTTGACTGTCCTGTTGGCTTGAAACAGGGATGTATATTAAGTCCTATTCAATTTTCTTTTTTCATCAATGAATTGTCCAATGATATCGCTTTGAATGGAAAATATGGTGTTCAGTTATTTCCTGATATGATTGAATTGTTATTACTCATGTTTGTTCATATTACGATGTTATTTAAGTATCGGATGCTATCTCTGGAGTGCAGAGACAGATAGATATTTTAGAAAAGTATGCAGACACTTGGGAATTAAGTGTAAACTTAGATAACAGTTGTTGTGTTCAGAAGGGGTGGCCGTTTGGTAAAATCGGAAAAGTGGTTTTCAAAAATGAATTAATCACAACTGTGAATAGATATCTTGGTGTTATATTTTCCTATACATCTAAAATGACTATGTGCAGCTGATCTAGCATTTCGGGGGTAAACGTGCATTGATGGAAATTCTACATAACTTAATTAAGTTGAATATTGTTCATCCCTCAGTATTTAAAAAAATATTTGATTCCCAGGTTCAACCTATCCTAGTATACGGTTCCGAGGTGTGGGGTTTTAACAGATTTGAAAAAAATGAAAATGTACATAATTATCATAGCATGTAAAAGATTTCTTAATGTTGGTAAACAAACGCCAAATGCTATAACTTACGGCGAATGTGGCCGATATCCATTAGATATCAACGCTTTATGTCGGGCTGCTAGATATTGGTTGAAAGTAATTGAGATGCACAATCTCAGAATACCTAAAAAAACATATGAAATGTTGGTTAAGTTAGATAACTTTGGATATTCAAATTATGCATCATCGATGCTGTTTGTATTTCTACAAAGATTGAAAGATGTTGTTATAAATATGTTTTAGCAGTCTTGGAATAGTATTCTACAAAATAGCACAAGATACAGATTATACAAGAGTATAAAAGTCTTTTATCACCAGAAAAATACTTAACTTTAATCACCGTTAGGAAATATCGTAATTTGTATATAAGATTAGGTCTGGTTTATTACGATTGAAAGCTAATGAGGGAAGATGATCCAATATTGATTATTGTTTAAGAATATGTCCTCTCTGTAGTTTAGACGTTGAAGAGGAATACCATTTTAAACTTGTATGTGAACATTATAATGACTTGCGAAAACTATATTTTCCAAAATGTTATTGTATTGCTCCAAATATGTTGAAGTTGAAAAGCCTTATGAATACGGAAAATGAAGCATTGATGCTTAATTTATGTAAATATGTTATCAATAGCCTTAACAGAAGGCAATCGTTACTCTAATTATAATCATTGTTAATATTGTAGATGATGAATATGTTTCGAAATGTACATGTATATTGGCTAAAAGGGGCAGTAGCACGCTTTTGATAATTTTATATTTTAAAATTTTCAGTGATAATTGTAAGTTAATGCTAAATGTATTATTTTGACAGTGTCAAAAATCTCATTACACAAGCCAATCATCCATAGTCAAGAGGACAAAGTATGAAGATTCACATAAAGTCCAATGGTGGCCATTTTTTGTGAACCATCTTTAATTCATTTTGTGTAAGAAAAGGGAATCGCATGGATAAACTTTGCGTTATATATTTGAATTATTACTGCTCCATTTAGTTTAAATACATTGTCTTTCAATTGGAACCATTATTTTTCCTTTTCCTGACATCATCTTATATTCCCCCTAAAAATGTGCTACTGCCCCTTTAAGGCCTACAGACATGAATAAACACACTTGACTTGAATAACGAAATGGAAATTGCTCAAATATTCAAAGAAAATGTAAAAATAGAGCCATTGGCTCTGTCTCTCATCAGGCTTCATATCAATTTTGCATAAGGGTGGGACAAATGAGGTTACCCAGTAACTTGGGGCCACAGGGTCACTTAATGTTCAATCTAGAATTCTGCTTATCTAACTTAGGAGTCTGCACACAAAGTTTCAGCTTTCTAGACCTGATGCTTCTTGAGAAAAAATTAAAATCAGTTTTAAGGGTGTTGCCCTTATTAGGGGCCATTGGGCAACCAAAGCTATAAATTTTAACCCTCACTAGTCAAGGAGTATGTACACAAGGTTTCAGCTTTCTTGGCAATGTGCTTCTGGAGAAGATGTAAAAAGGTTTAAAGGGCGTGGCCCCTGTAGCCATTACTAGGGGCCACAGGGTCACCAAAGTACAATTTATAATCCTCACTAGTCAATGAATCTTTACACAAGGTTTAATCTTTCTTGACCTTTTGCTTCTAGAGAAGAAGGTGAAAATATGTTTTAGGGGTGTAGGGCCACTAAAGATTCAACTTATAATCCTCACTAGTCAAGGAGTATGTACACAAATTTTCAGTTTTCTAGGCCTTATGGTTCTGGAGAAGAAGATGAAAATATGTTTTAGGGTGTGGCACCTGTGGTCCCTATTAGGGGCCACAGGGCCACCAAAGCTACAATTTATAATATCCCCACTAGTCAAGGAGTCTGTACACAAAGTATCAGCTTTCTAGTCCTTATGGTTCTGGAGAAGAAGATGAAAATAGGTTTTTAGGGTGTGGCCCCTGTGACCCTTACTAGGGGCCACAGGGCCATCAAGGCTACATTTTATAATCCTGACTAGGCAAGGAGTCTGTACACAAGTTTCAGCTTTCTGGGCCTTATGCTTCTTGAGAGAAGAAGTTGAAAATGCACAAAGTTTACAGACAGATGGATGGATGGATGGACATGCCATGCTATAGCTGCATTGAGCATTAGATGCCTGAGGATGATATTCTCAATACAAGAGCATTACAGCACTGATGA
Organism: Steromphala cineraria; assembly: GCA_916613615.1. Classification (NCBI taxonomy): domain Eukaryota; kingdom Metazoa; phylum Mollusca; class Gastropoda; order Trochida; family Trochidae; genus Steromphala; species Steromphala cineraria. The sequence continues at coordinate 36,341,783 of OU744736.1, read as the reverse complement.
TTTCTGGAGAGTAATTGAAAGAAGATTTGAGGGTGTATGCCCTCATCGTCACCCTGCCACGGCCATGTTTGAAAGAGGTCATGTAACAAAGATGTAAAAGTTTTAGCCCCCAATTACCAAGTTTGGTTTTGAATTCAATAATTTAAAGTCTCAATTCTACAAAGATGATATTATCAAAACTTAAATTCTAAGCATTAGTGGTTTCTGACGGAAAGACAAAAAAAAAACATTTCAGAGTCTACATCCATGACAAGTCTGAGATAATTACAGCAATTCCAAAATTTCAGCATCCTATGCCAATTTGTCATGGGGAAGAAGATTACTAAGATTAATGGGAAAATGCCGTTCATGCTCAAATTATGGAGGAAATTGTCTTCCCCAAAGTTTCAAAGATACTAGGTCAGAAATGTAAACAGTTTGTGGATGCTGGGCATAGAGCCATGCCATGTGACCATCCAGGCCTGATGACCTACAAATATAACCAAATTACATATACCCTCCCCAAGGTGTGTATCAGTTTGAGAATCAATGAAGACACAAATAATTACATAACAATTTGTTTAATTGTTGACATGTATATGAAACAAATTAGTGTAAAGTGTCTTACTTTATATAGTGTGAAAATAATCTTGAAATTGTGACAGACAAGAAACAATGACAAGATATAACAAGGAGAGTATTATTTTCCAGGCAGAAATTATAAAAAATTTCAACATTTACATATATATTGTGAACATCAATTACATTGTAAGTCTCTTAAAAGTCAACAGGTTGAATAAATACATAATTCACAATAATAAAACAAGCATGAGAAAATTACATGACCTACATAATTATATATACACATACACAAAACATGTACAGATAATAATATATACATAGATTATAGAGCACAACAGAATATACACATAAAATGTTAACAAGCTAAGTATGCCATTCTATATTTACATTATGGCATATGTACATTAAATATAAACAAGAACTATCAACTGCTCTATAACATTGACCCATATTATCACATAAAGAATACAACATAAAGACAATACATTTAAAAACTCAAATGAGTCAGAAAACTGATTATCCAAACAACTGACATGTTCAGAACATATTTTGAAATTGCACCTAAAGGAGCCACTCTTCGAGTCAGGGTTTCTATGAAAAGAAATATTTATCTTTCCTTATAGCAATAGCATTACTTGATAAAATAATCTTTCCTTAAAATTTGAATACCATTGTTTGGAAACATAGGAATTATATGTACTTCTTGTATAGAGACACCTTTCCACCTGCATTTAGGATGCTAAAGAAGAGTGTTGTCAATAGTCCAGCTAGGTAGCATTGGATTTGATACTGTTCAGATCAATTGCCTTGACTGTCAGCAGCTGGACAACCCTTGGTTTGTCACTCTTCAAATCGAGTGCCTTCACGTGTCGGTAGCTGTTAAGCTTTTAATAACCAAAACACTAACAGACAACTACTGGATAGTTTCCACTTAGGCTATAAAAAAACAGTGAAAGTTCACGTTTGAGTTTTACTTACAACACTAAATTTGTGACTAAAATTTGTAAAAACATTGAAACCTCAACCCCAGACTCCAAACTCTTTGAAAATCAGTTATAGTTTCACGTCAATAAAAATAACAATATACCCCCTACCACACCTGCCCCCCATTGACAGTTTCTGAATTCGAACCCGAACCCCTCCCTTTAAAAAATCCTGGATCTGCCACTGTTCGCTGTCCACAAACATTGACAGAGAAGATGATGTTTGCATTGTCCAAATAGCGAACAAAATGCAGTCTCTCAGGTGATGACTTTTCAGAAATATTTTCCATTAGGAACCTCATAACCAAACCGAAAGTACTGAAATGCTAAGGAACAAGTGTTTTGAGAGGGCAAGTTGCTTTTCATTGAAACAATTAGTCAACAAGTCTGAGAGAAGCAGCAACAAAAGACACCTTCAAAAAAAGATTAAAACACATTGCATTCAATTACTACTAACATTCTACCTGTGACATGTGATTATTACAAACTATTTTCATGTATAGCAAACCTACTTAATACAACTCAATATTTTCAGAAATGCACAGTTAGGGCATTTCGTGCATGTGCTTTTTTATATTGATTGAAATACCCAGACACACATGCCACAGCTAATACAAAATAGAGCCTGTAGCTCATCAGGCTTCCTATCAATTTTGCTTTAAGGTGTGGCAAATGTGGTTCCTCCCTTACTTTGGACCACAGGGTCACCAAATGTACAATTTGATTTCCTCCTTATCAAACTTAGTTTGCACACAAAGTTTCAGTTTTCAAGGCCTGATGCTTCTTGAGAAAAAGATAAAATTAGGTTAAAGGGTGTGGCCCCTCAGGCCCTTATAAGGGACCACAAAAGCTATAAATCATAATCCTCACTAGTCAAAGAGTATATTAACAGGGTTTAAGCTTTCTGGGCCTATTGCTCCTGGAGAAGAAGATGAAAATGGGTTTTTAGGGCGTGGCCCCTGTGGCTCTTATAAGGGACCACAGGGCCACCAAAGCTACAATTTTCAATCCTCGCTAGTCAAGGAGTCTGTACACAAAGTTTCAGCTTTCTAGGCCTTATGGTTCTGGAGAAGAAGATGAAAATATGTTTTAGGGTGTGGCACCTGTGGTCCCTATTAGGGGCCACAGGGCCACCAAAGCTACAATTTATAATATCCCCACTAGTCAAGGAGTCTGTACACAAAGTATCAGCTTTCTAGTCCTTATGGTTCTGGAGAAGAAGATGAAAATAGGTTTTTAGGGTGTGGCACCTGTGGCCCTTATTAGGGGACACAGGGCCACCAAAGCTACAATTTATAATCCTCACTAGTCAAGGAGTATGTACACAAAGTATCAGCTTTCTAGTCCTTATGGTTCTGGAGAAGAAGATGAAAATAGGTTTTTAGCCTGTGGCCCCTTTGACTCTTATTAGGGGCCACAGGGCCACCAAAGCTACAATTTATAATCCCCACTAGTCAAGGAGTCTGTACACCAAATTTCAGCTTTCTAGGCCTTATGCTTCTTGAGAAAAAGATGACAATAGGTTTTAAGGGTGTGGCCCCTATGGCCTTTATAAGGGTCAACAGGGCCACCTAAGTTACAATTTATAATCCTCATGAGTCAAGGAGTCTATATACAAGATTTCAGTTTTCCACACCTTATAATTCTGGAGAAGAAGTCCAAAATAGGTTTTTAGGGCGTGGCTCCTGTGGCCCTTATCAGGGGTCACAGGGTAACCAAAATTACAATTTATAATCTTTACTAGTCAAGGAGTATGTACAGCTTGTAAGTTTCAGCTTTCTACGCCTTTTGGTTCTAGAGAATAAGTTGAAAATGCAAAAAATTTACGGACTGAACATGGACGCTTACCAAAGCTAAACATTTTTTTTCTTCACTAGTCAAGGAGTCTGTACACAAAGTTTTCAGCTTTCTAGGCATAATGCTCTCGGAGAAGAAGTCTAAAATAGGTTTTTACGGCATGGCCCCTGTCGCCCTTATTAGTGCCCACAGGCCCACCAAAGCTACAATTTATAATCCTCACTAGCCAAGGAGTCTGTACACATGGTTCTGGAGAAGAAGCTACAATTTTTAATCCTCACTGTCCTTATGCTCTTGGAGAAGAAGTCCAAAATGCACAAAGTTTACAGACGGACGGATGGATGAACAGAGGATGCTGGACACCATGCCATGCCATAAGCCTATCAGGCCTTACAGGCCAGATCAACTAAAAAGGTGTTTTAAGGCGTAGTCCCTGTGACCCTTATTAGAAGCCACAGGGCCACAAAAGATATGAATTTTTATCCCCACTAGTCAAGGAGTCTGTACACGAAATTTCAGCTTCCTAGACCTTATGCTTCTCTAGAAGATTAAAATAGGTTTTGGTGCATGGCACCTGATGCCCTTATTACTGGTCACAGGATCACCAAAGCTATAGATCATTATCCGCATTAGTCAAGGAGTATATCACAAGGTTTCAGCTTTCTAGGCCTTATGCTTCTGGAGAAAAAGATTAAAATAGGTTCTAAGGGAGTGGCCTGCTTAGGGTTACAAAGCCATAAATTATAATCCTCTCTGGTCAAGGAGTCTGTACGCAAGGTTTCACCTTTCTAGGCCTTATGCTCCTAGAGAAGAAAATGCTCCTAGAAGCCATAAATAATAAATCCTCTCTAGTCAAGGAGTATGTACACACAGTTTGAGCTTTCTAGGCCTTGTGCTTCTCATTCCCTTCATTATAATTACAGAAAGAGTGACTCCACCTGGTTTAGTATAAAAGTACAGTCATCCGTCGCTGCAAACTTTGTTTGAGGGGACAAATACTCACCCCACAGCTATCAGCATCAATCAAGGTAGTGAGTTAGTAGGGGGGATAATGAATAGGCAGCAGATAATCCTATTACTAAGACTCAGACTATTAAATTTTCATGTTATGATAGGGCAATGTCTATGTAAGTGAATGTCTCAATGATGGTTTGGGCAATTCTTTCATTAAAACTTGATAAGCCCCTACCAATGTGCAAAAATTACAGACAACGTCAGACCTTAACCAAAGTATTTTGGAAGATTTAGTTGCAATTTATATATAGCACCCTCTTGACAACAATATTCATTTGAAATTTAGTCCAATTTGGTAAGAAACTGAAATGTTGTTCCATGGAAATATACATGTCTATCATGTATTTATAAATAATAGTTAACCAATACAAATACCTGTAGTGTAAGCGTGATAAACTGTAGTGCTATGCTCAGTTCAATTTAGATGTTGGGCGACATGCTTGAACTGAGTCATCAGTACATCAAATGATACACAACACATAGCTTGGGATCTTTTGATACCTCTCAACACTGTAACATTCTCAACTTGTTACCAGTTGGTAAAGGAGACCGTTAATTTGAAAATATCAAAGGTTATAGAAATATTGTGAAATAGTGGTTTGACAGATATATATGGCTATTATACTATTCCCTCCATAAAACTTGTATCCAAATGTTGAATAAGTGTTCTAAGAAATCCCATTTCTTTGCGGGTATTTTCAAATATAATTCTTGGATCTTCACTTTCACATCGGAGACAGTTTGGCGCCATCACCATTGCCAAGTTGTTTACATCCATCTTAGTGATGCTTGCATTTTCTGGGGCTGCAAAGACCTGAAAAAAAACAAGAAAACATAGTCATCAAAATGCCCAAAGAAATTGGTTTTCATTATAGCTTCGAACAATTTCCTCAATCAGAGCCAAACATCATGGAACAAGTACCATGACTCCATAACAAAATAATTGCACGCTTCTGATTTTTCGAATACAATCAAGGTATTGACACATAAATTTACACAGGAAATTTGGTTATCGTATATAGTTTCTGAAAACTTTAGACAAATCCTAGATTCTTATAGTATTACCCCCTAAAACCTATTTGATACAATAAAGTAGGAAGTTATGTACCAACATTCTGAAAACCTTAGTAGGATAAAGATTAAGCAAAAATAGTTGGACATGGCAATAATCTGTATATTGTGACATTGATCTCTGAAGTTCAAGATCAGACTATCAATAATCACTTTTAACAAAGTATTAGAATCATGATCTGATTAAAAGTGTCCATAGTTTTTTGAAAAAGCAATTTTGCAATACCATGCTTAAGTGATGCTGTGACCGTGACAGATTAAAGCAAAAGCATCATATACATCTTCTCCTAATTGCTTGCTGCCTACCAAATAAAGTCTTCACAACAGAAAAATATTTCAAGTTATCATGTTTACAAGGATTTTTTAGTGATTTTATAACTTTTGACCTTTACCTTCCACCTTGAATGTGAACATGTGAAAATAAATCCCCCAAGAGATTGAAGTAAGGGAGAGGATAAGAGTTTTAAAAAACTTGGTTGGATAGAGTTATACAGTTTTCCAAATGTTTTTGACCAATTGGGTATTTACAAGTGGTGTAACGATTCATCACTAGTATCGATGTATGCATCATCAACCCCTCTATTATAAATACGAGTGCATCGATGCAAAACTCATTTAGGCAATATATCTGCATATTAATATCGTGAGGGTTCATGATACATCGACGTATTTGCACAGGAGAGGATATATCCCGATATTTTTCATGTATTTAAATAAGAAAAACTTCTGATCAAATCGAATGCAACGAGTCACAAATAACAGCTAAAGATGGAAGGGAGGCAACTCTGGTTACGTAATCAACAGTAGGTTTGTAATTTCGTACCAAAACAAACTAGTCGCAATCAGTAATTTGTGACCCAAACAAAGTTGATTTGTGGTCACACTAGTTAAACCTAGAAATATGTGCATGTGATGCACTGTGATGTCCCCCGTACCAACTTTTAATCAGAAAATGACCCTAACCCCCATGTGTACTAAGTTCAAATTGTTTTCATGAAAAAAAAACCAAACAAGTATTTGTCACAAAGGTGACAAGATCCCCCGCCGCAAATTGATGTTAACAACAAGAAGCAGGACGGACTACGGACGGACGTACAGAGCTGAATACTATGTCCCCAGTGAAGACTCAAGGTTAATGGGTTCATGAGATATGGCGCTAACAACATTTTCAAAACTGGTCAAAGTCTCACTGTGACCTTGAAAATGAGGTAAAGGTCACCAAAAGCTTTTCAGGTCTGCGTATACCCCAGATGAAGAGTGCTACCAAGTTTGAAGATTCTAGGTTGAGAAGTTCATTAGATATCGCGCTAACAACATTTTCAAAACTGGTCAAAGTCTCGCTGTGACCTTGAAAATGAGGTCAAGGTCACCAAAAGCTTTTCAGGTCTGCGTATTCCCCAGATGAAGACTGGTACCCAGTTTGAAGATTCTAGGTTGAGAAGTTCATTAGATATCGAGCTAACAACATTTTCAAAACTGGTCAAAGTCTCGCTGTGACCTTGAAAATGAGGTCAAGGTCACCAAAAGCTTTTCAGGTCTGTGTATTCCCAAGATGAAGACTGGTACCAAGTTTGAAGATTCTAGGTTGAGCAGTTCATTAGATATCGCGCTAACAACATTTTCAAAACTGGTCAAAGTCTCACTGTGACCTTGAAAATGAGGTAAAGGTCACCAAAAGCTTTTCAGGTCTGCGTATACCCCAGATGAAGAGTGCTACCAAGTTTGAAGATTCTAGGTTGAGAAGTTCATTAGATATCGCGCTAACAACATTTTCAAAACTGGTCAAAGTCTCGCTGTGACCTTGAAAATGAGGTCAAGGTCACCAAAAGCTTTTCAGGTCTGCGTATTCCCCAGATGAAGACTGGTACCAAGTTTGAAGATTCTAGGTTGAGCAGTTCATTAGATATCCCGCTTACAACATTTTCAAAACTGGTCAAAGTCTCGCTGTGACCTTGAAAATGAGGTCAAGGTCACCAAAAGCTTTTCAGGTCTGCGTATTCCCCAGATGAAGACTGGTACCAAATTTGAAGATTCTAGGTTGAGTGGTTCATTAGATTTCGCGCTAACAACATTTTCAAAACTGGTCAAAGTCTCGCTGTGACCTTGAAAATGAGGTCAAGGTCACCAAAAGCTTTTCAGGTCTGTGTATTCCCAAGATGAAGACTGGTACCAAGTTTGAAGATTCTAGGTTGAGCAGTTCATTAGATATCGCGCTAACAACATTTTCAAAACAGGTCAAAGTCTCACTGTGACCTTGAAAATGAGGTCAAGGTCACCAAAAGCTTTTCAGGTCTGCGTATACCCCAGATGAAGACTGCTACCAAGTTTGAAGATTCTAGGTTGAGAAGTTCATTAGATATCGCGCTAACAACATTTTCAAAACTGGTCAAAGTCTCGCTGTGACCTTGAAAATGAGGTCAAGGTCACCAAAAGCTTTTCAGGTCTGCGTATTCCCCAGATGAAGACTGGTACCAAGTTTGAAGATTCTAGGTTGAGCAGTTCATTAGATATCCCGCTTACAACATTTTCAAAACTTGTCAAAGTCTCGCTGTGACCTTGAAAATGAGGTCAAGGTCACCAAAAACTTTTCAGGTCTGCGTATTCCCCAGATGAAGACTGGTACCAAATTTGAAGATTCTAGGTTGAGTGGTTCATTAGATATCGCGCTAACAAGAAGCGGGAAGGACGGACGGACGGGATAAAAAAAAAAATCAGAATAACCAAAGTAGCATCCTACTACATATAAAGTTAAGTAAAACAGTTTTTGAGCTATAGCTTGAAATGAACCTTCTCCAAAAATGCAGTAAGTTCAAATTGTTACCATGGAAACCATCAAAAATCAGAAATTCAGAATATCTAACCCCATACCAAATTTTGTTAAAAAACCCTGAATAGTTTTTGAGGTATGGTCCGGAAACAGATCCTTCCCCCTATATGCACTAAGTTCAAACTTCTTCCATTGAAACCAGAAAAAAAAGAGCCATGGGCTCTGTAGCTCATCAGACTTTTGATGGAAATAGGTTTTTGAGGTTTTGACCCCTGTGACCCCATTTGGGGTTAAGGGGTCACCAAACCTAAAATTCAGAATCCTCATTGGCCAAGGAGTCTACACACAACTTTTCACCTCTCTATACCTTTTTGAACTGGAGGAGAAGTTAAAAATAGGTTTTTAAGATTTTGACCCATGTGACCCTATTTGGGGTCATGAGATCACAAAATCTGCAATTTAGAATCCCAACTGGCCAAGGAGTCTACACACAATTTTTCAGCTCTCTAGACCTTTTGGAACTGGAGAAGAAGGTGAAAATATGGCCGCAAAGCTTTGTGGAGGACATAATTAAGGATTCCTTATTTTTATTGGCGTGTTTATTAAGGATTCATCCATAAAGGTTGAATCCTTATTGTTATTGGCGTGTTTATTATAAAGGATTCAGCCATAAAGGCTGAATCCTTATTGTTTTTGGCGTGTTTATTATTATTATTATTTCACGATTTGTGTGGAAGGATTACGCCAAAACGCCTGAAGCAAATACACTGAAACTTTACAGACTTATAGCCCTTACTCTGAAATATTTTAGTTAACAATAACATTGATTTTTTTTTCAAAATGTACTTAGAGACCTGAAACTTTTTTTAAAAGATGCGCAATAAATAATGATGCAAAAAAACATATCACGACAAATTCATAGGTCACGTGGCTTGGCCGCCATGTTGACTTTAAGCACTTTTTTTCACTTTCGGCAAAATCTTGACCCCACATACCTTTGACTGAACACTGCTCAGTAAAAACTTCTTCTGGAGAAGAAGATGAAAAAATAGAGCCATTGGCTCTGTAGCTCATCAGGCATCATATCAAGTTTGCTTTATACAGGCCAGATGAGCTAAAAATGAAACTGATGTTACCTATTGCAAGAAAACCTATAAACAAATTACAAAACAAATGTAACGATTTTGGAATAAATTTTCTTACCCAAATGATTTATTATTATTCAACACTTTCTAGATCGCCAATATCAGACAGTGAAAGAAGTCCACACTAAAATATCCAAGGAAAAATAAATTTGCCATAGACTGTCATCTAATGGAGAAAAATAGGTTTTTAAGAATGTGACCCCTGTGACCCTATTTGGGGTCATGGGGTCACGAAACCTACAGTTTAGAATCCCCATTGGCCAAGGAGTCTACATGCAGTCTTTCAGCTCAATAGACCTTTTGGAGCTAAAGATGATGATGAAAATAAGTTTTAAGGTTGTGACCCCTGTGACCCTATTTGAGGTCATGGGGTCACGAAATCTACAATTTAGAATTCCCATTGGCCAAGGAGTCTGCACATATAATTTCAGCTCTCTAGACCTTTTGGAACTTGAGAAGAAGATGAAAATAGTTTTTTAAGGTTGTGACCCGTGACCCTATTTGGGGTCACAGGGTCACCAAAGTTACAAATTAGAATCCCCATTGTCCAAGGAGTCTGCATATATCATTTTTAACTCTCTACTGCTTTTGGAACTGGTGAAGAAGATTAAAATAGGTTTTTAAGGTTGTGACCCCTGTGACCCTATTTGGGGTCACAGGGTCACCAAAGTTACAAATTAGAATCCCCATTGGCCAAGGAGTCTGCACATATCGTTTTTAACTCTCTAGTCCTTTTAGAACTGGAGAAGAAGGTGAAAATAGGTTTTTAAGGTTGTGACCCCTGTGACCCTATTTGAGGTCACAGGGTCACCAAAGTTACAAATTAGAATCCCCATTGTCCAAGGAGTCTGCACATATCATTTTTAACTCTCTACTGCTTTTGGAACTGGTGAAGAAGATGAAAATAGGTTTTTAAGGTTGTGACCCCTGTGACACTATTTGGGGTCAGAGGGTCACCAAAGTTACAAATTAGAATCCCCATTGTCCAAGGAGTCTGCACATATCATTTTTAACTCTCTACTGCTTTTGGAACTGGTGAAGAAGATGAAAATAGGTTTTTAAGGTTGTGACCCCTGTGACCCTATTTGGGGTCAGAGGGTCACCAAAGTTACAAATTAGAATCCCCATTGGCCAAGGAGTCTGCACATATAATTTCAGCTCTCTAGACCTTTTGGAACTTGAGAAGAAGATGAAAATAGTTTTTTAAGGTTGTGACCCGTGACCCTATTTGGGGTCACAGGGTCACCAAAGTTACAAATTAGAATCCCCATTGTCCAAGGAGTCTGCATATATCATTTTTAACTCTCTACTGCTTTTGGAACTGGTGAAGAAGATTAAAATAGGTTTTTAAGGTTGTGACCCTATTTGGGGTCACAGGGTCACCAAAGTTACAAATTAGAATCCCCATTGGCCAAGGAGTCTGCACATATCGTTTTTAACTCTCTAGTCCTTTTAGAACTGGAGAAGAAGGTGAAAATAGGTTTTTAAGGTTGTGACCCCTGTGACCCTATTTGAGGTCACAGGGTCACCAAAGTTACAAATTAGAATCCCCATTGTCCAAGGAGTCTGCACATATCATTTTTAACTCTCTACTGCTTTTGGAACTGGTGAAGAAGATGAAAATAGGTTTTTAAGGTTGTGACCCCTGTGACACTATTTGGGGTCAGAGGGTCACCAAAGTTACAAATTAGAATCCCCATTGTCCAAGGAGTCTGCACATATCATTTTTAACTCTCTACTGCTTTTGGAACTGGTGAAGAAGATGAAAATAGGTTTTTAAGGTTGTGACCCCTGTGACCCTATTTGGGGTCAGAGGGTCACCAAAGTTACAAATTAGAATCCCCATTGGCCAAGGAGTTTGCACATATCATTTTTAACTCTCTACTCCTTTTGGAACTGGAGAAGAAGATGAAAATAGGTTTTTAAAGTTGTGACCCCTGTGACCCTATTTGGGGTCACAGGGTCACCAAAGTTACAAATTAGAATCCCCATTGTCCAAGGAGTCTGCACATATCATTTTTAACTCTCTACTGCTTTTGGAACTGGAGAAGAAGATGAAAATAGGTTTTTAAGGTTGTGACCCCTGTGACCCTATTTGGGGTCAGAGGGTCACCAAAGTTACAAATTAGAATCCCTATTGGCCAAGGAGTCTGCACATATCATTTTTAACTCTCTACTCCTTTTGGAACTGGACAAGAAGATGAAAATAGGTTTTTAAAGATGTGACCCCTGTGACCCTATTTGGGGTCACAGGGTCACCAAAGTTACAAATTAGAATCTCCATATGCAAAGGTACCTGAACACAAATTTTCAGCTCTCTAATGTGTATGGTTCATGAGGAGAAGTCGAAAGTGTCAAAAGTTTACGGACGAAAGACGGACGGACGACGGACGGACGCCGGACGACGGGCCATGCCATAAGCCCATCTGGACTTTCAGTCCTGATGAGCTAAAAAGGTTTTTAGGGCGTGGCCCCTGTGAGCCTTATTAAGGGTCACAGGGCCACCAAAGCTACAATTTATAATCCTCACTAGCCAAGGAGTCTGCACACAAAGTTTCAGCTTTCTAGGCTTCATGGTTCTGGAGAAGAAGACAAAATAGGTTTTCAGGGCGTGACCCCTGTGGCCCTTTTTAGGGGTCACAGGGCCACCAAAGCTACAATTTATAATCCTCACTAGCCAAGGAGTCTGCACACTAAGTTTTACTTTCTAGGCCTTATGGTTCTGGAGAAGAAGATGAAAATAGGTTTTAAGGGCGTGGCCCCTGTGGCCCTTATTAGGGGTCACAGGGCCACCAAAGCTACAATTTATAATCCTCACTAGCCAAGGAGTCTGCACACAAAGTTTCAGCTTTCTAGGCTTCATGGTTCTGGAGAAGAAGATAAAATAGGTTTTCAGGGCGTGACCCCTGTGGCCCTTTTTAGGGGCCACAGGGCCACCAAAGCTACAATTTATAATCCTCACTAGCCAAGGAGTCTGCACACAAAGTTCCAGCTTTCTAGGCCTCATGGTTCTGGAGAAGAAGATGAAAATAGGTTTTTAGGGCGTGGCCCCTGTGGCCCTTATTAGGGATCACAGGGCCACCAAAGCTACAATTTATAATCCTCACTAGCCAAGGAGTCTGCACACAAAGTTTCACAGTTTGGGGTCACAGGGTCAACAAAGTTACAAATTAGAATCTCCATTGGCCAAGGAGTCTGCACATATCATTTTTAACTATCTAGTCCTATTGGAACTGGAGAAGATGAGAATTGGTTTTAAGGTTGTGACCCCTGTGACCCTATTTGGGGTCATGGGGTCACGAAATTTACAATTAAGAATCCCTATTGGCCAAGGAGTCTGCACATATCATTTTCAACTCTCTAGTCCTTTTAGAACTGGAGAAGAAGATGAAAATAGGTTTTTAAGGTTGTGACCCTATTTGGGGTCACAGGGTCACCAAAGTTACAAATCAGAATCTCCATATGCTAAGGTAACTGTACACAAAATTTCAGCTCTCTAATGTGTATGGTTCATGAGGAGAAGTAGAAAGTGTCAAAAGTTTACGGACGGACGACGGACGGACGGACGACGGGCCACTTTCAGCCCTGATGAGCTAAAAATGTATATGAAAATAACGACAATTCGTTTGTGTTCATTGTGATATAAAAATTATAAAAAAGCGCTGAGTGGTTAAAAAGTAATCTAGCAAGAAAAGAAGTGATTTAAAAAAATTACTGCACAGTTTAACTTGAATACGAACCAAGAAAGTAACTGTTTGTGCGGCGCTCGCTATGTGAAAAGTATTCTTTGCATGTGCACAAACTTAACATTTAATAAAAGATCGTTCTTTACTCTTTATTTTGATATATAAATTGTTGAAATGCGCGAAGTATTTCATGAGTTATGAGTTATATGCATGAAATAATGCTACATAACGAGAAAAATAGAGCCATTGGCTCTGTAGCTCATCAGGCATCATATCAAGTTTGCTTTGTACAGGCAAGATGTGCTAAAAATGAAACTGATGTTACCTATTGCAAGAAAACCTTTAAAAAATTTACAAAACAAATGTATTATTATTCAACACTTTCTAGATCGCCAATATCAGACAGTGAAAGAAGTCCACACTAAAATATCCAAGGAGAAATAAATTTGCCATAGACTGTCATCTAATGGAGAAAAAAGGTTTTTAAGGTTGTGACCCCTGTGACTCTATTTGGGGTCATGGGGTCACGAAATCTACAATTTAGAATCCCCATTGTCCAAGGAGTCTGCACATATCACTTTCAACTCTCTAGTCCTTTTAGAACTGGAGAAGAAGATGAAAATAGGTTTTTAAGGTTGTGACCCCTGTGACCCTATTTGTGGTCATGGGGTCACGAAATCTACAATTTAGAATCCCCATTGGCCAAGGAGTCTGCACATATCGTTTTTAACTCTCTAGTCCTTTTAGAACTGGAGAAGAAGATGAAAATAGGTTTTTAAGGTTGTGACCCCTGTGACCCTATTTGGGGTCACAGGGTCACCAAAATTACAAATTAGCATCTCCATTGTCCAAGGAGTCTGTACATATAATTTTTAACTCTCTACTCTTTTTGGAACTGGAGAAGAAGATGAAAATAGGTTTTTAAGGTTGTGACCCCTGTGACCCTATTTGGGGTCACAGGGTCACCAAAGTTACAAATTAGAATCCCCATTGTCCAAGGAGTCTGTACATATAATTTTTAACTCTCTAGTCCTTCTGGAACTGGAGAAGAAGATGAAAATAGGTTTTTAAAGTTGTGACCCCTGTGACCCTATTTGGGGTCACAGGGTCACCAAAGTTACAAATTAGAATCTCCATATGCTAAGGTACTTGTACACAAAATTTCAGCTCTCTAATGTGTATGGTTCATGAGGAGAAGTCGAAAGTGTCAAAAGTTTACGGACGGACTACGGACGACGGACGGACGGACGCCAGACGACGGGCCATGCCATAAGCCCATCTGGACTTTCAGTCCTGATGAGCTAAAAATGAAAAACACCCTTTTTTGAGAGACTCACCGTTTTATTAACCCCGCAACTGTTCTGCATTTTTATTTTTTGTATTGACTTGAATCTATAACTGATTTTCAAAAGGGGGGGGGGGGGGTCCGGAGAAGAAGATGAAAAAGGGTTTTAAGAGCGTGGCCCCTGTGGCCCTGATTAGGGGCACAATACACAGGCCCCCGGGTCATTGAGCAATCATCCCTTTAAAAAAAAACAAGCAGCTGACATGGTCGAGCTATATCCCCCGCAAATTGCACAATATACATATAAGTTTTCCTTATCATATTGGCGATTAATTTTTGTCTCACAAATTAACACACATTTTCCAGGATATGAAAGAAACTGTTCTAATAAAAAAAAAAAATCATACCAACTTTATGCAATTTTAAAAAATTAAAATCAAACGTATGAATTTATGTATTATGTATTTGGATCTCCAAGATCAATTTGAATATATTTAAAGAAACATATTTTCAAAATTGTTCTCCATGACACACCTACATAAGATTTTGTATCTCCATAACAAATTTGATCAAAAATGTGATGATAAATTTAGTTGTGAGATAGACAGGACTTAATTGTAACAGATTTCCAACAGAGTCCTAATTTTTTGCCAAAAAAGGCAAAATTTTATTAAAATATTTTTTAAATTGTTCTCCATGACACACTTTCATATGATTATGTATCTCCATGTCAAATATTATCAATATGTGATGATTAGTTTAGAAGTTATGAGCCAAGGACTTGTAACAGTTTTCCAACAGAGTCCTAATTTTTTGCCAAAAAAGGCAAAATTTTATTAAAATATTTTTTAAATTGTTCTCCATGACACACTTTCATATGATTATGTATCTCCATGTCAAATATTATCAATATGTGATGATTAGTTTAGAAGTTATGAGCCAAGGACTTGTAACAGTTTTCCAACAGAGTCCTAATTTTTTGCCAATAAAGGCAAAATTTTATTAAAATATTTTCAAAATTGTTCTTCATGACACACCTTCAGATGATTATGTATCTTCATATCAAATTTTATCAATATGTGATGATTAGTTTAGAAGTTGTGAGCCGGACGGGACTTGTAACAGATTTCTTACAAAATTTACCACTTTTTCTCCAAAATCCTAATATTTTATGTAGATTTTCAGAAAATTGTTTCTCATGACACCCTATTACACGTTTCTTCATGTCCATAACAAATTTGAATTGAAATGGTTGATTAGTTAGAAAGTTATGAGCCGGACGGACGGACGGACAGACGGACGGACGGACGGACGGTACCCATTTTAATACAAAACAAGCAGCTGACATGGTCGAGCTGTATCCCCCGCAAATTGCACAATATGTATAGGTTTTCCTTATCATATTGCCGATTAATTTTTGTCGCACAAATTAACACAAATTTTCCAGGATATGAAAGAAACTTTTCTAATAAAAAAACTAAATCATACCAAGTTTATGTTCACTGTTGGGCATAATTGGACTTGACTGACAAAATTAAAATCAAACGAATGAATTTATGTATTATGTATTTGGATCTTCAAGATCAATTTGATCATATTTATACAAACATATTTTCAAAATTGTTCTTCATGACACACCAACATATGATTATGTATCTCAATAACAAATTTGATCAAAAATGTGATTATTAGTTTAGTTGTAACAGATTTCCAACAGAGTCCTCATTTTTTGCCAAAAAGGCAAAATTTTATAAACATATTTCCAAAATTGTTCTTCATGATACACTTTCATATGATTATGTATCTCCATATCAAATTTGATCAATATGTGACGATTAGTTTAGAAGTTATGAGCCGGACAGGATTTGTAACAGTTTTCCAACAGAGTCCTCATTTTTTGCCAAAAAAGGCAAAATTTTACAAAAATATTTGTAAAATTGTTCTTCACAACACACTTTCATATGATTATGTATCTTCATATCAAATTTGATCAATATGTGATGATTAGTTTAGAAGTTATGAGCCGGACAGGATTTGTAACAGTTTTCCAACAGAGTCCCCATTTTTTGCCAAAAAAGGCAAAATTTTATAAAAATATTTGTAAAATTGTTCTTCACAACACACTTTCATATGATTATGTATCTTCATATCAAATTTGATCAATATGTGATGATTAGTTTAGAAGTTATGAGCCGGACAGGACCTGTAACAGTTTTCCAACAGAGTCCTAGTTTTGCCAAAAAAGGCAAATATTATAAAAATATTTCCAAAATTGTTCTTCATGACACACCTTCATATGATTAGGTATCTCCATATCAAATTTGATCAATATGTGATGATTAGTTTAGAAGTTATGAGCCGGACAGGATTTGTAACAGTTTTCCAACAGAGTCCTCATTTTTTGCCAAAAAAGGCAAAATTTAAAAAAAATATTTCCAAAATTGTTCTTCATGACACACCTTCATATGATTATGTATCTCCATATCAAATTTGATTAATATGTGATGATAAGTTTAGAAGTTATGAGCCGGACAGGATTTGTAACAGTTTTCCAACAGAGTCCTCATTTTTTGCAAATAAAGGCAAAATTTTATAAAAATATTTTCAAAATTGTTCTTCATGACACACCTTCAGATGATTATGTATCTGCATATCAAATTTGATCAATATGTGATGAATAGTTTAGAAGTTGTGAGCCGGACGGGACTTGTAACAGATTTCTTACAAAATTTACCACTTTTTCTCCAAAATCCTAATATTTTATGTAGATTTTCAGAAAATTGTTTCTCATGACACATTATTACATGTTTCTTCATGTCCATAACAAATTTGAATTGAAATGGTTGATTAGTTAGAAAGTTATGAGCCGGATACAAAGTGTAACGGACGGACGGTACCCATTTTAATACCCCCCGCAACTTCATTGTTGCGGGGGATAAAAAAAAAATTTTTTAGATGACCCCCAGATTTGACAGCCTTCGTAGATACAGTGGTCCCTCGCTATACCGCTTGCTTTGGGGTCCAAAAAACATACCCCGCGTTACAGGCAAACAGCGGTACAACGAGCGAGTAAGTTGGCAGAAAAACAAAGACTTGACTGCAGCTATTTATCATCTAAAACATCTTTCTGCAACTATCTGATCATTAAATACATTAAATGTTTGTTTTGTGTTGTTTTTTGATGACAGTATAAAATACTGAATAATGATAAAAACAAACATACGATTTCATGAAAAAAACTACTTTCCATTTGTCACGATAGAGTCATGCAGCAGCAAAGAACATATCATCGTAATTAAAAGCTATATCAAAAAGATCTTGTGTTTTTGTAAGGACTTACAATATCAACACAGAAACAAATACTATATCACTTACAGCAAGGTAAAGTTTGTTTATATTGCAGACAAATTATTTACATTGAAATAATCTACAAGTCCGTTATCAGCTGGGAAATCTTAACTTACATTACGCTGGTTTGCCGGCCCTGATATGGATAAACAAATTAATATCAAAGCTCCTAACAACACTGTTGACCAATGAGAGCGCTCGGTTGTGACACACCCCGTCTGCACTGGCGGCCATTTGTTCTGTGTTTGCTACGTTGAGCGGCCCGCGTCGGCTTTCGGGAGACTTGCAGAAATAGCAATACAGAGTTGGTAGGTTCAGTGAATGGGGATTGATAGGTGAATCATCCAAGTATATGTCTACACAAAGAAATATTGGAAAACATGTCTCGTTAGCGTAGCGATAGGGCCCGAATGCGAGCGTCTGGGCACAAACCTGCCGAAAATCGCATTTGCTTCCTGCCTTGTTAATATTTTATTAAAATCTAAATATTTCAGATATTTAAATACCTACCTAACTTAGTATATGCCACTCACCTTTCTCACGAGAGACAGAGGTTTACCGCGAAATTCATCGTGCTTACCGGATGGGCTGCCCCCAGCCCACTGCGCATGAGCGGGAAACCGGAATCCTGGGTAAAATTCGTGTCATACTTTCTGGAACGAAGTCTTGTAGGAGACATCCAACAAAGTCCGAAGGGGAGGCCGGGCGGGAGTAATTCCTACTAAGTTAGGTAGGTATTTAAATATCTAAAATATTTAGATTTTAATAATTTTTTAACCTACCTAACTTAGTATATGCCACTGATCCGACAGTAGGGAGGAGGGAGGACGAGTCATCAAGGCAGAAAGCATCCATCAAACATCCTCCCGGAGTGGGAACGACCGAAGCGAACTGCACAGAGAAGCAAGCGGTGAACCCCACGAAGTCGCCAACAACGAAACAACTCAACAGGTGCAGGGTGAGAAGTAACGAAGTAGACAAGTTTTCAGCTTACCCTAAAGAGACGTTGGGGCAGCTAGCTGTTGGGCTACCATCAACGGTCCAAAGGTCTGCAGGCCTTGCACGTCTTCCACAGCGAGGTCTCGGAGGTAGTTGGATGCGAAGACCGTCGTAGAACGCCAGAAACATCCTTCCATGATGGCTGGAACTGAGCAGTTGCGATGTAAAGCCATGGTGGATGCAAGTGCCCGAAACTCATGCGGCTTGCTGGCGACAGGGTGAGGTAAGCCGGCTGCGTCATATGC
Source organism: Steromphala cineraria (assembly GCA_916613615.1). Lineage (NCBI taxonomy): Eukaryota > Metazoa > Mollusca > Gastropoda > Trochida > Trochidae > Steromphala > Steromphala cineraria. The sequence continues at coordinate 36,322,882 of OU744736.1, read as the reverse complement.
TGCTAGGATGACGGTCCGGAGCCACAGCGAGAGGGTGTTTCTGGTGACCTCTCCCTTGGCAGATGGTGAAAAGGGAATGAAGAGTCTTTTCCTGGTGCCTCTCTTGGGCGCAGAGCGGTCGATGTACTCCCGAAGGGCACGTACAGGACACAAAGCGAGTTCCTCCACATCTGAAGACGACACGATCTTGGAGAGGGGAGGGATGGTGAAGGTCCTGCCCGGTTGTCCAGGAAGCTGATTCTTGGCAACGAAGTTCCACAAGAGGCCGAGGTGAGCTGACCCCTTCCTAGACTGCTCAAAACGCACTCTGCTGACGTCTAGTGCGTGCAGCTCACTCACTCTAGCGGCCATAGCAAACGACAGGAGGAAGGCCGTTTTCCTGGAGAGATCTTGGAAAGAGGCCTCTGACAGAGGTTCGAAGGGAGCTCCTCGCAGATATCTGAGGACGACGTTGAGGTCCCAAGCCGGAGGTCTGAACTTGAGTTTCTGGTCCTCCAGCTTGAACGACTTGAGGAGAGCGACCAGCTCGGGAACCTTGGAGAACTTCCTGTCTGACTTTACGGCGAGGACAGAGTTGAGCGCCGACAGGTACGTAGATATGGTCCCACCCTTCAAGTGACGTTTCTGGCGGAGGTGAAGGAGGAAGTTGGCCACAAACTGGGGGTCCACAGACAAAGGATCCTGGCCCGCGTCTCTGCAGAAGTTCTCGAAGGACAGCCACTTGTCATCTTACAACGACCTCATGGATTGCCTGTGGGCTCTGGAGATGGCACTGGCTACCCGTCCTGAGTAACCTTTTGCCCGGAGTGATCTCTGAAGATGGTCCATACGTGCAGAGCGTACCTCTCGGGATCTGGGTGAAGCTGACGACTGAGAGGGTGACGAAGCAGGTTCGGCCACTTTGGAAGAGGGAGCGGATCTTTTTCGGCGAGAAGAAGAAGATCGGGGAACCAGCCTCTCGCCGGCCAGTAGTGCGCGACCAAAGTCAGTCTGAGGTGAAGTGTGTCCCTGATCTTGGCGACGACTTTGGTCAGGAGAATCGATGGTGGAAAAGCGTATGCGTCCAGATTCTCCCACGACAAGGACATGGCGTCGACGGCCCAAGCTGCTTGATCGGGGAGAGGCGAGACGTACACCGGAAGCTGATGGTTCTGCTTCGTGGCAAACAGGTCAAGGAGAGGACGGTGGACCTGAGCGGCGATGAGAGCAAAGGCCTCCGGGTTCAACATCCACTCTGTTGGTGACGGCTTGTCTGGTCTGGACAGGGCGTCCGCGAGGACGTTCCTGCAGCCTGGAATGTGCCGAGCTCTGATGAAAATCTGATTCTCGTCCAGTAGATGGAAGAGCTCGAAGGCCTGTTCTAGGAGCTGAGGAGAGCCTGTCGTTCCTTGGTTCCTGATAGTCCAAACGACCGTGGAGTTGTCTGAGGCCAGGAGAAGGCGGCTGCCTCGTAGAACTTGAAGCCAATGCGTCACTGCTAGGATTACTGCCTGCATCTCCAGGTTGTTTGAGTGCCAGGTGGTCTGAGGATGCGTCCAGATGCCTGACGCGGTCTGATCCCCGAGATGAGCTCCCCAGCCCTGGAGCGAAGCGTCCACGAACAGTTCCTGGTTGTGTTGAAACTCTAGCTAAGAGACGCCTTCGCAGACTTTCGATGGCTGTGTCCACCAACGGAGGTACTGGCTGAGGTGCACAGGCAGGGAGATCCTTACTGACGTGTCGTCCGACCGGATGTAAGGGCTGAGAAACACCTGGAGAGGGCGGATCATGAGACGACCTCTGAGCGTGAGGGCCTGGGCGGACGTGAGGAGTCCCAGAAGAAGTCCGAAGGGGAGGCCGGGCGGGAGTAATTCCTACTAAGTTAGGTAGGTATTTAAATATCTAAAATATTTAGATTTTAATAAATTTTTAACCTACCTAACTTAGTATATGCCACTGATCCGACAGTAGGGAGGAGGGAGGACGAGTCATCAAGGCAGAAAGCATCCATCAAACATCCTCCCGGAGTGGGAACGACCGAAGCGAACTGCACAGAGAAGCAAGCGGTGAACCCCACGAAGTCGCCAACAACGAAACAACTCAACAGGTGCAGGGTGAGAAGTAACGAAGTAGACAAGTTTTCAGCTTACCCTAAAGAGACGTTGGGGCAGCTAGCTGTTGGGCTACCACCAACGGTCCAAAGGTCTGCAGGCCTTGCACGTCTTCCACAGCGAGGTCTCGGAGGTAGTGGGATGCGAAGACCGTCGTAGAACGCCAGAAACATCCTTCCATGATGGCTGGAACTGAGCAGTTGCGATGTAAAGCCATGGTGGATGCAAGTGCCCGGATCTCATGCGGGTTGCTGGCGACAGGGTGAGGTAAGCCGGCTGTGTCATATGCTGCTAGGATGACGGTCCGGAGCCACAGCGAGAGGGTGTTTCTGGTGACCTCTCCCTTGGCAGATGGTGAAAAGGGAATGAAGAGTCTTTTCCTGGTGCCTCTCTTGGGCCCAGAGCGGTCGATGTACTCCCGAAGGGCACGTACAGGACACAAAGCGAGTTCCTCCACATCTGAAGACGACACGATCTTGGAGAGGGGAGGGATGGTGAAGGTACCCGGTCCTGCCCGGTTGTCCAGGAAGCTGATTCTTGGCAACGAAGTTCCACAAGAGGCCGAGGTTGCGACGCTGCCAGTCCATCAAAGTGTGGAGGTGATCCAGACCGCAGCTTCCACCGAAGAAACCTTGGTGTCCGAGACCTTGTAAGAATGGTTGAGGTTTGGGGCCAGGCGTCCTATGGCGTCATCAAGGGCGGTGGCCTTGTCGAAGCGGCTGAGCGAGTACACGGGCGTGGCCGCAGGGAGCTTCGAAGACTTCAGGGAGGAAGACAGCGAGAGCTTCTGGAAGTCGTCCTGTAAGGCGGCTATACCCTCCAGCACGTCAGAGTGAGGGGGGAGCTTGAGGTCAGGGTCCTCGCGAACACAAGTGAGAGGGTCCGATCCACCAGGGGAGGAGCCCTCTGGGAGCCTGTCGGCGATCCAACTCGAGACCATCTTCAGAGGCAGGAAGGTGGGGCCCTCTGCCTCGTCGTCGTCGTAGTCCGGGACGAAGTGGCGCTCATCATCACTTCTAACAGGAGAGGGGCGCCTCTTCCTAGAAGATCTGGGCGTCTTCGGTGGCGTCCGGGAGCTGGAACGGCGTGAGCGCCGGGAGGTGGACCTGTCAAATGAAGGAGAGCGAGAGCGGGACGGCGTCCTGGAGCGCCGCGAGCGTCGTTGCCGCCGAGGAGGGGAGGGGCTCCTGGAGCAACGAGGTGAGCGGGAGGTTCTGACGTCCCTGGGAGGAGAGTCTCTGGAACGCTGACGCCGGTCTGAGCGCTGCTTGGGGTCCAGGCGCTGGCGTTGGTCACGATCTCCTGAGCGTTGGCGCTGATCCTGGCGCTGGTCACGATCCCTGGAGTGCTGGCGCTGGTCCAGGCGCTGGTCAGAGCGCTGGTCGTGGCGCTGGCGAGGGTCGGGGCGCTGGTCCTGGCGCTGGTCTAGGCGTGGGTCCGGGCGCTGGTCCGGGCGCTGGTCCTGACGCTGCACCGAGCGCTGGTCGTGGTCCTGAGACGGAGGTTGACGGGCCATCAGCTTGTCGAACATTTTAGTCATGATGAGCTCCAGTTCCGGACGGGAGAGGGCCGAAGACGTGCTGGGCGTCGGAGGCGGCGTCTGCCGAGCAGGAGGAGGAGGAGGAGAAGGCGGCGTAGGTGAGCGACGAGGTTCCTCCTGGAGCTGGGAGTCCAGAGATCCGGTAGGCTCGACAGGAGGGAGGTCGGTGGTGGGGTCAGACATACTCCTGCGCCGACGTTGGGTGAGTCTCTTCCGACGAGCGGAGGCGAAGCTCTTGAAGTCGAGGGGGGAGAGGTCACTGCACTCTACACAACGGTCGTCCACTAGGCAGATCCTGGGAAGACAGTCGGGGCAGCGGAGGTGTGGATCCTTAGCCGACTTGGAGGAACGACACAGGACACAATAGACTCTTGGCATAAATACTGTAACACATAAAACAGAGACATGCCAACATGGAGAAAAACACAAGGGCAATGTATAAAAATTTGAAAAAGATTTTGAAGCCACGTACATAGCAAAATCACCAAGTGCAAAAAGATCGCGAAAGCGAAGTTAGAAGGAAACATTGATACATTAGAAGCGATGGAGGCAGCAAAAGGATAATGACGGAAGGAAAGGAAGGAAAAAGACCAGAAAAACCAACCGTAGAAGAAATCGATAAGCAAGACGAAAATACATGCGATCTCGGAGAGAGAGAAAGAAAGTATGACACGAATTTTACCCAGGATTCCGGTTTCCCGCTCGTGCGCAGTGGGCTGGGGGCAGCCCATCCGGTAAGCACGATGAATTTCGCGGTAAACCTCTGTCTCTCATGAGAAAGGTGAGTGGCATATACTAAGTTAGGTGGGTTAAAAATATGTATCTACGAAGGCTGTCAAATCTGGGGGTCATCTCAAATTTTTGTTTTTTGTTTTTAATTTTTTTTTTAAAGGGATGATTGCTCAATAACCCGGGGGCCTGTGGCACAATAGCAATAAATCATAGTCCTCACTTGAACAACGTTACATTTTTTTTAGCATTTTGCTTCTGAAGAAGAAGTTGAAAATGAACAATGTTTACGGACGGCCGGCCCCAGACACCAAGTCATAAGCTCATCAAGGCCTTACAGGCCTGACAAGCTAAAAAGGTGAAAATGCTGTTACAAGGAAAGAAGGCTAGATAATTATTTACCTGTAGAAATCGTATGAGGTAACATAGGACTAATCTGTTTATGTTTGGGAGGCGGTTGACAACAGAAATGGCAGCTTCTGGGTTAGAGTAGTTGAGGATGCAGTCATCATAGAAGTGTGATGGAATGAGTGGTTCATACAGCTCCCGGTACCAGAGCTTAAGGAGGGAGGCCGGAACATGGGGATCAGCACTTGGCTCCAGAGGCTCTGAGGGATGCATCCACTGGTCACACTTTATCTTCAGAGCATTCACTTCATCAATGTCCCCTGGTACCCTGCAACAATTAGTGTGTGCATGCTGTGTTGATAAAGTACTAGAACATAGCAAGCCATTAAAATAGACAACAGGAATCATTTGTAGATAATGCAATACATGGAATTCTTAACAGTAACACTTTCTGCTGCTATCACGTTATGACAAATATTCTTGATTTTCCCTGAATTAAAATTACCCTACAGTGTTGCATCCAGGTTTTGACAAATGAGGGGGAGGTCACCCCTTGCTTTTATAAAAGTGGGAGAGTGACCTGAAATTGTGTGCTAGTGCTAATAAAGAGAACCAACATATATTCAAAAGCAATAATAAAGCGATCTAGAATGATGAAATTTATTTGACAATCTAAATGATTTACCAGTGCAATATCGCACGTGGTCACATAATTTCAAATGTCAACTGAAGAGTCGAAGTTTTGAAGTTTGAACAACTCCGTGTAAATAGGTTATCTTTTGAAGTTTCAATGCAAAGTTGTCAAATCATTTTTCCTTCTTTATTCAGCTGGAACCAAGAATAATCCTTCTTCAACTTATATATGGTTCATAATTATTTTTTTCTGAAGTCAAATCATCGGAATAGTCGCCATTTGATTATTCATCGGTCTAACTTACGTGAATTTCTTAGCTTGAAGCAGGTGTTTCAGAAATTAGAAGCATTGTATAAATAGAGATTACAAAACGAGTAAGTGTTGACTATCAAAAATATTTCAACAAGATATTTTCAAATGTTTTGATTTATTCACGAGCGAAAGCAAGTGAATAAATCAAAACTTTGAAATTATTGAGTTGAAATATTTTCGATATTCAACACTCAAGAGTTTTTAAAATTGTTTCTTCATGACACACTTTCATTTGATAATTTTTATTTCATTACATGTTTCTTCATTGCCACGACGAATTTGAATTGAAATGGTTATTAGTTACAAAGTTATGAGCTGGACACAAAGTGTAACGGACGGACGGACGGAACCCATTTTAATACCCCCTGCAACTTTTTTGTTGCGGTGGATAAAAAAAACCATATTGTAGTAACTCTGAGAAAATAGAGCCATGGGCTCTGTAGCCCATCAGACTTTTGATTAAAATATGTTTTGACCCCTGTGACCCCATTTGGGGTCATGGGGTCACAAAATCTACAATTCAGAATACCCATTTGCCAAGGAGTCTACACACAACTTTTCAGCTCTCTAGACATTTTGGAACTGGAGAAGAAGATGAAAACAGGCTTTTAAGATTTTGACCCCTGTGACCCCATTTGGGGTCAAGGGGTCACCAAAACTAATATTTAGAATCGGTATTGGCTAAGGAGTCTAAACACAACTTTTCAGCTCTCTAGACCTTTTGGAACTGGAGAAGAAGATGAAAAAAGGTTTTTTAAGGTTTTGACCCCTGTGACCCCATTTGGGGTCATGGGGTCAGGAAATCTACAATATAGAATCCCCATTTGCCAAGGAGTCTACACACAACTTTTAAGCTCTCTAGACATTTTGGAACTGGAGAAGAAGATGAAAATAGGTTTTTAAGGTTTTGACCCCTGTGACCCCATTTGGGGTCATTGGGTCACGAAATCAACTATTTAGAATACCCATTTGCCAAGGAGTCTACACACAACTTTTCAGCTATCTAGGCATTTTGGAACTGGAAAAGAAGATGGAAATAGGCTTTTAAAGTTTTGACCCCTGTGATCTGATTTGGGGTCATGGGGTCACAAAATCTACAATTTAGAATCCCCATTGGCCAAGGAGTCTACACACAACTTTTCAGCTCTCTAGACATTCTGGAACTGGAGAAGAAGATGGAAATAGGCTTTTAAGATTTTGACCCCTGTGACACCATATGGGGTCAAGGGGTCACCAAAACTAATATTTAGAATTGTTATTGTCCAAGGGGTCTACACACAACTTTTCAGCTCTGTAGACGTTTTGGAACTGGAGAAGAAGATGAAAATAGGTTTTTAAGGTTTTGACCCCTGTGACCCGATTTGGGGTCATGGGGTCACAAAATCTACAATTTAGAATACCCATTGGCCAAGGAGTCTACACACAACTTTTCAGCTCTCAAGACCTTTTGGAACTGGAGAAGAATATGAAAATAGGTTATTAAGGATTTGACCCCTGTGACCCCATTTGGGGTCATGGGGTCAGGAAATCTACAATTTAGAATCCCCATTTGCCAAGAAGTCTGCACATCAAATTTCAGCTCTCTAGAGTCATTGGTTTCAGAGAAGAAGATGAAAATGTGAAAAGTTTACGGATGGACGGATGGACGGATGGACGCCATGCCATGCCATAAGCCCATCGGGTCTTTCAGACCTGATGAGCTAAAAATAAAATGTCATTAAAAAATATAATTTCTTGGTTTGGAAAAGATATAAAAATAAAGTCTTAGTGATAGATATCGGTAGTATGTATACAACAGATATAAATCATTGACATGCACGTTTTTGTATCAAATGTCAAAGAAACGTTTGCTACTTTGAAAGTGTTAATTTCAGATGAAAAAAAACCTATTTATACAGCATGAACTGGAGTTCACTCTCTCTTGTAAACCTACGAACACACTCGTACTTGTTGTATACTTCCTCCACCCTAAACACAGGGTCCCTTAGACTGAAACGCATCTGTTCGACTCTACGTGAGTTTGAGAAACATTCTCTCAACCTCATTAAATACCCACTAAAACATGGTTATCTCAGGAAGCTCATACTTCATAACTAACCCTGGGCAGTTGGTATAGAGAGGGGAACCAATCCTCTCCTCTAACACCACCAGACCTAATCAGGTCTGAAAAATGGTGTTAGCTAGCGATTACAAGCCTCTCACTATGGAGCTTAAGGTGTTCAACACCCCACATGTTGCGGCATATAGGAGGAAGACATCCTTCAAGGATCATTTACCATATATGACCGGGTATAAGCCGACCCCGGATATAAACCGACCCCCTTTCTCAACCCCCCAAATTCCAGTCAAAACCTAGTATCTCATGTATAGACCGACCCCCCTCTTCGCAGATCTAATTTGCTGACAGTAAGTCAATATGATGCCCGTTGCATTGAAACTAAAAGCTCATGAATCATCAAATGACACGTTAATTTTAAGACGTATATTATTTTTAAAAACTATAAAAGAAATTATAAGTGATCACTTACGGTGTTTGTTGTTTGTTTTAATCATATAACATATTATTCTCGGCAAATTGTTAACGAACGACAGTCAACAACCTTTGGTGCATGAAGTGTTTGCTGGAAATGAGATATTTGTTACAAGCCTTTTCATTGGCTAAATTATGTAGGTCAACCAATCAGCAAGTCGGTTTGAAAAAGATCTACGAAACATAAACGTGGTCGTAATAATTTCATGACAACATTTTGTCGATACAATATTAAATGTGTAAATATATCAGATTTTCTTACACGTTTTCCATATTTTATATTTTCAAAATTAACATGTAGTTAATTGAAATATTTGTGTATATAAAAGTCGAAGAATAACAATCAGAAATATAACCAGGAGCATAAAATTATAAAAGGAATGTTATTCGTCGTCACGAAATTACGATTGAAATTCAAAGCAATGTAAAACATCGTGCTTTCACGAGTGTATCTTTGACAAAGATTTGATTGAATTTCGATCAGATATGATTGATAAGTTTGCAAATATGTCTTAATAATACTTTAAAATGGACAACAAGCCTTTCGAAGTGATAACTCTTGATAATATTTGAAAAACCGGGTTTCAATTGCCGATCATGGATGCGAGTGAAGCCACATCGATCTGCCGAAATCTAACAGCGTGAAGGTTTCTTGAATATTTCATATTAATATATCTTTATATCAACTTCTCTTTGTATATTTTCATTAAAAACAACAACACAACAAAAGTATTTTTATTTTACAAGTTCAATATAGAAATGACCTCGATGATTGTGCATGTTGCTTCCTGTGTAAACATCGACTCGCTAACTCGCTTGGCTGACGATACTCGTGCTTGGTCTCTTGATTTTTTTCATCTGCATCATATAACTCAGGTATAGACCGACCCCCCTCTCTGACCCCCTAATTTCTGGTGTCAAATTCTCGGCTTATACCCGGTCATATACGGTAGTTAGGTCACTATTAACCTACCCCAGTCTCACACCCACATATCAGTGGAGTTGTGTTAAATTTATTAACACCTCGTGCGACAGTTACATTTGCAAAGTACTGCAAAATGATCAATGCCACAGACAAGCTCTCTAGCTCTGTCACATCTCAGGTTTTCCGAAAACGGAGCTTCACCTGTCAACTGTGTGCAATGCAGTATACCTACTTATGTGTAAAAAATGTCACAAACAATATGTGGGAGAAACAAATAGATGTCTCAATATAAGACTCTCTGAACATTTTGCTAAAATCACTCACAACAGGCAAAAACCTGTTGCTATGCATTTCAATCAAAATGACCATGGCAAAAATGATTTTAAATATGAAATCATAGCTCAGCTTAGGAAAAATCCTAAATTTGATGCTACCACCAGGAAGAGAAGATCTCTTTAACTATGGTGGAATTTTTAAGCTCCATTCATTCCAACTGCACGGAATCAACGATAAGATTTAGGCTGAAGTATCCTCTTCTGTCTTCTCTACTTTAAAAAAACTTAATATAAGTTGTAGTTGCTTGTTGAATAATCTGTTCGATGACTGGGTCGTTCTGTAGGCACAACAATGTTTTGTGTAAACAAAGTGCGCAGCGCACTCATGCAGCAATTCTAGTCAAATCATGAAAACTCCACTGCACAAAGATGTACGAAGTTTATAATGTAAGCTTCTTGCATCGATTTCTTGTGGTGTGTCGATGACGTCATATATTCAAAAATAATGGCTACCCCCGTGATCGTTAAAAAACGAAGGTTTAAAATTCTGTAAATACTTTACTCGTTAACAGAAAAAATTAATTATTTGTGAGAATGTGTTTTATAACTCAAACATTTGCTAGAATTAAATTGAAATCGTACTGGAATTTTCCTTTAAGCTTTGATGTAATTTTTATGATGATTGACATGCTATTTGTAAAAATATCAACACGGAAGTAAAAAGCATCATTCAGTAAAAATAATGACTGCTAGAAATTATGTTGAAAATTTATCATTTCAGTGAACATCATTTGTTACAAGCTGTTGTTTGTTGGAATGAAGTCTCATTTGTGCACTTCAAATTTTTTCTGGTACAGAATTTATTTCTGAACACACTGATGTAAAATATTTTCTGAAAAGGCTTTTATTGACGAAATAATCCGATTTTGAAAATTTACTACAAAATTATGATTTGCATAATTTTTCATTTTAATCCTTGTCACGTGGAGATAAATTTAATTGTAGAAAATTATTAGAATATTTGAGAAAAGATAAACACAATGACAAGTAAGAAAATCATATCATTCATAAGAATATTTTTTATTTCTAAAAATTCTGTTCTTTAGAAAAGAGGGAGAAGCTAGATATGTTAGATACCAATGTGACGTTATTGTTGAAATATTACACTTTTGAAGCTCCAAGCAAAAACTTCAAAACAATCCAGCAGGCAGAAGGTTAAAAGAATTTCTGCACCACAAACTGAGTCAAACGATTGTCAAGTTATGATCTGGAAAACTTTTTTGAAGCACAGACGGACAGACCTGCAGAGCACTATATTTCTTTGTTCACATGATAATCAGGGTATAACGATAATAAGCTATAGTCCCCATCAGCTACACAAGATTTTTCTGATTTCCATGATTCCAGAGATTTGAAAGTGAACAGGAAGATGCCATGCCATGCCATAAGCCTGTCAGATCTGATGAGCTAAAGTTTCACTAAAGTGATATTTACTAACTAATGTTTATTCTAGTAAAGAAAACTGTGTTAATTAACGATAACATATTTCTTAAACAAATGATGTAATTCAAACATTTTGGAAGAAGATGTCTCAATGCAACAAATACCTGAAAATGCCTTCTGTTTGGGCTCCATTTAGACGCAGGACCTCTTCTGAGAGCGTGGTCTGGATCCAGGGCAGAGAGCGTTCTGGGTGCCGCTCCTTCTGCATCAGCAGCACGTCCTCCAGGCTGCTCCCAAACATAGACGGGTGGAAAATAGACTTCTGCAAAGATACAACACGACAAAAATTAATTACCCCGGTAATTAATCAATTCTATCTGTCAGCAAATCTCTCATTTTGGTCATGTGAAAAAGACAAAGATTTTACACAGGATCTTAAAATGGATATCAACTGTTTGTGAAATCGGCGACATATTTTATGATATCTGTATTGTTTTTGGGAAGGTTATACATTGTTGCGGGGCAACACTATTACATTTAGAATACTTCTTACAGCAAGCAGAAAAGGCTTCATACTCAAACAATATTTTAAAGTCTTGTTCTGATTGGCAAAGATTACAATACCAACATGATAAATAGAGATTATTAACCGAGTGTGTTTTCGTATCATTAATATAATATAATAGGAATAGAATTTGTACGTACTATGCGAGCCTAGCGTTATGAAGCGTTCTAATGAGTTATCTGCCCGCCAGGTGGCGTGTGAAAGGGGCATATAAGGGTGTAGATGTTTGAATTTGACATTCTCCATTAGTGTACTCCCGGTCACAACTCAAGACGAACAAGGCTAACTTTGAAACCTTGATGAAAGAATCGGATCTTTAAGAGAAGAGTTTGCCAAACATCAAAAGACATAAAGAGGTTGAAAGCCGGCGTGGCATGGTTTGTCATTAGTAGGACCAAAACTAAGTGTTGTCTGTGTGGAATGTCTCGGCAGGTACTTGAAAGCAGCGGATATTCTTCGAGATTCCCAGGACTACATATTAAAGAAGTTTGACTAAAAGTGGTAATGTAAGCAAGACAGGATTGGCCTTACAACGCCTAAGGGGCAAGTGCTTATTGCTTAGAGTTACTAGTTTCGTCCATTGATCTGGACTCGTCAGACTGAAGAAGCAATTATATACTCTTTTGTTAGGTCACTTGACTTTAAGGTTCTGGCGGCGGGACTTCCGTTACCGGTTAAAACTACCGGTAATTCCAATGATTAAATGGTTATTTTGAACGTGTATTACTGATTTGTGATACTGATTAGTGACTGCGCATTCTAAACTTGGAATTGTCAGTGTCAGACAATCGAGTTAGCGATGTTTACACCGGAAGCAAAATACACAAGTTAACATCGATGTCATTTCTTCAAAAATAAAAATACATTGTCCTGTTGTTGCTTTAATGACTATATACATTGTAAATTAATGTAAAATAAAATAATATATTGTTTTTTAATATTCATGCATCATTAACGTACTGTAAATCAGACATGTGATCTTTTTTCCAAGGAGTGGTGGGAGATTTGGTTAAAAAAGGTGGGAGATTGGGCCCCAATGGTGGGAGATTTTGCAAAGTCTACAAATATATAAAGAAACGAGAAAAAAGTCTTCATTTTGTTAATATAAGCCTACTTTATAGAAGCATTATAATGAAATATAATGTTCATATTCAAATTCTAGTTGTATTTTTAAATCACTAAATAAGATTTTTTTTAAATTTTGTATTTTTGTGGCTCCATACAATGCAAGATAATTCACATAATCAATTCAATACATAACAAATCACACAATAAATCCAGCACTAAGAAAATATTTATAATTATGTGTGATCAAAATAAAACAAGACTAAATATTTTATTTTGTTTGAAATATTTGTGGAAATATAAAGATTAGCAAACATGTGATATTGTGGATCTGGATTGTAATTGTAAAACAATGTACATATATATGCCTGTATAGTTTCATATTTCAAACATTTATTAGATATCAAACATAATGATAATCCCACTTCTTCTGTGCACAGTCAGATTCATAGTTGAAATAATTGACGATCGGAAATTCATGCTATATTGCTGTTTCAAAATTTAAATAGTTCAAACATTTCCACTAGACAAATTTTTACACTTATTCTTAGAAATGGTCAGTATTTCAAATTATTTCATTGAATGCCTTCTGAAAACACGAGTTCAGTTGCATTTGTTTACAAAACGAGCAAAGCATAAACAGGAAGTGGAGTTGATGTTAGTGGTGAAAGTGTTTTCCTTATGACATATTCACTATAAGAGATATATTTTCTAAATAAAAAAATTATCGTTGATATATTTTTTCATTTATTATTTATTCAAATATACTTCATTGATAGAAGCTTGTCATTATAAACTGGAAGATAATTTGGTTGTAAAAAGTATTTATTTGATTACAAACCATATTGGCAATGTTACTAGTCGTCAAGAAAATACGGTCTAGATCGAGGCGGTGTTTGAAATGTATTGTGTCTCATGAGATGATAATCAAAATAAATTGCCATGTTTCTCTAAATAATGGGATAAATATTTTGGGAGCACCTTTAGAATCCCTCACCAAATAAACCGGAAGTGTGTAAGAGCACGCGCCTTCGGCGCGTGCACGCGCCTTTGGCGCGTGCTTACTGCCTTCGGCAGTTCACGTGCCTACGGCACGTGTAGCGCCGAAGGCGCTATATATATAAGAGACATTCCGTAATTTCCGTGATTTCCGTAAGGAGACATTTTAGACGAAAATAGAGGTCATTTTCGTATCGGCAAGCAAAAGTTTAATTTAAAACTTCGTCTGAAAGACGATAGTTTTAAACACGAATTTTAAAATCACTTCAAAACATCATTACCTTTGCTTGCAATCGAGGGGAAATCCTTTAACCGTTCCTCGTCGCTGATTGGTCAATTCATAAATTCGCGTGTCGATTGTTACGTCACTTCCCGCACGTTCTCGCATTGCGTCATGTCGTCATAGTGATGTATAACGTGTGACGTATGATTTGTTTGTAAACAGACGCCACTTTTAGCTTGGCAAGTTGTAAATTTTGTGCTTTTGAAACGCTATGGCGGGATTAGATGATTCTTTGGGGGATTTCGTTGTGGAGAGTCGTCACTCTCTCGTGTGTTGCGTACGGGACCGTTGTTTGACAACGTTGAGCCAGAAAGGAGGAATAAGAAGAGGAAATTGTCCGCATATTTAGGAAAGCAGACGGAGCGTCTCCCATCGCTACCTGATTGTACCTCGATTCCTTGGGTAAGTTCGTATGGGCGGGATTCTAAGGTTTCTTCACGTACTATTACTTTCGAGTTGCTCCTTTTTAATTTATTTGTAACGATTCTCGCTACGCTTGCGTGGTGTATGAATCGTGGGTTACTTTGTAATCATGCCACTTGTGACAAGTGTCATAGTTCGAAATGCCAAACGCTCAGTTAATAAGAATGGTACCGTGAAGGGGCTTTTTAAATCTTACCTGAACGAACACATTTGGAGAGTCAAGGTACAACATAGCGATGGGGATGTTTTTGATGCCTTCTAAATGAAGTTGCACGCCAATTTCCTCTTTCCAATGTTCCAAGTAACACCCCTCTGCATTAACCCGCCCACCGACTTGAAATTCGACAATCCTTCTAAAAATCCTTTTAAAAAAATATTGGCATGTGTGTCATGTTTGGATGAATATCGTCGAAAGGGAAAGAAAGGATGACATTCAATCAAAATAAAAAGAAAGAAATAAAAAATCCCCTTCCCCGATTAAAAATAGGGGGGCAAGCCCCCCTAAACCCCCTTATGATATTAAATTATTTTTTTTAAAACGAAAAAGAAACAAGAAATGATAAAATCAAAACAAATATCAATAATAAAAAAACAACAAAAACAAAAACAAAAACAAAACAAACGGGGGGGGGGGGGGGGGGGGAAATAGAATTTGAAAAATAAACAAAATGTAAAACAAAAAGCATTTAACATAAACAAAAAAACTAATTTTGAAATTTGCATACATAAAACTACTTGAAGTGCTTTTTTATTGTTAAAAAAATCGGAAATATGGAATGCAACATGTCAAAACGACGCACTGGGTCATGGGGGAAAACCCTTTTATGTCGACTCGATAACATTGAATCTGTGGCGAAAGTCGTTTAAAATAATATACAAAAGGGGCCCTATTAAAGATAAGATGTTGCCTATTGTCAAATAACATCATTGATTGGAAATGTTCGGAAATGTAAAACGACTTGTGAACGAAAGGGTAATTTCACAGTAAACAACAATGGCGTCGTGAATGACAACTCTCGCTTCGATGAGAAATGACGTCTGCGCATGTCCGGTAGTATAAAAAATTCGAGAATGTTTTTTAAAGATAAATTCCACGTTCCGAAATGGAATTTGGTGAGGGATTCTAAAGGTAGGCCGCTTTTTCTCTCGATGTTTATTGCAATAACATAAACTAAATCTTTTGTGTGTAAATTCATTACATTTATCAGATGCTGTCAACTTTATTTTATCATGAAAAGATCGCTGAAATCATCGAGTGGAGCTTTGAGGCAGGTTGAAGAACGATCTTTTTGCTGATTTGTAAAGTTTTTTTTTTAATACAGAAAGTTATGAAAAAGCGGTAGATTTTGACCTTATGTCGGGAGGGCGGGAGAAGGACCTGAAAAACGGTAGACTCCCGCCAAAAGCGGGAGATATCACATGTCTGGTAAATTTCAGCAGAAATCACCATGTATGTGGCTTCACATGCATCAGCGATCGGGAATTAAAATATTTGATTCCCAAAATATTATCAAGAAATGTTTAATATGGCATATTTCTTATTATCTTATTTCTTATTATCAAACTTATTTATCATATTTAATCAAAGTTCAAAGATATTTTTTTCAAATAAACTTTCGCGAAAGCACGTTGTTTTACTGTACTTGGAATCTCAATCGTAATTTCTTTACGACAAATAACATTATAAATATTCTTTCGTGCTTTATTACCATAAATTTTGCAAGTTTTTCTTCAATTTTCATTTAAGTAAATATTTCAATTAACTGCATGTTGTTTTGAAAAATGTAATATATCGAAAATGTTTAAAAAAATATTTGAATATTTAGACATTTAATATTGCATCGACAATATGTTGTCATGAATTTATTACAACCGCTTTTCAGTTTCATACATCGTTTTCAAATCGACTTGCTCATTGGTTGACCTATATTTCTTGACCAATGAAAAGGCTTGTAACAAATATCTCTCTACCTGTAAACACATGCAGCAAAAGCTGTCGACTGATTTTCAAGTTCGTTTTTCATAAGAATAATATTATGTAATCTGATTAAAACAAACAAACAATGTAAGTTAGCATTTACAATTTCTTTTATCATTCTGTGGTATGCGGCCTCCTCACTCGGTGTTTTCGCCGGTCTCCAAATCTTTGTCGACACTACACCAAAAAGCTTCTTCTTTTTTTAAAAATTTTCCCGCCTGCCTTTAGCAATTTTGACCTCCAGAAATCCGTAAATCAAGTAATTAATTTTGTGTGGCCTTATGAAGGATTTATTTATATGTTTAAGGTGATGGCGGTACCAGGTTTTTGCAGAATAAATAAAATGTGATCAACTGCAAGAGAGAAGACGTGTTTAGTTTTCTTTGTATAATTTTGGTAACCTGGTTTCACTAGCGTCACTGAGGTAGAGGCTCACCTTGAGCCACCAAATTCAAACACTTTGGCACCTCCACTGCCGGCGCCAATCAGACCGAATTGGTACAACCAAGATTATACGGCCGTAAAGATCATGGGCTGAAACTTACCACCACCATATGGCATGTGTCACTTTGCAGTGGTACATGGCTGTCGAGCCGTAATAATACGGTAATTTGGAATGTTTTCCTCATGTCAGCTGTTGAGCCGTTATATTACAGTATTTTGATATGTGTCCCTCATGTCGGCTGTCGAGCCGTTATAATACGATATTGTGGAATGATTTGCTCATGTCAGCTGTCAAGCTGAATAAATGATTTCAACACTTACAAAAGTCCGTAAGACAATCATGCTCGCTTGTCTTTAGTACCGCTGCGGGGACCGCACCAAAGAGCTACGGAATGTCTTTCATGGTACGGCCTGACAGTGCATTTTCTTGCACACTGTCAAGTTTTGTCCCTTTTCCTATATAGGTAATCTGTCAATACTTGAACACCCACATGTTCTTCTGGTGTCTAAAAGGAGGTAGCCACATGTCGTTGTCATGCAGCTATGATATCGGGAGGTCTCTCTGCTGATTCAACACACAAGGGAATCACCTTGTGGCCATGACGTCATGGGGAAACCCCCCTATTATTCTCCCCTCGAGACAAAAGAGTTCCTTCATAACTTACGAAACTTAACTAAAACTTGACTAGTCAGGATTAGGTTACGAAGATAAGAATTCTTAGCTCTAAAAACGTTTTGAGAATAAGGGGCCTGCCCCGGAAACATCTTTCTCAGGCCTGCCCCGGAAACATCTTTCTCAGTTGCGTTTCCATGGAAACCGGAAAAATTCAAAATTCCAGAAAGTTGAAAATCCCAAAAGGCACACTACATGTCCTCATTGGTCATGTTTCATTGAGCTAGCCCTAATGGTTTTCAAATTCTGCTCAGGAAATGCAATTCAAAGTGGAAACAGGAAAAATAGAACCATGGGCTCAGTAGCTCATCAGACTTTTGATGGAAATAGGTTTTGAAGGTTTTGACCTCTTTGACCCCCATTTGGGGTCATGGGGCAACAAACCTAAAATTTAGAATCTTCATTGGCCAAGGAGTATACACACAACTTTTCAGCTCTCTAGACCTTTTGGAACTGGCAGAGAAGATGAAAATAGGTTTTTAAGGTTTTGACCCCTGTGACCCCATTTGCGGTCAGGGGGTAATGAAATCTACAATTTAGAATACCCATTAGGCAAGGAGTCTACAAACAAATTTTAAGCTCTCTAGTCCTTTTCGAACTAAAGAAGAAGATGAAAATAGGTTTTAAGGTTTTGATCCCTGTGACCCCATTTGGGGTCAAGGGGGCACCAAACCTAAAATTTGGAATTCTCATTGGACAAGGAGTCTGCACATGAAATTTTAGCCCTACAGACCTTTCTGAACTGGAGAAGAAGCTGAAAATAGGTTTATAAGGTTTTTACCCATGACCCCATTTCGGATCATGGGGTAACAAAATCTACAATTTATAATCCTCATGCCTTGGCCAAGGAGTCTAGACACAACTTTTCAGCTCTCTAGACCTTTTGGAACTGGAGAAGAAGATGAAAAAATAGAGCCATTGGCTCTGTAGCTCATCAGGCATCATATCAAGTTTGCTTTATACAGGCAAGATGAGCTAAAAATGAAACTGATGTTACCTATTGCAAGAAAACCTATAAAAATATTACAAAACAAATGTATTATTATTCAACACTTTCTAGATCGCCAAAATCAGACACTGAAAGAAGTCCACACTAAAATATCCAAGGAGAAATAAATTTGCCATAGACTGTCATCTAATGGAGAAAAATAGGTTTTTAAGATTGTGACCCCTGTGACCCTATTTGGGGTCATGGGGTCACAAAAACCTACAGTTTAGAATCCCAATTGGCCAAGGAGTCTACATGCAGTCTTTCAGCTCAATAGACCTTTAGGAGCTAAAGATGATGAAAATAGGTTTTTAAGGTTGTGACCCCTGTGACCCTATTTGGGGTCATGGGGTCACGAAATCTACAATTTAGAATCCCCATTGGCCAAGGAGTCTGCACATATAATTTCAGCTCTCTAGACCTTTTAGAACTGGAGAAGAAGATGAAAATAGGTTTTTAAGGTTGTGACCCCTGTGACCCTATTTGGGGTCACAGGTTCACCAAAGTTACAAATTAGAATCCCCATTGTCCAAGGAGTCTGCACATATCACTATCAACTCTCTAGTCCTTTTAGAACTGGAGAAGAAGATGAAATAGGATTTTAAGGTTGTGACCCCTGTGACCCTATTTGGGGTCATGGAGTCACGAAATCTACAATTTAGAATCCCCATTGGCCAAGGAGTCTGCACATATCGTTTTTAACTCTCTAGTCCTTTTAGAACTGGAGAAGAAGATGAAAATAGGTTTTTAAGGTTGTGACCCCTGTGACCCTATTTGGGGTCACAGGGTCACCAAAGTTACAAATTAGAATCCCCATTGTCCAAGGAGTCTGCACATATAATTTTTAACTCTCTACTCCTTTTGGAACTGGAGAAGAAGATGAAAATAGGTATTTAAGGTTGTGACCCTTGTGACTCTATTTGGGGTCACAGGGTCACCAAAGTTACAAATTGGAATCCCCATTGGCCAAGGAGTCTGCACATATAATTTTTAACTCTCTACTCCTTTTGGAACTGGAGAAGAAGATGAAAATAGGTATTTAAGGTTGTGACCCCTGTGACCCTATTTGGGGTCACAGGGTCACCAAAGTTACAAATTGGAATCCCCATTGGCCAAGGAGTCTGCACATATAATTTTTAACTCTCTAGTCCTTCTGGAACTGGAGAAGAAGATGAAAATAGGTATTTAAGGTTGTGACCCCTGTGACTCTATTTGGGGTCACAGGGTCACCAAAGTTACAAATTGGAATCCCCATTGGCCAAGGAGTCTGCAAATATAATTTTTAACTCTCTAGGCCTTCTGGAACTGGAGAAGAAGATGAAAATAGGTTTTTAAAGTTGTGACCCCTGTGACCCTATTTGGGGTCACAGGGTCACCAAAGTTACAAATTAGAATCTCCATTGTCCAAGGAGTCTGCACATATAATTTTTAACTCTCTACTCCTTTTGGAACTGGAGAAGAAGATGAAAATAGGTATTTAAGGTTGTGACCCCTGTGACCCTATTTTGGGTCACAGGGTCACCAAAGTTACAAATTAGAATCCCCATTGTCCAAGGAGTCTGCACATATAATTTTTAACTCTCTAGTCCTTCTGGAACTGGAGAAGAAGATGAAAATAGGTATTTAAGGTTGTGACCCCTGTGACCCTATTTGGGGTCACAGGGTCACCAAAATTAGAAATTGGAATCCCCATTGGCCAAGGAGTCTGCACATATAATTTTTAACTCTCTACTCCTTTTGGAACTGGAAAAGAAGATGAAAATAGGTATTTAAGGTTGTGACCCCTGTGACCCTATTTGGGGTCACAGGGTCACCAAAGTTACAAATTAGAATCTCCATTGTCCAAGGAGTCTGCACATATAATTTTTAACTCTCTACTCCTTTTGGAACTGGAGAAGAAGATGAAAATAGGTTTTTAAAGTTGTGACCCCTGTGACCCTATTTGGGGTCACAGGTTCACCAAAGTTACAAATTAGAATCCCCATTGTCCAAGGAGTCTGCACATATCACTATCAACTCTCTAGTCCTTTTAGAACTGGAGAAGAAGATGAAATAGGTTTTTAAGGTTGTGACCCCTGTGACCCTATTTGGGGTCATGGAGTCACGAAATCTACAATTTAGAATCCCCATTGGCCAAGGAGTCTGCACATATCGTTTTTAACTCTCTAGTCCTTTTAGAACTGGAGAAGAAGATGAAAATAGGTTTTTAAGGTTGTGACCCCTGTGACCCTATTTGGGGTCACAGGGTCACCAAAGTTACAAATTAGAATCCCCATTGTCCAAGGAGTCTGCACATATAATTTTTAACTCTCTACTCCTTTTGGAACTGGAGAAGAAGATGAAAATAGGTATTTAAGGTTGTGACCCCTGTGACCCTATTTGGGGTCACAGGGTCACCAAAGTTACAAATTGGAATCCCCATTGGCCAAGGAGTCTGCACATATAATTTTTAACTCTCTACTCCTTTTGGAACTGGAGAAGAAGATGAAAATAGGTATTTAAGGTTGTGACCCCTGTGACCCTATTTGGGGTCACAGGGTCACCAAAGTTACAAATTGGAATCCCCATTGGCCAAGGAGTCTGCACATATAATTTTTAACTCTCTACTCCTTTTGGAACTGGAGAAGAAGATGAAAATAGGTATTTAAGGTTGTGACCCCTGTGACCCTATTTGGGGTCACAGGGTCACCAAAATTAGAAATTGGAATCCCCATTGGCCAAGGAGTCTGCACATATAATTTTTAACTCTCTACTCCTTTTGGAACTGGAAAAGAAGATGAAAATAGGTATTTAAGGTTGTGACCCCTGTGACCCTATTTGGGGTCACAGGGTCACCAAAGTTACAAATTAGAATCTCCATTGTCCAAGGAGTCTGCACATATAATTTTTAACTCTCTACTCCTTTTGGAACTGGAGAAGAAGATGAAAATAGGTTTTTAAAGTTGTGACCCCTGTGACCCTATTTGGGGTCACAGGTTCACCAAAGTTACAAATTAGAATCCCCATTGTCCAAGGAGTCTGCACATATCACTATCAACTCTCTAGTCCTTTTAGAACTGGAGAAGAAGATGAAATAGGTTTTTAAGGTTGTGACCCCTGTGACCCTATTTGGGGTCATGGAGTCACGAAATCTACAATTTAGAATCCCCATTGGCCAAGGAGTCTGCACATATCGTTTTTAACTCTCTAGTCCTTTTAGAACTGGAGAAGAAGATGAAAATAGGTTTTTAAGGTTGTGACCCCTGTGACCCTATTTGGGGTCACAGGGTCACCAAAGTTACAAATTAGAATCCCCATTGTCCAAGGAGTCTGCACATATAATTTTTAACTCTCTACTCCTTTTGGAACTGGAGAAGAAGATGAAAATAGGTATTTAAGGTTGTGACCCCTGTGACCCTATTTGGGGTCACAGGGTCACCAAAGTTACAAATTGGAATCCCCATTGGCCAAGGAGTCTGCACATATAATTTTTAACTCTCTAGTCCTTCTGGAACTGGAGAAGAAGATGAAAATAGGTATTTAAGGTTGTGACCCCTGTGACTCTATTTGGGGTCACAGGGTCACCAAAGTTACAAATTGGAATCCCCATTGGCCAAGGAGTCTGCACATATAATTTTTAACTCTCTAGGCCTTCTGGAACTGGAGAAGAAGATGAAAATAGGTTTTTAAAGTTGTGACCCCTGTGACCCTATTTGGGGTCACAGGGTCACCAAAGTTACAAATTAGAATCTCCATTGTCCAAGGAGTCTGCACATATAATTTTTAACTCTCTACTCCTTTTGGAACTGGAGAAGAAGATGAAAATAGGTATTTAAGGTTGTGACCCCTGTGACCCTATTTTGGGTCACAGGGTCACCAAAGTTACAAATTAGAATCCCCATTGTCCAAGGAGTCTGCACATATAATTTTTAACTCTCTAGTCCTTCTGGAACTGGAGAAGAAGATGAAAATAGGTATTTAAGGTTGTGACCCCTGTGACCCTATTTGGGGTCACAGGGTCACCAAAGTTACAAATTGGAATCCCCATTGGCCAAGGAGTCTGCACATATAATTTTTAACTCTCTACTCCTTTTGGAACTGGAAAAGAAGATGAAAATAGGTATTTAAGGTTGTGACCCCTGTGACCCTATTTGGGGTCACAGGGTCACCAAAGTTACAAATTAGAAACTCCATTGTCCAAGGAGTCTGCACATATAATTTTTAACTCTCTACTCCTTTTGGAACTGGAGAAGAAGATGAAAATAGGTTTTTAAAGTTGTGACCCCTGTGACCCTATTTGGGGTCACAGGGTCACCAAAGTTACAAATTAGAATCCCCATTGTCCAAGGAGTCTGCACATATAATTTTTAACTCTCTACTCCTTTTGGAACTGGAGAAGAAGATGAAAATAGGTATTTAAGGTTGTGACCCCTGTGACTCTATTTGGGGTCACAGGGTCACCAAAGTTACAAATTAGAATCCCCATTGTCCAAGGAGTCTGCACATATAATTTTTAACTCTCTACTCCTTTTGGAACTGGAGAAGAAGATGAAAATAGGTTTTTAAGGTTGTGACCCCTGTGACTCTATTTGGGGTCACAGGGTCACCAAAGTTACAAATTGGAATCCCCATTGGCCAAGGAGTCTGCACATATAATTTTTAACTCTCTACTCCTTTTGGAACTGGAGAAGAAGATGAAAATAGGTAGTTAAGGTTGTGACCCTTGTGACTCTATTTGGGGTCACAGGGTCACCAAAGTTACAAATTGGAATCCCCATTGGCCAAGGAGTCTGCACATATAATTTTTAACTCTCTACTCCTTTTGGAACTGGAGAAGAAGATGAAAATAGGTATTTAAGGTTGTGACCCCTGTGACCCTATTTGGGGTCACAGGGTCACCAAAGTTACAAATTGGAATCCCCATTGGCCAAGGAGTCTGCACATATAATTTTTAACTCTCTAGTCCTTCTGGAACTGGAGAAGAAGATGAAAATAGGTATTTAAGGTTGTGACCCCTGTGACTCTATTTGGGGTCACATGGTCACCAAAGTTACAAATTGGAATCCCCATTGGCCAAGGAGTCTGCACATATAATTTTTAACTCTCTACTCCTTTTGGAACTGGAGAAGAAGATGAAAATAGGTATTTAAGGTTGTGACCCTTGTGACTCTATTTGGGGTCACAGGGTCACCAAAGTTACAAATTGGAATCCCCTTTGGCCAAGGAGTCTGCACATATAATTTTTAACTCTCTACTCCTTTTGGAACTGGAGAAGAAGATGAAAATAGGTATTTAAGGTTGTGACCCCTGTGACCCTATTTGGGGTCACAGGGTCACCAAAGTTACAAATTGGAATCCCCATTGGCCAAGGAGTCTGCACATATAATTTTTAACTCTCTAGTCCTTCTGGAACTGGAGAAGAAGATGAAAATAGGTATTTAAGGTTGTGACCCCTGTGACTCTATTTGGGGTCACATGGTCACCAAAGTTACAAATTGAAATCCCCATTGGCCAAGGAGTCTGCACATATAATTTTTAACTCTCTAGGCCTTCTGGAACTGGAGAAGAAGATGAAAATAGGTTTTTAAAGTTGTCATTTGAGGACATTTCATGAATGGGTTCATAAGAAATAAGATTTTCAAAAGTGTTCAAAGAACTGTGGTGACCTTGAAAATTAAGATCAAGGTCATCAAAAGTATTTGGAATCTGCGTAGTCCCACAATATACACTGTGACTAAATTTGAAGACATTTTGTAAAACGTTTCAAGAGATTTTGTGTTAACAAGAGTTTAAAAAGTGGCAAAAGTACCGTAGTGACCTTGAAAATAATGTCAAGGTCACCTGAAGTGACTGGTGTCTCCATAATCCTCCAATGTATGCTTTGACTAAATTTGAAGACATTAGGTGCAGCAGTTCATAAGATAAAACTTTAACAAGTTACAAAAGTTGCAAAAGTGCCATTGTGACCTTGAAAATAATGTCACGGTCACCCAACGTGACTGGTGTCTGTTTAATCCCCCAAGGTAGGTTGTGACCAAATTTGAAGACATTTGGTGCAATGATTCATGAGCTATCGCGTTCACAAGTGTTTCAAGAGTGGTCAAAGTGCCGTTGTGACCTTGAAAGACCTTGAGAGATACTTGTTACAAGCCTTTTCATTGGTCAAGAAATATAGGTCAACCAATGAGCAAGTCGATTTGAAAACGATGTATGAAACTGAAAAGCGGTTGTAATAAATTCATGGACATATTGTCGATACAATATTAAATGTCTAAATATTCAAATATTTTTTTAAACATTTTCGATATATTACATTTTTCAAAACAACATACAGTTAATTGAAATATTTACTTAAATGAAAATTGAAGAAAAACATGCAAAATTTATGGTAATGAGCGCGAAAGAATATTTATAATGTTATTTGTCGTAAAGAAATTACGATTGAGATTCCAAGTACAGTAAAACAACGTGCTTTCGCGAAAGTTTATTTGACAAAAACATCTTTGAACTTTGATTAAATATGATAAATAAGTTTGATAATAAGAAATAAGATAATAAGAAATATGCCATATTAAACATTTAGAATGGATAACAAGCCTTATAAAGCGATAGTTCTTGATTATATTTTGGGAATCAAATATTTCAATTCCCGATCGCTGATGCATGTGAAGCCACATACATCGTGATTTCTGCTGAAATTTAACAGTACGTTAATGATGCATGAATATTAAACAAGAGTCATCAGAAGATGACATATCCCACCAGTTCCACATGATCGTAAGATGTAAACCTTTGAAAGATAATTGTAAATTTTTCAAGCAAGGCATAATAATATAATCTAATATATATGAAAATAAGAGCCGTTTCCATGGAAATAATAAAAAATAAAATTTTCAGAAATGTGAAAATATCAAAAGGCACCACTTCAGTAGGTGGGCAATACACATGTAAAGTTTCAGAAAGATATGTGGACCGGTTTTTGAGTTCTGCTCCGGAAACGAAACCTTTCATGAACAGAGTCCATATAAGAGCCGTTTCCATGGAAATAATACAAAATAAAATTTTCAGAAATGTGAAAATATCAAAAGGCACCACTTCAGTAGGTGAGCAATACACATGTAAAGTTTCAGAAAGATATGTGGACCGGTTTTTGAGTTCTGCTCCGGAAACGAAATGATTACGGACGGACGCACGGACATACAGACGGACAGGGTGATGACTATATCCCACGGTATTACATACCGGTGGGATAAAAACAATATATTATTTTATTTTACATTAATTTACAATGTATATAGTCATTAAAGCAACAACAGGACAATGTATTTTTATTTTTCAAGAAATGACATCGATGTAAACTTGTGTATTTTGCTTCCGGTGTAAACATCATAAAACTTGATTGTCTGACATCGATTGTGTCACACTTCCAAGTTTAGATTGCGCTTTAAAGGGGCAGTAGCACATTTTTTGATAATTTTATATTTTAAATTGTTCACTGATAATTGTAAGTGAATGCTGTATGTATCATTTTGACAGTGTCAAAAATCTCATTACACAAGCCAATCTTCCATATTCAGAGAACAAAGTATGAAGATTCACCTGAAATCCATTGGCGGCCATTTTATGTGAACACCTTTTATTCATTTTGTGAAAGAAAATGGAATCGCATGGCTAAACATTACGTTGTATATTTGAATCAAACTCATGTCCAAAAGAAACGATACCAAGTTTTCAAAGTCTTCCGAAATTAAATTCTATAATCTGACAGAGTCGAATTTAAGTGTGTCTAACAGGCATATGTCTTGCAAAGAAGTATGCACATTTTCATTCTTCAGGAAAAGATACTTTTGATTTTGTGTCTTTTCAAATGTACATGGAGTGCATAAATCGAAATTTCAAATTGTTTTATGAACAGAACTTTTGTCATTTCACTTTAAAATTGATAAAAGTATTGAATTTATGTCCAAAAAAAATTATGTTGATATAATACACTTTATTTGACATAAATTTGTCGACGCGTCACTGCACTAGAACGTTTTAAAACAAGCGAAAGTGTCCAATTTCTCTCTGCTATCTCGCCTATTATCTCACTTGGAGCTTCGGGTTGGCAAATGCAATAATTTCTGGCATGAGTTCTGTTCAAGCAATTTAAAAAAAAATCAAAATGCAAAAATATATCAAATGTTTTCAATCGTTTCGAAAATAACATCTTTGAAACAAAACGTATCTTCATCGTTTCACCTCCGAAACACGTGAGTTTGAGTGACACATCGATGTGGGCGTGGACATGTGAGTGACAAGGTGGGCGTGGTTCTGATGTCGTCGTGAAGATCAAGATTTAGAATCAGTCATCGATATGCAACTGCTTTGGTCAATTATAAAATAAATATACAACGGTTCAGAATAAATTATTTTCATTAAGCTGTTTACTGATTGAATATGTCAATAACAGAAATACCAAAGTCATAATATAGATAATATAATACATGTTAAAATCTTGTGATTGAAATACTGCTGTGAGGCAAACGATGTATTCGCTTATAGATAAATATTAATTATTTGGGAAAATGTTTACAGTAAATTATTTGAGAATGAATTAAACCAAAACAAATCATTTTAGACCATAAGGTTTGATTTTTTTTTGCTGCAGCATTGGAAGTAAATATTCGTCTTGACGTAAATTCATTTCCATGTACCACACGATGTGTGATGAAACATTAAGCATTTACTATTGTTTTTTCCCTTCTGAGTGTTCCATGTTTGCATAAAATAGATTGATCTTCATGAAATCTTGTTTGTTTGCCAGAATATTAAAAAATTCCCCTCCAATCAATCTTTGAGTTGTTCAAACTGTAGGCATGCATCTGACTTTCTGTGGATCGTGTATGAAATACTTTTTACGAGTTTTCCGTCTTTGACGATTGACCACAGCTATTTAAGATTCTAATTACAATTTCCTCTTAATAATTAACTTAATATTTCTTCAACGAACAGATTATCATTTGTTGACAATAGGAATCTCTGTTGTTTCGTAGAAATTAATCAAGATATATTTTAACTTCAAACGTATTTTATTCAGTGAATGGGATCGGTAAACAAGCCATATGGCTTATATAAATACCTTTACCTAAATCAAGATATCAATGAATGTCGTTTGAAAAACACTGATTTAATATTTTCTCTTACCATTAATGTTTACACAATAGATTAAATGAATCTGCTTTCCAAAGTTCCAAAGAGCGGTAGTTTTTTTGCTTTCATAAGACATTTATTTTATTGAAGAAAAACTAAAATTATTTTTTTATTCCCGTTGATATATATTTTTTGTCAAGGAATTATTCTAGGAATTAATGTTTCGGCCAATACAAGTATGTCTGAAATGAAACCAAAACGTAACCATTACAATTATTAGAAATTCCGTTTTTTCTGGTTTCTTAAAATTGTTGGATGACATCGCAGCTTACATTATTCAAATTCAATTGAAATAATCTGTGTTAATTTCATCTGACGTACACAAACGTTTACAAAAAATACCATTTCATACTTATACCATCTCATACATGTTTATTTAATCATTGTCTCGTTGGTATGATACAAAATATTAAACATAGATGTAGCAAAGAATATTCCTTACAAGTATGTCAATCGTATATGCCGAAAAAATATCCATGATAGTTGCATAATGTAGGCTACGTATAGGTCTACGTTTTCGTTTATAGAGCAAAGAATTAATTTTAAAAAAATTTCCTGCTAAATAGTTTAATTCATTTGAGTAATCATTGGATTTTCTTAAATATCAAACAATAAAATCTTGTTGTGAAAAGTAATCGACATTCCGTCGCGCGATAACTTAATTGATGGAAGTTTCGCGCACCTGCTGATCATGTTCCATTTCAGAAATGTCGTCTGCCGCTCGTGTTTACTATTTTGAAGTTCGTTGCATTTGTGTTTGCGAATTAATTAAATTTCATCTTTATGGTCTAAATAAGTAATAAATATTGTTTTGACTTGTAATGTGATATTTTATTACGATAAATTAAATTCGTTGAGGTTTGCCAAGGGAAGTAAGAATGAGATAACTTCCGTTGTACGTCACATCCGGGATGATGGCTTTCGTCTGCTATCAAAATTCAAATGCAATAAATTTCAACAGTAAACTAGGTACGAATTTATAATATATTGTCACCAAATTACTTCTTTGGCATGTAGAACATAATTTTTTCTTGTGAACAGAACATATTCAAAGACGAGTTCAATATTCTTTGGCTCGTTTACATTTTGGTCACTTTGAAGTTTTATCAACTTGCTAAGCTCAATTTTTTTTTTCAGCGAATTTCGATTCACTTAAGACATACTGTCGTTTGTGAAATTTGAACATCGAAGACATTAAAAAGTGAATGATATATTATACAAATTCTGTTGTTTCCTCCATCAAAATATTATTGAAATTGAAGCAGTGATTGTGAAGATATTATATCTTTCATTCAAGTTAGCGTAGTCCGCCATTTTGTCTTGAAATTCACCGATTTCGTGAGATAAGCAGAGAAAAGGTCTTGGTATGCAAAAAATACAACTGTTACAGGTTTAAAAAATTGTCAGTATCATCTTAAGATATTTTTCATATATAGTGTTAAGTAATGGATTTTATGTTACAGTCGTTTTGGAGAAAATCGCACTCGTAGCTTTGCGACTGAAGTAATTAAATTTCATAAATAAAATAAACGTTTTATCCTTGCCGGACTTCAAACGATGAAACATAATTTAGCGTTGTGGCTAATATAACTATCAGATACGACTTAAACTCTTGGTGAATATTTCTGCACATTACTACATTCGTAAAATATGTTTTTATGTGGTTTTTATAATTACATTATTCCGTTTCATAGTTTTTTATGTACATGTTCCGATTTCAAATAATTCGATTTTTTATGAAAACTGATATTTTACCGTTACAATGATCGTTTCTTTATTGCTATCGGGAGTCGTGGATTAAAAAATATATGACTAGGAAGCCTAGAAATTGTTTAATAAGTGTGTGAATTTCTGTCAAGAAATCTGTTGTAGTTTTTGAGAACTTCCAATTTTCGTGACGTTGTTGATTTTACGGCGCTTCTGCTGAAATTAATCCAGATGACAGCGGGTGTTAGCCTCAAACAATCCAGCAAGCTAAAGGTTAAGGAGATTCCAGATCGATGATTTTTTCAAATGCATGTTTCTCGCAAACATGAAAAGATAATGTTTCCAAATTTTGCATAGACGTAAGTTGACTACCGAAGAAATGATATTACTATGTTTTAGTCTTATTAATCCGCAGTGGATTGAGTTATTTTGGGATTTGTATGGTATCGTTTCTTTTGGACATGAGTTTATTAATGCTTTATTTAGTTTAAACACATTGTCTTTCAATTGAAACCAATAATTTTCATTTTCCTGACATCACCTTATACTGCCCCTAAAAACGTGCTACTGCCCCTTTAAAGGCAACTGGACTGGAGTTGACTCCGTTTTACTGTTCGTATTTTCGTAATTTATTAGATTTTAGATTTTTTTTCAGCGGCAATGCAACATTTTTTATTGAGCGGGCTTCAAATAAACATTTTTTATTTTAGGAAATTGCCAAAATCGTAGTCGGCGGATCCGTAAATCAACTAATTAATTTGGTCTCGCCTAAGCGAAAAATAAAGTGTTCAATTTCTAGACAGACAATTTTGAATTTGAACTAGAAAATTTGTGTCCATGGGACACAGATGCCCCCGCTTCTAAAAAAGCCCTCAATGTTTTCAACCATAGAATCTAAAACAAAATAAGAGATGCACATCTTTAGCGTCATTTAAGGTCAAACATCCATTAACATGTAGAAAATTAAAAATTCCCAAAACAAAATATGAGATGCACACCTTGAATATGGTTTTTGAGGAGAAGTGGATAAACAACATCCCCTATCACACTACCATGAGCTTTCACTTGCACAAAAATTCACCTAAGTTCAACATGTCCGAAATTTGAACAAAATTCAAAAATTGGGTCAGTTACAAAAAAGCGATGCCCATATTTATTCAGTATATATATTATATAGAAATATTATGGATCTCATAGACTCAACATATTGTGAAAAAGATTGACTAAGTTTTCTACTATAAGGCAAAAAATTCATTCAAATATACTATTAAAAAGGAACGCAAAATCTGTAAAATACTCAGTTGATCTGATTTTGATAAGTAAAAATATTTTGGTTACTCAAATGAAAATACCCAATTGAAATTTTACAAAGGAGTACGTTACTCAATAAGGCAAAAAGTTATCTGTAGCTCTGCAAAACTTTATATGATTATACATCTCCATATCACAGGGCTTATCGGGGCTAATGCGTATTTCATTCACTATATTCTAGATTGAGGAGTAAAATAGCACATGAGTAAAAACTAAGGAGTTTGACAGCTTCAACATGAGGTTCTGATAAACAATGTCGCCCAATAGTTGATTTCTGTACACTTGTAGTTCCTTCGTTAGCCCCCACTGTTTTCTTCTAAACTTATCACAAATCAAACATTTTAATTTCATAACACCTTGTTCAACATGCAACCAAGAATAACTTGATTTTCAACCTAAAATTGTTTTCTCTGTGGCTTGATACCCGCTATGCTTCTTCTTAATACATGGTTTTGTTATGTCGTCTGTCAATTTGTAGATTAAGTCAGACACCAACTTTTCTTTACTAAATGATACAATGTTCCGGTCGAAAAAATCGACAAGTTTCCTTAGGTGAGCCATTTCTCATTGCATTCCTGAGATGACAGGAAAACATGTGACAATGTGCTAAAAATACCGTCGATTTAGAATAGGGTCATCAAGTAATGCACGTTTGCTCTGAACCTGCTTTACTAATGACAGGAACAATATAGTCCAGACTTGCTTGATAGTAACGTTTAGTCGGGGCTTGCTGTAATGAAGGTGTTCCCCGAACATGCCTCATTCGAAACATTTGAAAATCTCTTTGTGAAAGCTATAAATTCTTTTTAAATTATAACAAATTGTATCTGTTGAACTAAAACAATATTTGACAATATAAGTTATAACATTGCATAGCGAGTTACATAGGTATTTATTATTCCCGCGAAAGGTTTTATGCAACGAGCGGAACGCGAGTTGCATAAAACCTTTCAAGGGAATAATAAATACCTATGTTACCCGCTATGCAATGTTATAACGAATTTATCTTACCGAATGTTTAAACACAACGCATTTTTAAAAAGGTTAAAAACTGCTGAGGCACATGACAAAGGTCAGGGTCATAAACCAGAAGTGTTGTTTTGAAAACTACATCATCAATCGTGTCAGTGCCTCGCTTATTCAGATGAATTTCTATTTATGAACACAGTTCTTGAAGCATAATTTGGATGTTAAACAACTTCCTTGCAAGACACACAAGGAAACAGTGAGTGAATACTGATATTTCGAATAAATGTGAACCGATTCTCATATGCAATGATCAAGAAAGCTGCGACACAATATTGACATTTTTTTCGACGAGAAACATTTTAAACACCAAATCTTAGATTAATAAGGTAATTATGGCAATATATATGTATGTTTATTTGCATTTATATAGCTTGCAATTTCTTTGACTTTAGTTTGTATAAAGCTACATAATTTTTGAGCAAAGGTTACATCAATGTATTCCACGAAACATACTTTTCAAGGAGCTCAATCTGCACCCTTTTTTCATGGCGGGGTATAAATAAGTTCAATTTGCACGTTTTTTTCGTGATAAGTTCATGGTGGGGTATAAATAATATATTCTCCCGCTCAAGAGGGTGATTATGACGACAATCAGTAGTTATCCAAGTTCACGTGAACCAATCAGAGATCAAGATTCTTACATGAGGTAGGATAATTACCTTTACGCATGTTAATAAACTCTGACTCGTATTCTCAGAAAGTCATGCGCATCTGTCATTCATTGATTTCATAATTTATGCGTAAATCTAAATTGTCCATGCATATTTTACGCTGATACACATCTTATCTGGGGCCCTGTATCAAATTTGATCAAAATGGGAAGATTTGTTTAGAAGTGGTGCACAGGACAGGACCTTCTAACAGAGTCCTGATTTTTAGGCAAAAAAGACAATATTTTACCCAAAAAAATCACAAAATTGTTAAGCATGACACACCTTCATATTTTATGCAGATATTCTCATTATTTCATGTTTCTGCATTTCCACCATGAATTCAAATTGAAAAGGTTGATAAGTAACAAATTTATGAGCCGAACATAAAGTAGCCCATTTTAATATCCCCCACAACTTTGTTGTTGCGAGGGATAATAACAAAAATATTTTCGTAATTTTGACCCCTGGTTACTTCAATGTCCTGGAAAATTTGTTACGGTTATCTGTTGGGTATGATCGACATACGAATATGTTAACGCAAACTGAATCATTACTTATAGTGAAATTTCAACATTATCAGTTTCATTTTTGCAATATGCTTGGATGAATCAAAGACATTCCAAATTACATGATATTTTCACAAGAATACGCAGATATATATGTGAGCAAACTTTAGGTACACTGACTTTTGACCTTGAATGTGAACATGTCCTTATAATCCCCAAAATTATAAGCTGCAAAATATGTTTATGAATTCTGAAAAGTTAAATACTGTGTAAGATAAAGTTATTGCCAAAGTGGGTGTAATGGCAAAAGCTTGTAACTCATGACCTATCTCATGACTCATGATCACGCAATGAACATTTTTTATTGAGTAGAACAATCATGCAACTTTATAGCACTTTAAGCAACTGCTCAGCAGATGGATATATTCGCATTATAAGTGGACTAAAATTATTATGATTTTGATGGCAGACATTCTCAACACTTACCTTAGCTTGTTCAACTTCCTCTAGCATTGGTTTGCGTATTCCTTTCTTTGCACCAGTTGCGAGAGCACGCTCCAGTCTTTGGTAGCAATGGGATGCAAAATGACTTATTGGTACCTGCAAATAAATACATTAACCCTCATGTTGCTGAATATTATAATGACCAATTTAATACTCCTGACTAAATTACCTATCGCCAGACAAGAGATAACCATGCCACTTGAAATCAAGGGAGGTAACTCATGTTAAGTACTACAAACAAAAGCACATTGTCATTGACGTGAACATTGATATTCCATGTCATCACTGCCTTATTTTGGAATGCTTAAAGAAACAATGAATTGATAATGTTTCTGTACGGCTTATTATCCTAATTTCAACAAATTTCAAACACAATTGACAAATATTTATTTCGAGTGCGAAAAAAAACGAATGCGGAAGTGCTGATTATGTGGTATGACGGCATAGGGAATCGCAAAGATTTTTACGGAAATAGGTCATTTCTGAACATATAAATATAGAATTACCGGTACTATTATTTATAAATCAAATAAAACTTGGTGCATATATATGTCCATGATTTGGAATACAATAAGACAAAAATCAAAATAATAAATATATATAAAAAATAGAGCCATTGGCTCTGTAGCTCATCAGGCTTCATTATCAATTATGCTTTATATATATTAGGGGTCACAGGACCACCAAAGCTACAATTCATAATCCTCATCAGTCAAGGAGTCTGTACACAAAGTTTCAGGTTTCTAGGCCTCATGGTTCTAGAGAAGAAGATGAAAATAGGTTTTTAGGGCGTGGCCCCTGTGACCCTTATCAGGGGTCACAGGACCACCAAAGCTACAATTTATAATCCTCACTAGTCAAGGAGTCTGTACACACAATTTCAGCTTTCTAGGCCTCATGGTTCTGGAGAAGAAGATCAAAATAGGTTTTTAGGGCGTGGCCCCTGTGGCCCTTATTAGGGGTCACAGGGCCACTAAAGCTACAATTTATAATCCTCACTAGTCAATGAGATTGTACACAAAGTTTCAGCTTTCTAGGCCTCATGGTTCTGGGGACGAAGATCAAAAAGGTTTTTAGGGCGTGGCCCCAGTGGCCCTTATTAAGGGTCACAGGGCCACCAAAGCTACAATTTATAATCCTCACTAGTCAAGGGGTCTGTACACAAAGTTTCAGCTTTCTAGGCCTCATGGTTCTGGAGAAGAAGATGAAAATAGGTTTCTAGGGCATGGCCCCTGTGACCCTTATTAGGGGTCACAGGGCCACCAAAGCTACAATTAATAATCCTCACTAGTCAAGGAGTCTGTACACAAAGTTTCAGCTTTCTAGGCCTCATGGTTCTGGAGAAGAAGATGAAAAAGGTTTTTAGGACGTGACCCCTGTGGCCCTTATTAAGGGTCACAGGGCCACCAAAGCTACAATTTATAATCCTCACTAGTCAATGAGTCTGTACACAAAGTTTTAGATTTCTAGGCCTCATGGTTCTGGAGAAGAAGATGAAAATTGTGTTTTAGGGCATGGCGCCTGTGACCCTTATTAGGGATCACAGGACCACCAAAGCTACAATTTATAATCCTCACTAGTCAAGGAGTCTGTACACACAATTTCAGCTTTCTAGGCCTCATGGTTCTGGAGAAGAAGATGAAAATAAGTTTTTAGGGAGTGGCCCCTGTGGCCCTCATTAGGGTTCACAGGGCCAACAAAGCTACAATTTATAATCCTTACTAGTCAGGGAGTCTGTACACAAAGTTTCAGCTTTCTAGGCCTCATGGTTCTAGGAAAGAAGATGAAAATAGGTTTTTAGGGCGTGGCCCCTGTGGCCCTTATTAGGGGTCACAGGGCCACCAAAGCTACAATTTATAATCCTCACTAGTCAAGGAGTCTGTACACAAAGTTTTAGATTTCTAGGCCTCATGGTTCTGGAGAAGAAGATGAAAATAGGTTTTAGGGCATGGCCCCTGTGGCCCTTATTAGGGGTCACAGGGCCACCAAAGCTACAATTTTTAATCCTCACTTGTCAAGGAGCCTGTACACAAAGTTTTAGATTTCTAGGCCTTATGGTTCTGGAGAAGGAGTCGAAATTCCACAAAGTTTACGGACGGATGGACGGACGGATGGACGGATGGACGGATGGACGGACAGAAGCCGGACACCATGCCATGCCATAAGCCCATCGGGCCTTACAGGCCAGATGAGCTAAAAAATTCAAAGGTGAAATCTTGATCAATAAAGCTATTTTTATTGTTGTTTACTCATATGTTCAGTGATCACTGATAATTGTTTCTAATCCCATTCTACTGTTTTTACCTTGGAAACCTGAAATGCAATATTTATGTTAAGCAAAGATTTATTTGTTATTTTCAAGATTGATTACTTCCAGGATCCCTGATATTTTGTGTTAAATAATTTTCACAAAACATTGTTACTATTATAACAATTATATATTAAAAAAAGTTCATAGTATCACTTAATTTATTTGGATCTTTCAGTTTTGAATTCTTTAACACAATATAATGTACAGTGAAATCTATGTATGGCTGTGGGCTTTTCTAATTGAAATTTGGTCATATATCCATATTATCCCAATCACAAATAGATTTAGATCAAGAGGTTTTATATAAGCATGATAAGAGCATACTGTTGTATGACAAAATATAAGATCTGCATGTTGATCTAAATATATTTAAATTGATATTTTCCAGATCCTGAATGAAGCCTGTCAAATATGTATTTTTTTTAAATTTTATAAATCATCCCTGTGTATTCACCTCCTACAACTTAACATTCTCTCTTTTACTGTAGATATTTGGGATTCATTAAAGATTTATATTTGGCTACATTTGAAATATAATTTTTTAAAAGCAAAATATAAATGTATACTATGATTGTATGGAGTGTCGCCAAATGATATTTTCTAATGGTATTTGTGAATAAGAATTAATCTTTGATGATTTATGTACAGTCAATTGATTTTTGAAGGGAGGCTCATTTGGTAGTTGAATTTTATTTTAAAAAAAGGTAACCTTTGAAGGAAACATGAAAATTATTACCATTTAAAGGATAGTACAAATTACATATACTGCAATAATATTTTGCGAATATTGATTTTTTTATGAATATATATGATCTCTGTGTCAGTATAAAAATATATATCAATAATTAGCAATGTAAATATTGTGTGTCCAAAAAATACAAATATGACAACTTATTTTAAAGGTTGTTTCAAGGATTAAAATTCTCAATAATAATATTTTTTATGTTGACTGATCTAGATGTGTAATAGTCAACAACTGAGCCTATGCGACCATGACAATGATTAATCGATATATTTCAGTAAAAAAGGTGTCTCGGCAAAATATGAAAAATAGAGCCATTGGCTCTGTAGCTCATCAGGCATCATATCAAGTTTGCTTTATACAGGCAAGATGAGCTAAAAATGAAACTGATGTTACCTTTTGCAAGAAAACCCATAAAAAAATTACAAAACAAATGTATTATTATTCAACACTTTCTAGATTGCCAATATCAGATAGTGAAAGAAGTCCACACTAAAATATCCAAGGAGAAATAAATTTGCCATAGACTGTCATCTAATGGAGAAAAATAGGTTTTTAAGATTGTGACCCCTGTGACCCTACAGTTTAGAATCCCAATTGGCCAAGGAGTCTACATGCAGTCTTTCAGCTCAATAGACCTTTAGGAGCTAAAGATGATGATGAAAATAAGTTGTAAAGGTTGTGACCCCTGTGACCCTATTTGGGGTCATGGGGTCACGAAATCTACAATTTAGAATCCCCATTGGCCAAGGAGTCTGCACATATAATTTCAGCTCTCTAAACCTTTTGGAACTTGAGAAGAAGATGAAAATAGTTTTTTAAGGTTGTGACCCCTGTGACCCTATTTGGGGTCACAGGGTCAACAAAGTTACAAATTAGAATCCCCATTGTCCAAGGAGTCTGCACATATCAATATTAACTCTCTAGACCTTTTGGAACTGGAGAAGAAGATGAGAATTGGTTTTTAAGGTTGTGACCCCTGTGACCCTATTTGGGGTCATGGGGTCACGAAATCTACAATTAAGAATCCTGATTGGCCAAGGAGTCTGCACATATAATTTTCAACTCTATAGTCCTTTTAGTACTGGAGAAGAAGATGAAAATAGGTTTTTAAGGTTGTGACCCCTGTGACCCTATTTGGGGTCACAGGTTCACCAAAGTTACAAATTAGAATCCTTATTGTACAAGGAGTCTGCATATATCACTTTCAACTCTCTAGTCCTTTTAGAACTGGAGAAGAAGATGAAAATAGGTTTTTAAGGTTGTGACCCCTGTGACCCTATTTGGGGTCACAGGTTCACCAAAGTTACAAATTAGAATCCTTATTGTCCAAGGAGTCTGCACATATCACTTTCAACTCTCTAGTTCTTTTAGAACTGGACAAGAAGATGAAAATAGGTTTTTAAGGTTGTGACCCCTGTGACCCTATTTGGGGTCACAGATTCATCAAAGTTACAAATTAGAATCCTTATTGTCCAAGGAGTCTGCACATATCACTTTTAACTCTCTAGTCCTTTTAGAACTGGAGAAGAAGATGAAAGTAGGTTTTTAAGGTTGTGACCCCTGTGACCCTATTTGGGGTCACAGGTTCACCAAAGTTACAAATTAGAATCCCCATTGTCCAAGGAGTCTGCACATACCACTTTCAACTCTCTAGTCCTTTTAGAACTGGAGAAGAAGATGAAAATAGGTTTTTAAGGTTGTGACCCCTGTGACCCTATTTTGGGTCATGGGGTCACGAAATCTACAATTTAGAATCCCCATTGGCCAAGGAGTCTGCACATATCGTTTTTAACTCTCTAGTCCTTTTAGAACTGGAGAAGAAGATGAAAATAGGTTTTTAAGGTTGTGACCCCTGTGACCCTATTTGGGGTCACAGGGTCACCAAAGTTACAAATTAGAATCTCCATTGTCCAAGGAGTCTGTACATATAATTTTTAACTCTCTACTCCTTTTGGAACTGGAGAAGAAGATGAAAATAGGTATTTAAGGTTGTGACCCCTGTGACCCTATTTGGGATCACAGGGTCACCAAAGTTACAAATTAGAATCCCCATTCGCCAAGGAGTCTGCACATATCATTTTTAACTCTCTAGTCCTTCTGGAACTGGAGAAGAAGATGAAAATAAGTTTTTAAAGTTGTGACCCCTGTGACCCTTTTTGGGGTCACAGGGTCACCAAAGTTACAAATTAGAATCTCCATATGCTAAGGTACTTGTACACAAAATTTCAGCTCTCTAATGTGTATGGTTCATGAGGAGAAGTCGAAAGTGTCAAAAGTTTACGGACGGACGACGGACGGACGGACGGACGGACGACGGACGGACGCCAGACAACGGGCCATGCCATAAGCCCATCTGGACTTTCAGTCCTGATGAGCTAAAAATAGAGCCATTGGCTCTGTAGCTCATCAGGCTGTATATTGATTTTGCTTTAGGGTGTGACAAATGTGTTTCCCCCCTTAGTAGGGGCTACAGGGTCACAAAATCTACAATTATTAATCTTCACTATTCAAGGAGTCTGTACACTATGTTTAAGCGTTCTAGGCCTTATTGTTCTGGAGAAGAAGATGAAAATAGGTTTTAGGGTGTGGCCCCTGTGGCCCTTATTAGGGGTCACAGGGCCACCAAAGCTACAATTTATAATCCTCACTAGTTAAGGAGTCTGTACACTTAGTCTAAGGTTTCTAGGCCTAATGCTTCTAGAGAAGAAGATGAAAATAGGTTTTAGGGCGTGGCCCCTGTGGCCCTTATTAGGGGTCACAGGGCCACCAAAGCAACAATTTATAATCCTCACTAGTCATGGAGTCTGTACACAAAGTTTCAGCTTTCTAGGCCTTATGGTTCTGGAGAAGAAGATGAAAATAGGTCTTTAAGGGCAAGGCCCCTGTGGCCCTTATTAGGGGTCACAGGGCCACCAAAGCTACAATTTATAATCCTCACTAGTCAAGGAGTCTGTACACCAAGTTTAAGTTTTCTAGGCCTTTTGGTTCTGGAGAAGAAGTCGAAATTCCACAACGTTTACGGACGGACGGATGGACGGACGGATGGACGGATGGACGGACAGACGGACGGACGCCGGACACCATGCCATGCCATAAGCCCATCGGGCCTTACAGGCCAGATGAGCTAAAAAGCCAACTTGTTGATGATTTATGAAATTAAACATCCGGTGGTAAAATATGTTATGAGAGCTTTTAATTACTTGGATTGTACGACAATTCACAATAGTGATGGAAATATTCCGAGTTGAAATGGGTTTGTTTACAAAGTGGTTGACGACGTCTCTTGCTCTGGGCATTGATAAAGTGTCAAAATAATGTGCGTTATGAACGACATAAACATGAACGCAAGCCGAAAGATATTTGGCAAGTGACATTGTTTTGATACGCGGCCCGGCTCGCCTGAGCTTGAAACTTGTCCCCTCAAATATTTCAACCAATCACGTCGAAGGGGGCGGGGCCTAACTGCTCTCGACTGGATCGGTCTATTGGGCTGAGAGGATTTAATTCCATTAAATAATTATAATATCTTTGTAAGCCACCGCATGTTTATTTTTCAAGCTGTACCTTCCAGCTTTGTTGTGTGAAATAAATTTGCCAATTCTACACCCTTTTCTTGTCTTCTTATTCATGTTAGTTAAATGTAATATGTCGGACAAATTCTGATGATGGAAACATGGAAATTTTTAATAAATTCAAATATAAATAAAATTTTACAATAATATGATAAATAGTTTTTTCATAATAGGTCGGACAAATTCTCAGATATTGAAAATGGATCAAGTTCAAAACATGGAAATTCTAAAAAAAAATCAAATATTAACAAAATTTGTTGTGATTTTGCACTGCAACCCTCCTGGTAGGGTAGAAGACATGTGCAAAATTTGAAAACAATCGGATGAATAGTTTTTCCGAAATAGGTCGGACAAAATATTTCCTAGGATGGACAGACGGATGGATGGACAGACAACATGCCATGCCATAAGCCCATCAGGCCAGGTGAGCTAAAACCCTTAAAATATTTCGAAATTATTTAAAAAATTATTAAACATGACACTTCTTCATATGATTATGCATCTCCATATCAAATTTGATCAAAATGTCATGATTAGTTTAGAAGTTGTTAGCTGGTAAGGACTTGTTACAGTTTTCTTACAAATTTTTCACTTTTTCTGAAAATTCCCAATATTTTATGTAGATATTTATTAAAATCTAAATATTTTAGATATTTAAATACCTACCTCAACTTAGATAAGTTGCCACTTACCTTACTCGATGAGAAAAGGAACGTTTACCGGGAAAGTTCACATCTGTAACCGGAATAGGCTGCCCCCAGCCTACTGCGCATGAGCGGGAAACATCACATCCTTAGTGAAATCTTCATTCTTCCGGTACGAACCTAAGAAGTAGGTATCCAACGATGTCCGATGGGGAGGCAGGGCGGGAGTACATCCTCTAAGTTGAGGTAGGTATTTAAATATCTAAAATATTTAGATTTTAATAAATTTTTTACCTACCTCAACTTAGATAAGTTGCCACTGATCCGACAGCAGGGAGGAGGGAGGACGAGTCTAGTTGTAGAAGTGTCCCAGTTCAACCTCCCAGAGGGGTGACCGCACGGCAGCTGCACAGAGAAGCAGACGGTGAGCCCCATAATGTCGTCAACAATGAAACAACTCAACAGGTGCATCAGTGAGAAGAGACGTTTGGGCAGCTAGCTGTTGGGCTACCACCAACGGTCCAAAGGATTGCAGTCCTTCCACATCCTCGACAGCCAGGTCCCGGAGGTAGTGGGAAGCGAAGACGGTGGTCGAGCGCCAGAAACATCCCTCCATGATCGCTGGAACAGAGCAGTTACGATGCAAGGCCATAGTGGAAGCAAGTGCTCGGATCTCGTGAGGGTTGCTGGCGACAGGATGAGGCAGGCCGGCCGCGTCGTAAGCAGCTAGGATGATGGTCCGGAGCCACAGGGAGAGGGTGTTCCTGGTGACCTCGCCGGAAGGTTGACGCTTGAAGGTGATGTGGCTGTTTGCATACTGCAGAGCCTTGAACGCCACCTCAGTCTGCGTAACTGTAGCTTGCTCTCGGTTGACCTCCGGGATCTTATCGGCAAAGAGGGTGGACGCGGTGGGAGGAGCCTGGAGCAAGGTCTTCTTAAACTCGGCATCCCAAGCGCACTGGTCGAGGAATCCGGAAAGCCTATTCCGGTTACAGATGTGAACTTTCGCAGTAAACGTTCCTTTTCTCATCGAGTCAGGTAAGTGGCAACTTATCTAAGTTGAGGTAGGTTAAAAATTCTCAAAATTGTTACTCATGACACATCATTAGATGTTTGTTCATTTCCACTATGAATTTGAATTGAAATGGTTGATTAGTTGCAAAGTGATGAGCCGGACAAGAAGTGTAACGGATGTTTCCAATTTAATACCCCCTGCAACTTCATTGTTGCTGGGTAGGGGTAACTTAACTGTCTTAAAGTGGAAAACTATGTCCTTGTTCATGCGGCCAGTTACTTTTGATTGCTTTTCATGGGGCAACAACACAAAGACAAACTGTCATGGGTACCAATGATTGCATCACTGTTGGTGTGGTTGCAATTAAGATCTTGAGGTTTACAATGTTTGTCTTAAAGGCATTTTATACCCCACTTCCGGTATCGTTTGCTTTGTTCTAAGTATAGGTTTATTGACCTATGTATACTGATGATGTCAATCACTGTCACCTACACTAAATTATTATTTTTTTCAAACAAATAACCAGATATATTAATTTAACTATTTTAGAATATATATATGATTAAGGATTATTACATATCAAATTTTATGAAAAAAGTAGTTTTTTTCTGAAGACAGTTGAAAAGTTTAATCATTTCAAACCATATTTTTTCATTATTTGAACATAAAACTTTGATGAAAATAATGAATAACAAAAAATTATAATTTCTATTTATCCAAATTCAACAATTTGTTAATCTAAATTAATCCCATAATCAAATATGCCTTTGATAAAGTTACATTTTTGGTAATTTTAGCATATATTTCGTTAGCAGTATTAACATCTTATAATTATGGCTGTCAAAGTTCTTTAAATTACATAATTAGGTCTTCAAGACAAAGTCTGGAAGACCTATTGTTTTTATCCGTTTTCTTCAAGTTCTTATTATTATTATTTGTACAATTTTTAAATTTGTGAACGAGCTACAGCTCAAACGGCTGCTCCAAATTCGCCTAAACTTGCACAGCTGATAGCCCTTACCCTGGAATCGACGTGCTAAGCTTTTGGGCAAAATCGACTCGTACATTAAAGGTTCAGTTCGAGTCCAAAATCGAAATTTTAACATTGATTTTTTTTTCAAAATGCACTTAGAGACTTGAATTTTTTTTTAAAAGAAGCGCAATTAAAAATAATGAAAAAAAGGAAATCAGGACAAATTCGTAGGTCACATGGTTTGGCCGCCATCTTGCTTTTAGTGCATTTTTGACCATTTCCGACCCCACCCACCTTTGAGAATCTTCTCCTCTGAAGATACTTGCACTACAGAGCTGAAATTCATACTGAATGTAGCTGAAGTATTGTAGATTTGAATTTAATGATTTAAAAGACCTAACCTTAATACTTTTTGTGCTGTGACCTTTCAAAGTTGACCAAAATCTCAAAATCGCCAACTTCAAGGGCACATAACTCAAATACCAGACCATAGAACTTAATGATTTTTGCATGAGAGTTAGACATTAGCAAGGTCTTTAAGATAAAAGAATAAAATCGATCGCGAACAGTTACTTCCGGTCACGAGGAAGGGTCAAACTTTGCATTTTGGAAAACAGGTGTTTTGGTGGGTATGTTTGAAAAACCCTTGTAAACCAACGACACATGATACATACTTTTTCTATATATCAAGTGAAAGATAAAAGAT
Organism: Steromphala cineraria; assembly: GCA_916613615.1. Classification (NCBI taxonomy): domain Eukaryota; kingdom Metazoa; phylum Mollusca; class Gastropoda; order Trochida; family Trochidae; genus Steromphala; species Steromphala cineraria. Next base: position 36,279,791 of record OU744736.1, on the reverse strand, counting down.
CATACAATCTTTGATAAATCTCATTAAAATTAAATTAAACATTAACATTGAAATTCGGAGCATTTAAATGTGGTTAATCCTACTTTCGTTTTGAATGATTATGATACATTTATGATTGAAAAACTGTAGTTCATTGGCAATAAAACACTAGGCAATGTTTTATCTATCATCAGGCTGCAGCAAGACTGTAGAACCTGAGATGATTCATGTTTGCAGCCATGTTGAATTTTCTGTAAAGGCTTAAACGTTGAATATCAAGTGAAATATGGTAATTTTGATAATGTATTATGAAACAATCACAATTATTGTTAGTAATTATAAGAAAACTTACCTCTAAACCAACATTGACTTATTTCTCTCTTTCAGAGAGATCGTACAGAGTGCGAAAAATAAATGTTTTTAGTGGTCTGCGTGTTGTTCTTCCTGAATTATCTCCCTTGGAGTTATCTCCCTTGAATTTTCAAACTCAGCTGTCATTCTTTTCGATGAACATAGCTGGATAACGGGGAGGAGGGAGGGAGTAATTCGTTGGTTTAGAGGTAAGTTTTCTTATAATTACTAACAATAATTGTGATTGTTTCATAATTATTGCGAAAACGGTTACCTCTAAACCAACATTGACTGAATACCAAGTACAGAGGAGGGTATCCAGAACTTATTAACAGGTGTCTGAAGGAGTTGAAGACATCCCAAAACACAGTTATTACCACTAGGTTCTCACTTGAGATCAAGGGGAGATAATTCGAACATAACAGTAAAATCTCTAAATCTCGTATTAAATTTCCCGATTTCGCCCGTAGTCCCGAAGGAAGGGGTCTAAATTCGATGATTTTAAGGGAAAGATATTTGAGAATATTCTTTAGACGGAATGATACATGCAGACCACGTATTTGAACAACACTATTCATAGTGTGAGGGTTAATAGGAGGGAAACGTGCTAAGGAGAATTTTAGTAAAACCACCTCGAGGGTTAGTGTTCCCAAAGAGTGATCATACCACGTCACTCGCCACCACAACCAAAACTAATTACGTAGTAAGATTCCCAAACTTAGTAAGGTGCCAGAACGAGAAAATAGTGAGGAAGCCCACCTTGGAGGGAGGTGATGTCCACCATCTATGTTGGTAGGTCGAGACTGGGAGCACGGACCCTCAGGACTCCCCCCCCCCCCCCCCCCCTTTTTCCCCTAAGGGGGGGGGGGGGTCAGGCAGAAAGGTGTTGAGCCGCCACCAACGGACCCAGCGAAGACAAACCCTCCAGTGAGGGGGCTTAGATCCCTGAGGTAGGCCCTGGTGAAGGAGGATGAGGACTTCCACTGGCAGGAGGCCACAATTTGGTCTATGGAGGCGGACTTCCAGGCCGTCAGTGAGGTAGACAAAGCTTGAATTTCGTGAGGCGAAAAGTTAGTGTCTACAACGTCTTGGTCTACTGTGGAGTAGGCCAAAGATATAGTCTTACGTAGCCAGGATGCTATCGTGTTCTTGGATATCTCAGAGGAAAGACCCGGCTTACAGGGTATAAATACCTGCCCTTCCTGATGGTATGAGTTCTGTCCAAGTACCAACGAAGCACTCGTACTGGGCAAAGAAGGCGTGCCTTGTCCTTAGCGTCAGCAGGTACAGGGAGAGCTGGGAAGGAGTAAGTCCTGGTTCCTAACGGACCTGAGGCGGTAGACTGGTTTTTGGCTAGGAATTCAGGCAGAGCTCTAAAGGTCACTGAGGAGTATTTATGCGCAAAATCCACAGAAGATACGTCGATGGCGTGCAACTCTGAAATTCTAGCTGCAGAGGCGAAGGCGATTAAAAAGGCAGTCTTCCAGGCTAAAAACTTTAGGGAAGTTGCATACAGAGGTTCGTACGGGGCACGTTGCAAAGATTGGAGCACCAGAAGAAGATCCCATTTGGGGAAGATGTTAGGAGACTTGATGTCCTGCAGCTTGTAAGATTTTAAGAGCCTAGTGAGGGTAACATCCGATCCAATGGTCAATCCTAGAAGATCAGATACAGAGGCGATGGCAGATCTGTAGCCCTCAATAGTGCCGGCTTTCAACTTGCGATCCTGTCTTAGATGGTTAAGGAAGTCGGCGATCATAGGGACAGAGAGAGGCATATTGGCTAAACCTCTATCTCCTCTCCACTGCTGGAATCTGAGCCATTTATAGTCGTAGAGGGCAGAGGTACTTGGTCTGATTGATCTAGAAATGGCGTCTGAAGTGTCTTGAGCATATCCTCGTTCCTGCAGTGCTCTCTGGATATTCTCCAAACGTGAAGATTGAACGATTGCAGATTCACGTTCTCTGGTTGCCACCTCGGCTGTTGGAGTAGATTCCACCATAGGGGGAGTTGGAGAGGTGGTTCTGTGAGGAGATCGAGAAGCGATGGGAACCAAGCCCTCTTGGGCCAAGCTGGAGCTAGCAGGTAAATTATGCAATTGTGCTGCCTCACTTTGTTGAGGACCTCGGGAATGATCTTGAACGGGGGGAAGGCGTATGCTACTAGATTCTCCCAAGATATAGATAGGCCGTCCACGGCCATAGCTTGCGGGTCTGGAACTGGGCTCACGTAAGATGGTAACCTGAAGTTCAGCGCTGTGGCGAAGAGGTCCAACTGGGGTCTCTCCCACTTGTCTGTGATTAGGTCCATGACCTGCGGATGGATCGTCCATTCTGATGAAACTATCAGATTCTTGCGAGAGAGGGAGTCGGCGAGGAAGTTCAGTCTCCCCGGGATGTGCCTGGCTTGCAAGGTAATCTCCCAGTTGTCCACGAGAGCATAGATGTCTCTGGTCAGTTGCATTAGAGGAGCAGATCTCGTTTGGATCTAGCTTGTTTAGGTAAGCCACCACGGTAGAGTTGTCTGTCGCGATCATGACACTCGAATGTTGAAGAAGAGCTTTCCAACTGTGGAGGGCCAAGAACACCGCCTTCATTTCCAGTAAGTTTATGTGGAGCTGTGCTTCCGCTGGAATCCAAGAACCGCTCAGGGTTGGCTGTAGCCAGTGAGCGCCCCAACCCTGCATCGAGGCATCGGTATAGATCGTGTGGCTCGGAGGAGGTAGAGTGAAGGGGCAACCCGACATAACGTGGGAGTGTAAGGTCCACCACTGAAGTTCGCGTCGAACTACGTCTGTGGGGCAAATCTTGGCGTCCAAGTCTAGATGGCGACAACTGTTGATCCAGGACTGAATGTGGCGGAGGTTCAGTCGGCCTCTGGAGGTAAAAGCTTGAATCGAGGTAAGGGAGCCCAGCAGGGACATACACATCCTGAGTGAGTGAAGCTTGTTTGCCTTGAGTAGCTGTTGGATCTGACTCTGAATCGCAATCCAGCGGGATTCTGATGGGGCGATCATGGAGGAGTTGGCGTCCAAGATGGCTCCCAAGAACTTGATGCGGTGAGCCGGGATAAGTTCTGATTTCTCCTGGTTGATTACCCATCCCAGATGGGAAAAGACATGCTTCACTAGTTGGATATGATGGTAAAGAGTGGCTAAGACCTGGTGCCGGAGCAGAAAATCGTCCAGATATCCGTGGATGAAGACAAGCTGTAAGTGGAGGAACTGAAGGACTGGAGCCGTAATTTTTGTGAACAGCCAAGGCGCAACCGCTATTCCGAAGGGAAGCACTTGGAATTGGATGCGGCGGCCGTTGAGGGCAAAACGGAGGTACTTGCGGGATTTGGTATGGATGGGGACATGAAGGTACGCATCCTTTAAATCGAGGCTGGCAAAGTAGGATAATGGGAGGATTAGCTTCCGAATGTTGCTCAGTGACTCCATAGAGAACTTGGGAGGTCTGGTTAAGAATGACTTGTTGAGCACCTTCAGGTCGATGATCATTCTCATCTCCGTAGTATCTTTTTTGGGGACCAGAAAAACGGGAGAGTAGAAGCCGGGAGATACATCGGTGGGGTCTAGCTCCGTGATAGCGTTCTTTAGTAGAAGCTGATCGATGGCTGTGAGAGCGGCCTTGAGTTTTTCTCCTTGGAGGAAAAATCTCTTCCCGTGAGGCAGGACAGTTGTCGGCGGAACTCGATCCCACTGTAGAGTGTACCCTGAGGCTATGACTGAGAGAATCCATCTGTCGCTGGTGATAACCTCCCAGTTCTGAAGAAAACTCCCCAGACGGCCTCCCACTGGCGAGAGAAAGATCGGCTGGGGAAAGGATATCCTTGAAATCAAATCGAGGGACGGAAGCAGCCGTAAGGGTTGATTGAGATGTAGCTTGGGGGTGTGGCAGTCAGCGTCTGAAACCGCCCTTGCTTCCACGAAAGGGCCTCGATTGCTCCTTGTAAGATGGTCTAGACTGGTCCTTAGACTGAGGCGGATGGAAGTCTCTACGTCCCCGTTGGCCACCCCGGAATTGTGAGGGGGGTGGGTGTTGAGCAGGCTGTCTTGTTTGAGAACTGGGCCTAGAGCTACTGTTCCCGCGACGTTGTCCTTGAAAGGAACCCCTCGAAATTAAGGCCTGGGTTAGTTTCAGGTTAAGAGACTTAGAAGTCATGGCATCTTGCGATTCATTGGCTTGAACCCAGGATCCATTAAACAGAGTGGGAGCTTGGATAGGCTGTGATAGGAGAGAATCTTTAACATCCGCTGGTAAATCTCTCGTTCTCGCGAGGTGTTGTTGCCTTTCTCCCAAAACAATTCTAGCTAAGGTATTGGAAGACGTAGCTGCTAAGTCCTGAGAGGAAACGAAAACAGAGTCCAAAAAACCATGTGCCATGGCAACATCGTCGGCCCTCATGGTTTGTAGGGTATCTGGGGCTACATCATCATAGGAACTGAACCAATTCATGTAAGAAAGCATATCCATGGAAGCCCGTGCATTCCGTTCAATTTCCGTGACATCGGACTTGGAGATGGAGATAAGGTTGTTAGGAGCCTGTTTAGGATTAAGCCTATCAAAATCTCTGTCCAGAACGGGAGGTTCTTGAGCAACGAACCTGTTGTGAATCTGGTAAGCCGACTTGGCCCTAAACTTAGGAACTGAAACTTGGCCAGGTAGAAAGTGAAACTTCTCGTTAATTCCATGACAAGCTGTCTTAATTACAGAAGAGTGGGGTAATGAGAACTTGGCAGGACGGGAGGGGGGTAAGGATCCCGACTCCCCTAACTCCTCGGGCCTAGGAGAGGCCGTGTCATCCGAAACGATGGGAACCGTACAAGGTTTAAGACGTTGCAAGTACTGAATCTTGTCCGGGAAGGACCACTCAGGGTTAAGTGGAAAATCAAATTCCTCCGGTGCGATGATCAATTGCCCTTCGCGAGCCAGCACGGTAAAGTCCATCGAGTCCGTATCCGTGAAGGCATGGCTAAACTTAGACTGAGAGCCTATATCATGGAGCACAGGAATAAGCGGTGGATTAGCCGTGTCAATAAAGGCCGTCTGCTGAGCACGGACTTTCCGTGCAGGAGGCTGGAGGCTGCTATCAACCGTCGGCGCGGTAGGACCCGAGCCGCCCGTGCTAACGGGTTGCGTAACAGGATCCACCTGCCTACCCTGACTCCCAGTGAAGCCCGTGCGCCGCTGGGCGCCGTGGCATTCGGGAGTGGGTCACGAGCAGTCGAACCGTTAGGCTCGTGCCGGCCTTGGAAAGCAACGGGGTCTGGGTCCGTGCTTCCTTGGCACAGCAGAGGAGCTGAGACGACCGCCCGATCCACTGACGCCGGGGTCAGGGAGTCAGGCCGCGTGCGACTCGTTGATAGGTTAGCCTCCAGGGCCGTGAAACGCTCCACTGACTCCTTCTTAATGGCGGCCATCGAGTAAGATAGAGTGGATAGCAAGGCCTTGATTTCGTCTAGTTCAGAGGGCTTGACTTTTTCCGGCGGGATCGGCGTGGACTTAGGCTTTTTACTCGTAGGGGACGGCTTGGGAGTAGTAATGGCGGCCTTCCGCTTGGGGGTCTTAGGCTTACATCTATTATGGTGCATGACTTGCCAGTCATCTAGAGTCATATGGTTACACATGAGGCAATGTTTCTCAAGACTACAAGAAGACTTGTCACAACAGGCATAGCACAGAGAATGAGGATCACCCTTGCAAAGGTATCTCTGGCACTCAACGCACTTTCTCTGGACAGAGGACATGATCGATGAAAAATCAAAATCTCACCCAAGTAAATCCAGAAGAAAAAGTAATCCGAATGAATCACAATAATCCAAAGTGAAACACAAAATCCAAGGAAAACACAACGTATTCCAGAAGTAATCCGAGTGAGTGAAAAACACACAAGAAGATTCACACTAGTACGACCTTACTCTAGGCGTACAGAGAAAAGAATGACAGCTGAGTTTGAAAATTCAAGGGAGATAACTCCAAGGGAGATATTTCAGGAAGAACAACACGCAGACCACTAAAAAAAATTATTTTTCACACTCTGTACGATCTCTCTGAAAGAGAGAAATAAGTCAATGTTGGTTTAGAGGTAACCGTTTTCGCAATAATTAGTTACTGTTTACCTCTTAGACAAAAAGCCATGTGAAGGTCAAACAGTAAGTGAAGGTCAAACAGGAATCTTGAAGACCTAAGTACTGCCGCGGCAGTCCTAGTTAATAATTAGAGTTAAGCTTGCATGTTTCTTGTTCAGAATTTTCAATGTTTATTCAACACAACATGGTAAAACAGATGTACTTTCTGTTGTGTTATGTATATATGTTGTTATTTTTACCTATAAAAGCCTATGTATAGATACTAGTTAGTACCAATTTTCAATAAACTAGAAAGTGTTTTACTCGTAAAAACAGATGTCTTCCCCGTACACCATTTCAGCTGAATGTTGTTTTTGAAAATTCCTTGTATTTTTCTAAATTAGAATAGTATTAATATTCTTTTGATCTGGTTAGGTCAAGTCGTACATATATACATAGAGAAGGATGGAAAGCATTGTTTCGTCAAATATAACTCAACTGGGTGGGGTATAAGTAAGATACAACCACACTTCCCGAGGTGTATCGATCATTATAACCCACTTCCTATGGTTTTCTTTGTTCTAACTGTTGGTATATTGACCACAACTTTTCTAATACACCTATTCTTTTTTGCACAACCAAATTAAGTCAAGTGAGGAGATCTTCAACTTAGGCAAATCAACCAAGTTGTAAAATTTAGAATTTTTGAGAATTGTTAATGACCAAAGTGGGAATCGAACCAGGGGCCTTATAATGTTGTGACGCAACGCCTCTATCGACTGAGCTACTGAGGCTTGATACAGGTAGCGGTACTTTTTGTTATGCCATGTCTGGATTGTTGTATTTTCCTATATAAGCCATGTATAGGTACTAGTTTGTACCAAATTTTAATGTAATGAAGTCAGTTCATGTTTTTAAAAACATAAAAAAAAGAGAATTGTTAATATTTTGTTGATCTAGTTAGGTCAAGATAAATATACATAGAGAATGGTGGACAACTCTTTTCGTCAAATATAACTCTACCGGAGTGGGGTATAAGTCAGATATACCCACCCTTCCCTCAGTGCATCACTCAATAAACCTCCTGTTTGAATCGTGATCAACACGTGATCAATCGTGATTCAAACAGGAAGTATATTGAGCGATACACCTCCGGAAGTGTGGGAATATCTATTACATACACCTCCTGATTGAATTGTGGTTCCTTGGCTTCGCTACGCTACGCCTCGGAAACCCACGATTCAAACAGGAGGTGTATCGAGCGATACACCTCGGGAAGTGTGGATATATCTCTCCCATAAATATTTTCTCTGAAAAAAAATGAAAATGTGACAATACTTCAAACATCCAAATCACGTTTGTAACATCAAAAATTTGATGAAAATAGACTTGTGAATAGAATATTTCTTACCATAAATTGACAAGACATAAACTGGTGTTGGTCATAAGTTGTTGGACTGTTTAGACTCTCAAATGTAAATTTAACATGATTTAAGACTTCATATTATAGTTTGCCATTTGAAGGCCACTTTAGAGGTAATATTTCATATAATCATGAATTATGCAATGAAGATTAAAAGGAACTTTAACTTACTAAAGTCACCAGTGAGTAAAGTTTCATTGAGTGAACAATAGAAGGATGACTGAAGGAAATATACTTACATTTGGCACATCAAAACTATTATCCAAGTGTCTTGAGATGTAACCCTCCAGGTAGGAGTAGAACTTATGAGTTGGTGGGAAGAAGTTGAGGCACACTGCCATAAGTTCCCATCCCCGCTGTAAACTTTCCCTGCAATGTCATTTGCTCTTAAACATCTAGTTTATTTGACAACTTTAGGAGTTAATTAAAAGGGATCTTAATTTGAAAATTACTGAAGCTTGAATTTATAAATAAACTGATAACTTTACACACAAAAAATACATAAAAATTGCTGCTAATTAGCAGCTACTCAAAAATTATAAAGCTTATTAGGTCAATGTAGAATGTTTCCTCTAATCTTTCTCAAATCTTAGATTAAGTGATGAGTTTTCAATATGGTGATTTAAAAAGGAAGGAGAAAAATATGATGGTTATATTCCTGTTATGATAAGGTAGACTGTTAGCCCGGGCCCTGTTGCGGCTCCCGGGATGGCAACTTGAACTCTCTCAGTAGTGCAATGTATGATATCAGGAAGTCCCAACGGGAGCCAGATTTTTCTGGACCATGACTTTTTTAAATTCACAGCTAGTTATTATTTTCCTCGCCTCACTACAACACCAATTTTCTTAAAGTGGTCTAAATAGTGGATTTAAGGGTGTCCAAAGTTTAAATACATAGAGGATACTTAATATGGTTTTCCAAATTCCAGGTTTATTTCATGCTTCATGCTGTGGCACTAATTACCCAAGCAAGCACACATAGCTCAAAGTACGAGATAATATTGTGTGCAAAAAATAGAGCCATTGGCTCTGTAGCTCACCGGCTATACAATTTTGTTTTAGGGTGTGGCAATTGTGGTTAACCACTTTTTAGGGGTCACCAAATGTACAATTTAGAATCCTCCTTATCCAACTCAGAGTCTGCACACAAAGTTTCAGCTTTCTAGGTCTGATGCTTCCTGGGAAAAAGATGAAATTAGGTTTCAAGGTTGTGGCCCTTATTAGGGACCAAAAGTCCACCAAAGTAATGAATTATACCCCTCTCTAGTCAAGGAGTCTGCATGCAAAGTTTCAGCTTTCTAGGCCTTAAGCTTCTGGAGAAGAAGAAGAAAATAGGTCTTAAAGGCGTGACGCCTCATGTCCTTACTAGGGGCCACAGGACCACCAAAGCTATAAAACATAATCCTCACTAGTCAAGGTGTCTGTACAGAAAGTTTTAGCTTTTTAGGCCTCATGCCCCTGGAGAAGAAGACAAAATAGGTTTTAAGGGCATGGGCCATGTGGCCCTTATTAGGGGCCACCAAAACTACAAATTATAATCCTCACTTGTCAAGGAGTCTGTACACAAAGTTTCAGCTTTATAGACGTTATGCTTCTGGAGAAGAAGATGAAAATACGCAAAGTCTATGGACGGACAGACGGATGCCGGACACCATGCCATGCCATAAGCCCAAAAGGCCTTTCAGGCCAGATCAGCTAAAAATTAGACAAACACATCTTACAATTCACCATTGTGGCAACCTGACCCTTCGGCAGATTTCAAAATGATCATTGGACAGAGCTTTCAAATGTCATCATTTTTATGTATAATATTTACATACGCAAAAGAAACTGTAAGTGGTGCAAGAAAGCTGATTTTCAGGTATTTTCAGTTATGTAAAGTTATCACTTCGTTTAGACATTGTTTGAAATACTTGTTTAGGGCCAATGTAAAGATCTTATCATGATAGTTGCACATCTAAAACATCAATGGTCTATCTCTATCACATCACAAGTTATGGCCAAGGTTAAAGTTTAAAAAAAATACTTGCTGCAGCAAGGTCAAGATCACGAGGTCGAACATTATTACCTCATCTGAAAGGTCTTATCATGATAGATGCACATGTCAAATATCAGGTGAGGTGAGGTGGGGTGTTATCGGGCTTATTGCCGCTTTCAAGAGTATTTCACTTATATCGCGGCTGCTAGTATTATTGCAGGGAGAAAGCCCGCAACACTATTGTGGTTATGTATTGCGGTGAAACCTGTGAGCATCGGCTGGAACTAGCGGACCATGAGTGGTACTGCGCTGAAATTCAGTGTAGCATTGCACCAAAACCTGACTGCGTGTCACGTGACTTATAAGTGGCGTCTGTCAAATTTAACATTCTCAACAAAATGTTGATTAATGTGAAAGAATATTATCTTAGCGTTTTTTTAAATTTTAAATGCATTATCCTTTTGCTAACCAGCACAAATCCATCATTCGCTTGATCACTTCACTTGTCCACCATCAGTGTCGTCGCAAGTGGTGTTGCCTCCTCTGCCTACCGTAACATAAACATGGCGCTTGGACTGTTTACTTGCTTTATTGCCACCCAAACCGTCGCTTTCCCCTCCACAAGCACACAATCCGAACATGTTAGCGTTTAACTACCTTTCCCCAAGTTATATCTCCCGGTTCCTATCAACTATTCAGTAACTCATGTCAATGAAATGAATCAATCAATCTTCTGCCGTTGACACTGTTCGCAAAACTAAACAACTTGACCTAGCAACAGGACACATTCCGATGACGTCACTTGGCAATCTGATGACGTCACGTTGCGAGAGCATGTTTTGTTGACAGTTTTCGTTGCTTCTTAGTGTTTATTTTATCAATGCATCTTTTGATAATGAAATATTTTTCACCAATATGCTTTGAATCATGTGTATAAGCGTATGACATGTGTAAACATAAAAAAAAATAGCAAACTATTTTATTTGGACTAATTGAAATTCATACGCTTGTTTCCCGATAGTTCCAAGTTAGCTGATTTTTTTTTTTTTTTTTTTTTTTTTTTTTACATTTTTATTTCAGAAATACATAGGTATCAATCACACAAACATGTTTACATAAACAATAAATGACATGATGACCAGAATTTGAAGAAAGTATCAATTCTATTTGACATTTCAGCTGCACATTTAGTAACATTATAATAATCATAAACTTTATAGACTACTGTTTGGAAGGTTGGCGGCTTTTTTTGTTTAAGATCGAAAATAGTTTTTTTGAAGATGAGGATAAAGGCATTTAGTGGATCATTATTTCTGTCAGGGAAGCCGAGGAGTATTTTCTCTTTATCGAGATGTATGTTAACTTGAGCTTTTTCTCTGAGCCAATCTTCCAGTTTTGTCCACAATGGTCTTACAAAGTCACAATCCCAGAATAGATGGTACATAGTCTCTTTTTTTCGGGAGCATAAATCACATAGATCTGAATTAGTAAAACCCATTTTGTATAATAGTGTATTTGTTGGAAGGATATGGTAAAGGATATTATATTGGAACCATTGTAAATTTGTATGGGTAGTGCATCTAAAGGGTATCATGTTATATTTGCGCCATGTCTGGACAGGAATGTTGCATTGCAATTCGAGATTCCATTTGTTGATGTGTTGGTTTTTTGTGCATTGTTTGTCAGTAAGAATTGAATAGTAGTGTCCACATCCTTTATTCTCTTTACAAAGTTGTTGTATATATAGAGGCAACGTTGGTGAATCTACTTTTTTTATTTTTGAATATCCAGTTGATTTGATGTATGTTTTTGTTGACTGTATGCCATAATACAGAATAAAGTTTGTGTTGATGTCATATTTTTTCTTAAAATCAATATAGTTCAGAAAGAGACCGCTGTCATCCAAAAGATCGTTTATAAAATGAATTCCTTTTGAGTGCCAGTTCGGGTAATAATACTTTTTTTACCAATTGTAATGTTGCAGTTATGCCAAATTGTTTGTTTAGGAATATCTATATCCGATTGCGATTCAAGCCAAGATGTAACTAAATCTACATAAAACGGGTTTCTGATACTAGAGGTTATTTCATTCTTCAAGTGGTGGCAATTAAGTTCTAATATACTAATGGATGTCATTTTTGGCAAGTTTTTGTCCATTAGATTGGCCCAAGATGTTTGTTTCGTATGGAAACGTCTGAGAACGGACAACTTTTGCGCTTGAATCATCTCTTTTATTTTGGGAACTTTGAAACCTCCGTCATTTTTATTGCATATAACCTGGCTTCTCTTTATTTTATCAGGTTTATTTTTCCAAATGAATTTGAAACATTTACTTTGGAAATCTTTAATGACATTTTCAGGTGGATTAGGGAGTGTCGAGAAGAGGTGATTTAGTTTTGGAAGAATAAGTGATTTTAGCAAGGTGTTTCTGCCAAGAGGAGTGAGGTTTCTGGGGGACCATATATTCATTAATGTTTGGCATTTTAAGAATTTTTCAAAGTCTATGAGTAATAACAGACCAGGTATCTGGTAGCTTTCGGTATATTCTATGAGATCATAGACAAGTCTGGTAATTTCCCCTATATATCTTCCTGACATAAATCCTTTTTGCTCTTCGTTTATGATCGTGTCAAGAACAGATTTAATTCTTTTGGAAATTGCCAAGGAGCCAATTTTATAGAAAATAGAAAGCAAGGATATTGGTCTCCAATTTTTAACAAATTGCTTAGGTTTTTTACCCTTTGGTATACAGGTGATTAGACCCCTTTTTAAAGATATCGGCAGTGTACCATGTCTATAAGATTCATTCAAGCAACGGACAAGATATTTGCCTAGATCAAGCCAAAAGACTTTTATAAATTCAGCAGTAAAGCCATCTGGTCCAGGGCTTTTATCGTTTTTGAGGGATTTAACTGCTGAAAGAACCTCTTCATAAGAAAGTTCTCCTTCAAGTGTCTGGGCTGTTTCGTCTGATAGTTTTGGAATGTCATAATCATCTAGAAGATTGTGTAAATCGACGTTTGAGACGTCTTGTTTAGTATAAAGCTTTTCGTAAAAGTTAGCTGATTCTTGGTTTGACGATTTATTTCCATAAATGTTGATATCGAGGATTGAGTAATAAATAAAATACTAAACTCATCGTAATGTGATAACATTTTTAAGCAACTCGTGAATGGAATTTTCACTTTCGTTCGTCTGATACCAATTCTATACACTCGTTGCTTAAAAATGTTATCACATTACCATTCGTTTAGTATTCTCTATGTATAATATGGTCTGATAGTTTACTTAATACTTGAAAATAATTTTTGGCAACATATGACTGCAAGATTATGCAACAGTGGAAATTCATATAACAAGCAATTTTCTGATTGACTTTTTTGAATTGCTTTCAGTGTGACCAACTGCTAGCACAGAAATGTGACCTCTTATGTCAAGAGCAATGTGAGGAGAGTTTGAAATCTACTCATTAATGTTGTGACGTTGTATAGGTCTATTTTTATTTCTTACTGATGTCAGTATAATTTCCCAAACATGTAATGCAACCTGACTTAAACGTAATCAACTCTACCTTTAACAAGATGTATGCAAGTAATAAATAATATAGAGGAATACTCTTTAAAACATGCTTTGTTGTGACCATCCTTGTTTCATATCATAAGCCTTTACTTGTACATATTGATGAACATTAATCCTTAATTAGATGCTTGGTTTCTATTTATTCAAACTGGCTCTCATAGGCATAATTGAAGACAGGCTTCCATTCAAGGCTGGCATCTCTTGAAAAAAGGTCATACATTACATACTATTTTTTTAAATTGAGTTATATTAACAAAGAAAGAAGTTGACTTTTGATTAGAATTTGTGGTTTACCTCACATTTAATTAAAGCAGGTGTTTCTTTTTTTGTCAAATCTCTGTGTCAGGGTGTCTATTCAAGGCAGGCATGTATTGAGGCAGGCCACTAATTCAGGATTAACAATATTTTGTTTTCTATGAAAAATTCAGGGAAAACCCATATTAATACAGTCATATTCAAACCAAAGCAATTGCGAAAACTTAAACAAGTTTGTACCAAAGATTTTTCTAAACCATAAGTTACATTCCAGGCCATTATTATGAGCCAAAGGGTTTCACATTTTATTGTGGATGCTTTACCATAAAATGGTACTAGTAAATGAGGCATTTTTGGGAAGAATTGACAACTTACTCTCTCTTGTTCTCTGTTGTTTGCCGACACAGCTGAATAAATACTTCATCTCTCAACTGTGGTATACTCCAGCCCTTGGTGATGATCTCTAGGGCAACGCTCATTGGAGCTTGCTTCGTCTTTCGATCTCCCATATACATTTGAATAGGTGACATGTTAAGGAAAAGAAAAGCTCTCAACATTGATCAACAAGCACACAGAGTCAGCTAGATCGCCAGCCTAGTAGGAAAAGAGTGGAACATAATAAAACAAGAGTCATCAGAAGATGACATATCTCACCGGTTCCACATGATCGTAAGATGTAAACTTTTGAAAGATAATTTTTAATTTTCAAATAAAGTCCAAATAAGAGCCGTTTCCATGGAAATAATTAAAATTAAAATTTTCAGAAGTCTTACTTGCCATGACTTCTTGACCTGCTGATTAGTTTCAATTTATGTTGTCTGACATCGTAGGAGTCGTAACTCACAGCTAGCATAGTTATAAAATTTCTACTCTACCACTGATTTGTTGATTTAGCAAACTGTTTGTGATGTCATTTTTTTTCTGATTACAGGGCATTGTTCAAAATCTACTGTCAAAGTGGTATCTCCTGTGGAAAACAGTTTTGGATGACAAAAACTTTATTCTGGTTGGTCAATCTAATAATATCATCCAATCACAACATATGAAAGATTATGACTACGATTAACTTGTGGAACTTTCTAATCAGTGAAACTTTCGAGTGTTTTTTCGAGTGTACTTTCGAGTATAGTTTTGAGTGGAAGTAGGAGTGGAGTCAGCAAGTGGGGTATGGGCCATGAGGCATTTAAAATGCCTCCATGTGCAGTCAACGTCACAGCTGACCTCCCCCTCTTTACTTTTGTAACAACTACTCTGATGTCATAACGAATAAACCATCATCTCTATGACGTCATCATCTTGTGTGTTCTTCTGTCCACTCCTGCCTGTCTCATAAGATGCTCTCCCCAGAACTCCAAGGTTGGATCCTATAGCATCAAGCTAATTCAAAAAGTCAAAACCAGTGCCACCCTGCATGATGGTAACTCCTTCGTCATGCAGGTTGGCGCTTCTTACGACACATACATGCTGAACTAATAAGTGATTTTTACTCTTTTGCTCAATATCTTTTGAACTGCTTAGCAGATTTTAGATTTATTATGTCAAATTAAAAGAAAAAAATGTATTACACTATATTATCATAAGTGATATATTTTTTATTATTTTTACATCATCGATAAGACAAAAGCGATAAACCTCTCATCTAGTATATAGTTTGCATATGGGCAGCAAAATAAAAAAGAGTTATAGTGATGGGACAAATATCCCAAGTTTGAATATTATCAAAGTCTGTTTTCAATAGCTGAATGAAACCAACACTTTTATTTCTTCTAAGCCTAGTGATACATTGTGACCTTGTTTATATGATCATGAAGATTAATCAATGCCCTTCAATTATTCTGTAAGGAGGAGCCCATAAAACCAAATTATGGCACAGCAACAAAGTTACAAGCTTGGGTCACAAAGATGCAAGGAACATCCCCAAAACATTTCAGCTTTGGAGTGCTTAAAGAGACACAGAGTATGTTGATAGGATCACATATGTCAAATTTTGAAATCGATGTTATTACATCGGGAACCACTAACTGTTACTGAAAATAACAAGTTAAAGGCCAATCAGTAAATTAGAGCGAAAATACGACCATTCAAAGTCAGGATTTTGATTGGAAACCGGACAATGTGGCTCGAGTGGCGCGCGCAAATTCGCCAAACGTAATTTTGAAACCTTGTCATAAGCTGACAGGAAGATATATTCGATTCGATATTGTTTATTAGGTATTGTAACGAATAGGTAGATTAATTGGATGCATAATTTCGATTATTAAACGTGTTTGAGATGTTTTCTTGATTTTTCCATAAAATCAAGAATTTTAGAGATAGTATGCATAAATGGATATATTTGCAAGTCCAGTGATGAGATATGAACTTCAATCAGCATATGAGATAGTTTGTAGCTTATCAAAACCAAATAAAATTTTAAGAAAGATACTCTGTGTCACTTTAACGCCAGACAACTGGCCTTTTATGATAACCTAAATTGGCCTTTTACGCCTAATGAGCTAAATGCAGTTAAACATTATTACGTTTTCACTTATGAAAAAGGATATAACGAAAGATATCACAAGCATCCTTTTTCAGGTTTTTGTCATTTGTCCTCAGCATTGGCTTTTGGATAGGGTCCTGAAATGAACAAAATTAGAGTCATGGGCTATGTAGACAGTAATCAATTCATTGCAGACCTGAGAAGACAGGAAAACGTGCAACAATGTCCTTAAAATTACTGCCGATTTAGGGTCAACAAGTAATGTTTGCCCTAAACCTGCTTTACTGATGAGAGGAACAACATAGTCTAGACTTGCATGATAGTTATAACGTTTTGTCGTGGCTTGCTGTAATGAAAGTGTTCCCCGAACATGGATGATGATTAGATCGATGGCAGCAGGCTCATTCGGAAAATTTTGAAATCTCTTCGTGAAAGCTGAATATTCTATTCGAGATGTAACAAATCGTATATGTTGAACCAGAACAATATTTGACAATTACCTTTACGCATTTAAATAAACTCTGACTCGTATTCTCAGAGAGCCATGCGTATCTGCTCCTCGTTTTCCCAATTTATGCGTAAATCTAAATTGTCCAGGCGTATTTTACGCAGATACGCATCTTATCTGGGGCTCTGGGTATCCACTTTGTACTTCTCAGTGTATTTATTGCTTGATATATCTTGCTTTAAAAATAAGAGCTGTATTTTTAAAAATGAATATCAACGAAGATTACAGTGAAATTGACATATCATTTTCCTTACATCATAATAATGAACATTGGAAAACAAATTCTATGCTTTCAAATTTTATATCTTCATGTGCTTCTTATTTGGCGTCACAGAAAATATATGGAAAATAATCTTCATCTGGTAGGGGATCTTTACACAAGATTTCAGCTTTAAGGCCTCTTGAAACCTCTAGAACCAAAGAGTCACCAAATCTACATCTTATCATCCCTGCCACTTAAACAATTTGTACAGAAGGTTTTAGCTTTCTAGGCTTTTTGATTCTGAAATAAGTTTTTAAGGCATCGCCCCTGTGGCCCTCCTGTTGGGCTCAAAGGGTCACCAAATCTACAAATAATAATCAATTCATAGCCTTTTGCTTTTGGTTGAGAAAATGAAAATTATTAAAATCCAAATATTTTAGATATTTGTAAATACTTACCTTGCTCTACATATGCATGTTCAATTACATTAACGAGAAGTTGAAAGCGCTAGTCTTCTGAAACGAGAGTTCAAACTTGACTCACAGTCTGTAGTAACCCCAGTATAACCGGTATGCATGTGCATCCGGTCCGTGACGTCAGCATACAAATCCCTCACTTTCAATTCCAAGAGAGAGACAGCAGCAGCTGGCGACTGGAGCCAAGGGGAAGGCAGGGCGGGATAAAAACTTGTAGAACAAGGTAAGTATTTACAAATATCTAAAATATTTAGATTTTAATAAATCCTTAATACTTACCTTGCTCTACATATGCTTCCTTATCAGACAGTCTTGGGTCGGAGGGGGTGACAGGCGTCCCACCAGCCTGCAACCAACCCAACGAGGCATAATAAGGACCAGAGGTAAACCTACCGTTTAAGGTAACATAGTCACAAAAGACATTTTAAGGCGATCGGCGTGTCAGCGCGACCAAAACTTCTTTAACGGAAACAACAAGGTGAAAAAAATGAGAACATGACAGAACTCACCTAACACCGAGGTTTGGTTAACCACTAAGGGGCCAAAGGACTGCAAGCCCTCCAAGTCATCCACGGACAAGTTTCTAAGGTAATGGGAGTTGAACACGGACATCAACCTCCCAAAACAGCCCTCCATGATGGCATTCACCGAACAGTTCCGGTGAAGAGCAAACGTTGAGGCTAGGGCTCTAATCTCGTGTGGATTATGAGCCGGAGGCGGGTCCAATCCCTTGGTTTTGTAAGCCTTTTGGATAACAGTTCTCAGCCAAAGAGTCAAAGCAATTTTGTTGACCTCCTTGTCTGAGATCGCCCAAAGCTGTAGAAACAAACGTTTCCTGGTAGGCCGTTTGAGCTTGGACCTGGGGATGTACACTTTAAGGGCTCTGACAGGGCACAACAACAACTCCTCCTCATCCTCTGAACCCTCTCACCCATGATAAGGGGGAGATGGTGAACTCCCTGTCAGGCTGGCCTGGAAGCTGGTTCTTGGCAATAAAATTCCAGGCCAGTCCCAGATGAACTGCGCCATGTTTTCCCTTTTCAAAGCGGACTCTATTGACGGAATGCATGAATCTCGCTAATCTTAGCTGCAGTAGCTAGGGAAAGCAAAAACGCAGTCTTCCTGGTCAGAATCTCAAAGGAGTCGTTCTGGTTCATACGGCGCCTCCTTGAGGTCGTCAATGACAACATTTAGATCCCCAGCAGGAGGTCTGAACTTTATCTTCTCGTCTTCTAGCTTAAACGCCTTAAGCATTTTCTTGTTACGCTTAACAGCTAGGACCGAGTTAGTGGCTGCCACGTAAGTACCAATTGTGCCACACAAAAAGACCCCCCTGGTAGAGGCTCTATGTGCGTAAGCAATGACTCGTGCCATCTGAAAGGAATAACCCTTAGCCTTTAGGGCTCCCTGCATATGAACCATGCGTGTTGATGAAACCTAAACGGGTCCGGATGAGGAAGTCTCGTGCATGGATGGAGAAGTAAGTGCTTACTTTCTGGAAGAGGCCAAGGGTTTCCCCTTACCAACTCTCTGAGAGCGGGAAACCACAGACGCGCCGGCCACCAGGGAGCGACCAAAATCAGTTTAAGGACCCTCATCATCTTGATCTTGGCTACGACCCTCGGTGGAGACCACAAGACCGGTGGAGGAAACACGTAAGCTTCGAGACACTCCCACGACAGCGACAGAGCGTCGACTGCCCATGCTGCTGGGTCGGGAACTGGAGATACGAAGACTGGAAGGCGCCTGTTGAGAGACGTCGCAAACAGATTGAGAAGAGGACGAAACATCCTTTCTACTAGCACTTCGAAGACGCCTCAGTGAAGCATCCACTCGGTTGGGGCTGGCCTGCTTGGTCTGGACAGAGTGTCTGCAAGGATGTTTGTGCAGCCTGGAACGTGACGTACAAACACTTCCATCTGAAGACTGTCTACCAGTTCGAAGAACCCAAAGGTCTGATTGAGGAGGTGCTGTGACCCCTGATTCCTGATGTACCAGATGACAGTCGAGTTGTCCTTTGCCACCAGCATGTGCTTCTGACAAAGACTCCCTGACCAGTGATCAGACTCCCGAGACCATCCTGCCATCCATGCATGCTCCCAAGCCCTTCTGAGAGGCGTCTACAAACAACTCCAGATGGTGCGTCAGTACACCGAAAGCGACGCCGGAGCAAACATTTTCTCTCATCAACCACCAACTGAGATACGGGTGAAGCAAAACTGGAAGAGACCAAAAGGACACCAGATCTTCTGATCTGATGAGAGGATTGACAAACCTCTGAAGAGGTCTCAACATCAACCTTCCTCGACACGTAAGAGAGAGGGACCTGGTTAGACCGAGACAGACTGCCTCGAGAATCTTCAGTGGTCTCTCCTCCCGGACCGCTAGTCTGCCGACCGAGGTTAGAAACGGCCCCCGATGAACTCCAAATCCTGGGATGGAGACATCTGAGATTTGTCGAGGTTGATCAACCACCCCAGCTACTGCAGAAACCTGATCGTAAACTGCAGCTGCATCTCCAGCAACCTCCTGTCTCTGTTGGAGAGTAGACAATTGTCTATGTACGGGAAAAAACGTATTCACCGAAGATGGAGGAACCCAACAATTTGCACCGTAATTCTGGTGAATAAACATGGGGCCCAGGAAATTCAAAATCCAGGGAAGCAAACCAGTCATTCCTGGCCACATCCAAACATAGTTGCGCCAAAGAAACCATGCGGAAGTGAAGCGGCCTCCCGAGGAACTGCTGATTGAAGGTTGCCAAATTGTGGATCATCCTCAAATTGTCTGTCCCCTTCTTTTTTACCAAGAATATCTTAAAAGCCTGGAGAATCGACCAGCACCCTCTCCACAGCTCTTTTGTGAAGGAGGATGTATATATTCTCCTGTAGAGGGGCTTGCTGTTCTGCGGGATAAAACTGCTACAAGGGTGAAACTGTCAGAGGGGGTGAGCCTGTTATCGGTAGAGAGTACCCGTTCTTCAAAATGTCTGTGACATAGGGATCGTCTAGACAGGACCAATTTCTCCAAAATACCCCCAATCTCCCACCTACTGGGCTGTCCATAACCGTCACGACTGAAGGCGGGAGGTCCCAGCAGGACATCAGGGGCGCCTCATTGGCGCTTCCCCCCCCCCCCCTCTTTAACCTAGAGGGGATGTCCTTCTTGAACTTGAATGTCTCGTTCTTAAACACTCTGGTATCCTTGGACCTGGAAGGTAGGGCTAGTCCACTCGGAGACGCAACAGCTTCTTCTTGTAGGCTTCATCCCACGAAGATAACGCCAGGAAGCCGGACCTCCTAAAAGCTAGAAGGCCTGCCCACGCTCCATGCAAGTGGGAAAACAGATCCGAGAGAGCCCTTGCTTGCCAGGCCATGAGCTTATGCAACTGCTGTATCCTGTCTTAGTTCTTAACGTCCAAACTCTGGTCGATGGCATCCGTAGCTGAGAACAAGACAGACAAAATTATGAGGGACCTCTTGACCTTCCACTTTAGCGATCTTGTTGTTGTTGTACCAAAAGGAAGAAGAGGAACCGAGACTTGATGTCTTCATCCACTTTGGCCGCTGTATCAAAAAAATCCAGAGTATGGACTATAACAACCCTCTTGAGAGGCGTAGCCTTAAAGGATGGGTTAAGGGACAATTTCACAAAGTCTTCCGACAGAGTGTCCACAACGTCCAAAGCAGACGCATGCTGCGGGAGAAGAAAAGGGTCTAGAAGCACCGTCTTGAGATTCCCCCAAGTTGTCCGTGATCCAGGGGATGATGCCAGCAAAACCAAATATGTCCTCCTAGCGCCGTAACACAAGGCACAGAGGGCCCGGGGGCGCCTGAGGGGTAGGTTGAGCCCAAGCAGCCATCTGGGGGGACATCACTGCCATCATCTGGAAGGGGTTCATGAAAGATTGCCACCCTTGCTTGAGAAAAGGCGTCTGAGTCGTACTTGAACCAGCTGCCAGAGACGTCTGAGACGGCAGTGGCGGCCTCAGACTACCCATAACAGATGTCGAGGACCCCACCGACGCAACAGTAAGCGTTACTGACGCACCAGCCGAGACGCTACAGAGGCCGCCTGAGACGTCAACGTCACTGCCGCCGCTAGAGGGAGGAGGTAAATCCGCAACAGACACTTGGTATCCGCCATCTTCCTAGCCCTCTGAACAAATCTCTTGTGGAGAACCCTGAGATAAGTCTTAACCCTCATGACGCTGAATACTTTATATGCTCTACAAGGCACCGTGGCTGAATTTTCTTGTACGGTGCTAGCCACTGTTATCTGCTAATTAGCCCCGCTGGCTGAATTATTTTCTATAGCAGGTCACGTGCGTTTTTTTAACAACTAGCAGTGTTGGAGCCAGCTTTTCCAAACATTGGGACCCATGGTCCCCATATGTCCAAAAAGTGGGGACATTTTGTCAATAGTGGGGACAAAGTGTTTTTAAAATTAATGTTTAATTATTTTGTTGTCCTAATGTACATATAAATCATTACTGTACCTATTTTTGAGTTTTGTTTGACTTTAACAAAGTCTATATTATATATTCTATTCTTATTCACCATTTAGCAAGTTTAATTTGTAAACTTAGTCACAGGAAGCTAGGAAATTGTCTCATCAATGTGAATAAAGTTGATTCTTGCAGTAAGTAACACGTACCGGGAAAAGTTTCTTGTCCACCCAAATTCCAGTAAAAACCAATAATATCTTGTATATTAGCCGACCCATCGCAGCTCTTAATTGCTTACTGACAGTGAAGTCACATAATGATGCGAGTTGTATTTAAATTGATATCGAATGGTAATTGTCAGACGAATATCAATACAACTTGGAATGACAAAAAGAAATTGTACAAGTAGTCACTTACAGTGGTCGTTGTTTGTTTTATTCAGATTACATATTTTTCTCATTAAAAAACGAACATTTAGTCAACAACTTTTGCTTCATGATGTGTTTACGGATAAAAGATATATTCGTTACAAGCCTTATCATTGGCTGAGAAAACGGAAGTTATAAAAGTCGACCAATCAGCGTGTTGATTTGAACACGATGTAGGAAACGTAAAATGTGGTCATAATATCTTCATGACAATATATTGTCGATACAATATTAAATGACTAAATATACCGATTTTTTAGAAACAATCAAATATTTTACGTTTTAAAAAACAACGTGCAGTTAATTGAAATATTTATGAATGTAGAATTCGAAGAAAAACTGTAAAAAGATAACCAAAAGCACAACAATATTACATGTAATGTTATTTGTCGTAAAGAAATGACGATTTCGTATAGTAAACATTAGCTTTCTCGAGTTTGAAGATGTGTTTGAACTTCGATAAAATACGATGAAAAGAGTGAAAATATGTCAGATTAAACCATTAAGATGAATAACAAGCCTTCTCAAGCAATAGTTCTTGATAATATATATTTAATTGGCGTTTTCAACCCGGAATCGTTGATTAATCTGGAAGTGTTTTACGTTATGTCGATCATTATTTGTGCGGGCCAATGCCGCATTAGGTGATTTTAATGGGGACATTTTCTTTTTTTGTGCGGCATTGCCGCAAGGCCGCGCTCTGGCGCGAACACTGAACTAGTGTATCTATTTCACGAATCCCGGTCGTAATATCGTGCTCCAAACAAAACTACCTAGCGGGTCTCGTAGTCGAATAGTTGCTACATAACTGCGACTTTGAATGAAATTTTTAACGTGTCTGTAACGTTTTCTATAACAATCTAAATATTGTCTTTGTTTAGAGCCTTGTAAAAGCTTTTTTTTACGAACGCGCAATAATTCTTTTTACATGGACTTCTAGATACACTATTCATCTTTATAGATATATAAAAAAATATTACGATGCGCCTCATAGTTAGTTTTCCAGTCATCAAAACAAAGTCTTAATTTCCGGTTGATAAAAATACAGATTACTCAACGCGCATACACGATTTTTATATGAAACTGTAGAGGATATGTTCATTTTCATCATTGCAAAGAATCATGATATGGAGAGACAGTATACCAAGTTTGGTTATGATCGGTCACATAGTTTTAGAGATCTGCTCCGGAAACGAACACTACCCTTGAAAAAGACTAAGTCCACATTGTTGCCATGGAAATAAAAAAAAATTAAATTTTTAAAAATCTATAACCTCCAAAAGGCACATTTACATGATATGGAGAGACAGCATACCAAGTTTGGTGATGATCGGTCACATAGTTTTAGAGATATACTCCGGAAACGAAATGGGAACGCCGACGCGGATGCCGACACCAATGCCAACGCCAACGCCAACACCAACTCAGCTAAAACCAATATGTCTCCCGACCCTTCCCTGTGTGGTTTCATCTCCTCAACGTTCTCTTTTGAATGCCTACGTTCTGTACAAAGAATTTTCAAAAGATAAAACTTTGAAGACAAGCCGTCAATTCAGGAAAGAAATAGTTTGTGGACACAGACAAGGTTGCAAGTCTGTGCAGACGTCCTGAGGGTCGGCCAAATACGAGCTACTATAGTATTATACGTCTTTATGGTCGTCATTTTCCGTTAAAGAACGAGCCTGTTGGCAGGAGGAAGAATTTATCACGCACCTGTGTTATATGTGCCAAAGCCAGATGTGAACTTTAGCGACGAGCAGCCCAAGCTACCAACCAGCCAGGTCGAAAGAAGAAAAGAATAGGAAAAGAATCTTCATTTGAATGTGTAGAATGCAGTGTCTGTCTGTGTGTAACACCATGTTTCCGACTATACCACACGTCACAAGATTACTGTAAAGCTTACATCAGTCTATCAGAGAAAGATAATGATAATGATAATGGACAGTAAGAAGATAATTGAAGAAAGAAGAAAGAGGTGGAAGTGTGGACAAACGATGTATGAAACTGAAACGTGGTTCTAATAAATTCATGACAACATATTGTCGATACAATATTAAACGTCTAAATATTCAAATATTTGTTGAACATTTTCGATATATTACATTTTCCAAAACAACATGCAGTTAATTGAAATATTTACTTATATAAAATTTGCAGAAAAACTTGCAAAAATTATGACAATGAGCACGAAAGTATATTAATAATGTTATATGTCATCAAGAAATTACGATTGAGATTCCAAGTACAGTAAAACAACGTGCTTACGCGAAAGTATATTTGACAAAGGTATCTTTGAACTTTAATTAAATATGATAAATAAGTTTGAAAATATGCCATATTGAACATTTAGAATGGATAACAAGCCTTATAAAGCAATAGTTCTTGATAATATCATGGGAATCAAATATTTCAATTCCCGATCGCTGAAGCAAGTGAAGCCACAAACATTGTGATTTCTGCTGAAATTTAACAGTACGTTAATGATGCATAAATATTTTAAACAATATATTTTATTTTTATTAATTTACAATGTATATAGTCATTAAAAACAACAACAGGACAATGTATTTTTAGTTTTCAAGAAATGACATCGATGTAAACTTGTGCATTTTGCTTCCGGTGTAAACATCGCTAACTTGATCGTCTAACATCGATTGTGTCACACTTCCCAGAATTGGGGGGTGGGCTTTAAACCGAGAATGACCCCAACCTGCTCAACCCTGAAAAATGGGGGGTGGTCTTCAGTTCGAGGGTTTTGTTATACACGCGAGGATACGTTTTTATTGTCTTTTGATTGATAATAACATTGACCGGTAGATTTTCTAATTGTCCGGTAAAAATTGGGTTGCCGGCCAGTATGACCGGCTGTGCAAAAAGCCACCGGAAACACTGGACGATAACTGCTTTTAAAAACTTCCATGCCTTTGATTTTTTAACTCCATCACAGTATTGATACCCCCAAAGGCACACAGCAAATTTGGTTATCCTATTTGAGTAGTTTCTGAGAAAACTTGGACAGGTTGACACACAAACAGAGTCTGAACCTATTTCCTCCTTCCACTTGCCAAGTTGAAACATATGGTTAATTGTTTCTTTTGCTAGAGATATTGTTTTGCTTACAGGTTTCACCTAAGGAGACTTAAACATTAACATTGCTGTCCAATAACATGAAGGGACCCACATAGTGAGAGTTAAGTAAAAGAAGTAAAGTTTGACTGACCTTTGACCATACGAGC
This sequence comes from Steromphala cineraria, assembly GCA_916613615.1. Classification (NCBI taxonomy): domain Eukaryota; kingdom Metazoa; phylum Mollusca; class Gastropoda; order Trochida; family Trochidae; genus Steromphala; species Steromphala cineraria. The sequence continues at coordinate 36,254,377 of OU744736.1, read as the reverse complement.
ATGTTGGTGAGAGGAACCTTCTTCCCAAAGAGGCCCTTCTTGTGACGGTTCAGATGGGGTGCATAGTTCTCAATGTCACTTTCAGATGGCAGCTTCTGAGAATGAGACAGACTGCTCCCAGAACCTGAGGTGGGCACAGTTCCTGGCCGGTTCTTTTCAAAGCAACAACAGCATGGCATAAGTATATTTTACCAAGATATTTCCTGAATCAGTGCCATGGCCTCTGCAGCTCATGAGGTACTGATTTGTCAACCTCTAATAAAACCATCAAACCAAACCAGTTCTAACTACGTTCTAATAAAACGGGCTCGAACGTTGGGACAACGAAATGAACCTAGTGACAACTGTTTATGAACTTTATAGACGGATTCGGACATACTTAAATCGGAAGGGTGTTCCAGGACGTTGGACATGTCGAGCGTAGAACCAAGTACTGTAAACGGTATTGCCGTACGTTGAACAAAATCACTGTACTTTGACCATTCCAAGATCGTATTTAAGCGTACTTAAGTAGGAAAGCAACTTCATTGATATTTGTATACAGTTTTCCCTGTGTCCATGACGTCCGCAAACCGATCTAACTCGCAATAGTACATCAATAGGCAGTTACTTTTTATGTTTCAAAAGTGTTCAAAGTTCTGTGGTGACCTTGAAAATTAAGGTCATGGTCATCAAAAGCAACTTGTATCTGCGTAGTCCCTCAATGTAGGCTGTGACCAAATTTGAAGACATTTTGTGAAAAGGTTCAAGAGATATTGTGTTAACAAGAATTTCAAAAGTGGTCAAAGTGCTGCGGTGACCTTGAAAATAATGTCAAGGTCACCTAAAGTCACTGGTGTCTGCAAAATCTCCAAATGTAGGCTGTGACCAAATTTGAAATTGGGTGCAATGGTTTATGAGATATTGTGTTAACAAGAGTTTCAAAAGTGGTCAAACTGCCATTGTGATCTTGGTAATAAGATCAAGGTCACCAAAAAACAAGACTGGTGTCTGCGTAAACCCCAAAGGTAGGGTATGCCTAAATTTGAACACATTGGGTGCAATGGTTCATTAGATATCGCGTTAACAAGAATCTGGACGTACGGACGAAATGCCTGCCAAACCAATACTTAAGGGTGGAGGGTACAGTCAGTCTAAAATTTCCCCAGCATCATAGGTGCAAGATACATCCCTCAAAGATTCAGCTTTTTGGGTGAAAAGTTATAATGTAGTAGTGGCTTTTCCAAAAAGGACAATGGATGACAGACGCCCTTCAATGGGTAATAACAATAGGTCAATCTAAGTTTTGAAAAGTTTACAGATATAGCCCATTGCATGCCGGATGACCATTTGTTCTGCTTCAGGAAAAAAACTACTGTAGTATATTATGACAAAGAGATACAGGTTTTTTAGTTCATTACAAAATGACACTGCACAGGGCAGAACCAAATTTACACTTTTCACTAAATCCATATGAGACATGATAATCACCTGGCGGTTAAGGGATCCTGTACTAGGACTCAAGGAAATGTTAGCATCTGACTGAGAGGGAACCACCATTGAGACAGGGCGCTGGGTAAAGTCTGTCTGCAGGGCCTGACTCTTGTCCAAGGATGATCCCAAGCTGATAGGCTCTGAACCACGCTCCAAATGTATCCCTTTCTTATTGCGAAAGGAACCAGTGTTTTCATGGACAGGAGGAGAAGTTTGAAGGATGCCTCTTGGAGAGCTCCCAAGAAACACATTTACACATTCAGCTTCTTCAAATCCTTGGTCTTCCACACCTTCAAAAAATATAATTTCAACTGAAACTCCTCTGGACATTAATTAAACATCCATATAATCATCCATTCATGGCCAACTGAATTACTGTTTATGTCTCATAACTTAGACATCCAATTATCCAGACCATAAGTCAATGTCTCTTACAAAGCATTTGATCCCCCACAAAAAACAAATTAAAAGGGATGAATAAATATTTGTTCTTAGACAAAGTCTTATCTCATAAGTCTCAAAGTCATATCTCTATTTTAATGTCTTGTAACTTAGCTTTCTTCTCTCCCTTACTGGCCAGGGGCTCGTAACTCGAAGCAGTCGTTAAATGGTCTTTAATTAAGGACAGGTGTTAAGCATACCTTGTTTTAACGTTGTGTAACTGGAAGTCGTCCTTAAAGTTATGACAATCCTTAAAAGATGAATTAGCGACTATGTTTAAGGTCTACCTCTGACCAGCCCTTAAGCAGTCATTGACAAGCGTGGTCGTATATCATTGGAACGTGTTCAACCTTTAATTATAAATGTATTAAGATAAACAAAGACAATCAATTACATTTCAAAACGTTGATTCCAAGATATAAATAATACGCACTAAAAAGACAAAAATTAAATACTGGTATCAAAGGTAAGGTTAATAAAGGTTGTTTAATAAGATGTCTGCGGTTGTCTGAGTTTCATCATCAAGATGTGTCAAAGATGATTTCAAAATTAAGTTGCAATCTTTGCCTAAACAGAAATGAAATATAATTTAACCATGCGATTTCATTTTCAAATGTGGATGGATCTGCAAATGGTTAAATTATATCAATGAAGGCCCCAAAAATTTGTTTTCGTCATATCATAGCATTGTCAATGGGAGTCAACTGAACAAGTGTTATGTCACCATGCTATATTGACCATCGAAATATTGTAAATTTCAACAACAATACTGCACTAAACTCACGGGCAAAGTAAACTATTCAGCTGAGCTGAATGTATCAATTATTTTGTATGCTGTTCAATTACAAATATATTCAGATTTTGGCATAGCATTCTGAAACTGAACAGTACAGACCGTCTTTTAACTTAATTCTAAATACTGTTTTTTGATTAAATTTAATATTTTTTCCAAATCTAATTTTGATTAATATAAGTTATGACATCAAACACTAAATCTTAGATTAATAATTATTTGAACAAAGGTTACATCAATGTATTCCACGAAACATACTTTTCAAGGAGCTCAATCTGCACGCTTTTTTCATGGCGGGGTATAAATAAGTTCAATTTGCAAGCTTCGTTCGTGATTGGTTCCTGGCGGGGTATAAATAATTTATCCTCCCGCTCAAGAGGGTGATATCAGTAGTTATTCGGGGTCACGTGAACAAATCAGAGATCGAAATTCTTACATGAGGTAGGATAAATACATTTGTATATTGATAATAAGATAGTCTACATCTTATATAAAATAAGAAAAATGCTTTGTTTTTCACACACTGACAGCCTTTATAAGATGGTAGATATAGGGGATCTGAGTCCTTTTTGTGAACCTCGATGACTGATTTATTAATGGTAGTCAACGATTGGATTGGCTTTGTTGTGCAAAAATGACATTTAAAACGTGTACATGTTATTTATGAATTTTGCAAATAACATTTATTGAATTTAAAATATTTGTTTGGATTTTACGGAAGATTGCTACAGTTAAGAAATCTTACAGTACGCATAATCAGAAAATTGGTAAAGTAATATAGATCTCGGAATATTCAGTACACTCAAACTTCATGGGGAATCCCATAGATTGCTTCGTGTTACACTACTAAACCTAAATAACGATTGCGTGAGAATCGGATTTAAAGACTGCTTCGAGTAACGAACCCCTGATGAGCTACAAATGAGCATCTTCATAAAAAAAAATTCAAAACTGTTAATCATGACAAACCCTCATCTGACTATGCATCTGAATATCTAATTTGATGAAAATGTGATGATTTATTTAGATGTTGTGAGTCTGACAGGATCTAGAGGGATATGAAAATACTGATGATTACGTAGGGTCACATCGCACCAAAGAACATTTAGTGGTTGAAATTAAAACACGATTATGATTAACATTTCGATATATAAGCACAAAATGTCTTACAGATTTCACATATATCAAAATTAAATCAAAATTGAAGAATTACTCACTTTCATTTTATTGACAAATACAATCATCTTAGTTGAGAGCAAATGGACATTATGCAAATTAATCGGTCGATTGATAAACAAAATATGATGAATAAACAAAGTGTGCGGTACCAGTATTAGCACTGTATTACGACAATTAAGTTTGTTTATGGATTAATGAGGTTAAACTACATTGTTTATTGTATCAATTTGACTAAATTCTCTCAATGAACCGTTTTTAAAATTACGACAATGACCTCGTTAAAATAATTCATTTGTTATTTGTTAATTTGTGATTCAGAAAATATCAACCTTCTGGTTACTTAGGGAACTTTGTCACACATGTTTGTCGTTTGTATGTGAAAATGTCAAATGTCATTTATGTGTAAATGTCAAAGTCAATGTGTCATCATTTGCTGCCTCATGCACTAAGAGTGTTAAAGGCTCAACGCCCTTAAAATGTGAAAATCTTACAGAAGGATGTCAGATAACATGCCTTAATCCCATCAACATGTCAAACCTGATGAGATAATATCCTAAAAATAGAGCCAGTGGCTCTGCAGCTCATCAGGCTTCATATCAATTTTGCTTCATGGTGTGGCAAATGTTCCCCCTTACTTTGGACCACAGGGTCACCAAATGGACAATTTGGAATCCTCCTTATCTCACTTAGGAGTTTGCACACAAAGTTTCAGCTTTCTAGGCCTGATGATTCTTGAGAAAAAGATGAAATTAGGTTAAAGGGTGTGGCCCCTGAGGCCCTTAATAGGGGTCAAGAGCCACCAAAGCTTTAATTTATAATCCTCACTAGTCAAGGAGTCTGTACACAAAGTTTCAGCTTTCTAGGCCTTATGGTTCTGGAGAAGAAGGAGAAAATAGGTTTTTCGGGCATGGCAGCTTCAATTTATAATCCTCACTAGTCAAGGACTCTGTACACCAAGTTTCAGCTTTCTGGGCCTTATGGTTCTGGAGAAGAAGATGAAAATAGTTTTTAAGGGTGTGGCACCTGTGGCCCTTATTAGGGGCCACAGGGCCACCAAAGCTACAATTTATAATCTTCACTAGTCAAGGAGTCCGTATACCAAGTTTCAGCTTTCTAGACCTTATGGTTCTGGAGAGGAAGTCGAAATTCCATAAAAAGTTTACGGACGGATTGACGGACCGATGGACGGATGGACGGATGGACGGATGGATGGATGGATGGATGGATGGATGGATGGATGGATGGATGGATGGATGGATGGATGGATGGATGGATGGATGGATGGATGGATGGATGGATGGATGGATGGATGGATGGATGGATGGATGGATGGATGGATGGATGGATGGATGGATGGATGGATGGGACGGACGGACGGACGCCGGACACCATGCCATGCCATAAGCCCATCGGGCCTTACAGGCCAGATGAGCTAAAAACTTCATAGACAATAGGCAATTACACAAGTCAATCTGGTAACTTAAAACTTATTCAGGTAGGAGAGAATGTTTACCTTGAATATCTTGAATAAGTTGCTTTTTCTGCAGGCTGGATTTGTTTGTTTCTTGATCATAGATGCTAGGAGGCTGATAGTCAGTGAGTATGTTTGGATGATATCTACCAGCAACTGACGGAACATTGGCGTAATCAGGTTCCTGGTCAAATTCTGAGTTTATAACAGATATAGAACGTTGAGACAGCAGTGCATTGGACCTGTCAATCATAATATCCGGGTCAGCACTACGGCCAGATCCCCTTGATGATACACTATCTTGCACAGAAAACGCACTGTCCTGGAGGTTACGCAGGGAACCTTGAGATGACTGGGTATCTGACATATTGCGCAGTGATCCCTGGGAGGACTGACTATCGGATAGTTCTCTATTCCGAGAAGAGTGAAATGTTTGAGAGTCTGTGTGGTCATGGAGGAAGAGATAGCCTCTGTTTGAGGAGTGTGATGTATCACTGTCAGATCGTTCCTGTCTATACATGTAACTTTCAGAACAATCTGAGTATAACTGTGATGTTTGAATACCTGTATTTGCCAACAAGTTTGGGTCATCATACCCTCCATGACTTTCCATATTTATTTTTTTATAAGCTGTATTTCCATCTCTTTTTGATATTCCAATATATGATGGGTTAGTCCGAGGAAAGCGAAGTTTAGGTTTATTTGGTATCGGACTCACATTGCCCTGTTGATTTACGATATCCTGACTGAAAGCTAAGTACTCATCTCGCCCTCGTAGCTCTTGGCTATACAAATGTTCATGTCCAATCGAAACGTCTTTGGAATAATTATCTGTACGCACAAAACTAGTAGAAGATGGAAAACCATCAAGTGACTGAGTAGATTGTTCTGGAAAACTTCTCTGCCTTGGATGATAAACCCGTATATTGAAATTATCATCTTGTACACCAATACAGCCATCAAGCCTGCGGCCAGCACCTCCTCGACTTGGAACATTGCTGTCACTAGGAGTCTTGTGAAGAGACCTAGACCTGTGTGGACGTGGGGAATCAATGATTGTACGAGGAGGCATCTCAAAAGAGTCTCGCCTGACCACACAAGGCTGCACAGCTGACACTGGTGCACTATAGTTGCTCTGACAAGAAGATTGACTCCCTCTGCGTCTTGGCCGCTCACCGTTGACGTGTTCAACAGAGCTGTCTTGTCGACTTGAGCTGCTTTGAGAAGAAGTTGAGTCTTGTCGTACAAATCGGGCCTTGAAATAAAAGAAAGAACAATATTTACAACCAGTTTACCAATATTTCACTCTTACTCCCTTCCAACACCCACCAGCATATGCAAAGCTAAATATTATATCAGATTTGATAAATATTTGCAAGTTGTAGAGGTTGCTGATTCTTTGAGGAATTTCTTCATTCTTGCACTTAATGCAATTCATAACTAGTTAATAATAAAACAATTGCTTGTAACAAATAACTTGTTAATTGTAAAAACACATTAATACCCTGTTCACAAATGTCCCTTAAATATGGCCAAAATCTCACGAGAGGAAAGGGACTAACAGACCCATGCCAGTTATATTTGGACAGTGATGTTATTTCCATAGACTTACATGTTAAATAAATGTAAAACAAGCAGCTGACATGGTCGAGCTATATACCCCGCAAATTGCACAATATGTATAGGTTTTCCTCATCAAATTGCTGATTAATTTTTGTTGCACAAAATAACACAATTTTCCAGGATATGAAAGAAACTATTCTAATAAAAAACTAAATCATACCAACTTTATGTTCACTGTTGGGCATAAATCGAGTAAACTGACAAAATGAAACTCAAATGGATGAATTTATGTATTATGTATTTGGATCTCCAAGATCAATTTGATCATATTTAAACAAAGATATTTTCAAATCTGTTCTTCATGACACACCAACATATGATTTTGTATCTCCATAACAAATTTGATTAAAATGTGATGATTAGTTTAGTTGTGAGATAGACAGGACTTGTAACAGATTTCCAACAGAGTCCTCATTTTTTGCCAAAAAAGGCAAAATTTTATAAAAATATTTTCAAAATTGTTCTTCATGACACACCTTCAGATGATTATGTATCTTCATATCAAATTTGATCAATATGTGATGATTAGTTTAGAAGTTGTGAGCCGGACGGGACTTGTAACAGATTTCTTACAAAATTTACCACTTTTTCTCCAAAATCCTAATATTGTATGTAGATTTTCAGAAAATTGTTCTCATGACACATTATTACATGTTTCTTCATGTCCATGACGAATTTGAATTGAAATGGTTGATTAGTCAGAAAGTTATGAGCTGGACACAAACTGTAACGGACGGACGGACAGACGGTACCCATTTTAGTACCCCCCGCAACTTCGTTGGTGCGGGGGATAAAAAATAATTAATGCATAAATTTTTTGTTGGATCCTGTTCAATTTAAACTTTCAGATCAAATATCTTGCCTTCTATCTATATGTTATCAAGTTATAAATTTCAGAGCATAGTAAGTAAATGTGTAGATTTCAGAAAAGGTAAAAATTGTTTGAATATTTGATAAAAAATAAAAACTAGAAATTTCTAGAAATTAATAGATTCGCACTAGAAATTTCCTAAAACGATGCTTCTGGAGAAGAAGATGAAAATATATTTTTAGGGTGTGGCCCCTGTGGCCCTTATCAGGGGTCACAGGGCCACCAAAGCTACAGTTTATAATCCTCACTAGTCAAGGAGTCTGTACACAAAGTTCCAGCTTTCTAGGCCTTATGGTTCTGGAGAAGAAGTCGAAATTCCACAAAGTTTACGGACGGAAGAATGGACGGACAGATGGACAGACGGACGCCGGACACCATGCCATACCATAAGCCCATCGGGCCTTACAGGCCAGATGAGCTAAAAATTCAAAAATAGAGCCATTGGCTCTGTAGTTCACCAGGCTTCATATCAAATTGCTTTAGGATTTGAAAAATGTGGTTCCCCCCTTAGTTTGGACTACAGGGTCACAAAATGTACAATTTGGAATCCTCCTTATCTAACTTAGACGTTTGCACACAAAGTTTCAGCTTTCTAGGCCTGATGCTTCTTGAGAAAAAGATGAAATTAGGTTGAAGTGTGTGGTCCCTGAGGCCCTTATTAGGGGCCACAGGGCCACAAAAGCTATTATTCATAATCCTTACTATTCAAAGAGTATATTCACAAGGTTTCAGCTTTCTGGGCCTTTTGCTTCTGGAGAAAAGGATGAAAAAGGTTCTAAGGGTGTGGCCCCAGTGGCCCTTAATAGGGGTAAAGGGCCATCAAATAAGGGTGAAACAATTCACCGATGATCCGATGCATCTCGATTCTTGCAATACGATACGATACACGATACAAAAAAGTTGAAAATCAATTCGCCACGATACCTTTCATCATACATGTCATCTTACGAGATTAAAGCTTTCAAAAGCATACCTGATTTCAGGGAAACCTAAATGCTTATCCCTAATTCACAGAAAGCTATTCATTTCATTTATAGGTGCATTCGACCGACCACGTTGTTTATTGTACCGATGTCTAATGAAATAGGTACCACTGATTTTAGATTCTTCCAAACTTCATGGAGGTCGATATTGACATTGGTTAGCTTATACACGTTAAGTTATAAATACTTCTAAGAGATAAAGAATATTGATACCAAATAAATTTTTACCAGAAATATATTCCTGAAATGATTTCACTAATATTTAACGAATGATTTAGAATGGAAACTTATTATCTCATAAAACACTATGAAATGCGAACAAAATGAAATTTTTGTTATCCTTTGCGGGAATGTAGCAAATGTCATCAAATATCTGCAGACGATTACATCATAATTATAATTGAATATGACTAATTCGTGTAAACAAGTTAACATTGTTAGCTTTTCCAGTACTTGCCAGTACTCCCCTGCGAAAATGTCACTGTTGTTAGAAAACCCAAATGATAGGTTCTTAAGTAACATCTTTAAAAGCTGAGATGAAATTAAGAAATTCAACACCATATTAGGTCGCTCTATATAATTATGGGGTAAGCCTATTGAAGTTTCATGATTTGTGTTGTATAGATGTAACTTGCAAAAAACGTGTTCCAAAAGTTAGGTTGACGGACTATAACCCTCCAAGCTGTGAAACATGAATCTGTTGCACTAGAGGCAAGTAATGAAGTATTATAAAAAAATTGAAAAACAAAATATGAGATGCACACCCTAAGGATGCCTAAAAGCCATGTGTGCTATTTCAATTAAATCTGTTGAATGGTTTTTGAGGAGAAGTTGATAAACAATACCCCCTATCACACTACTATGAGCTTTCACTAGCACAAAAATTCACTTCAGTACAACATGTCAAAAATTTGAAAAAAAAATAGAAAATAGAAAAACAAAATATGAGATGCACTTCCTTAGGATGCCTTTAAACCATGAGTGCAATTTCAATTAAATATGATGAATGGTTGTTGTGGAAAAGTGGACAAACGATACAATGTAGAGAGTGGTTACGTTCGTACGGACAGACAACCAAGGGTAATCCAATATGTCCCTGCCATATATGGCGGGGGCATAAAAACTGAAGATTTGTAACAGTAATTTCCATCTGAGACATGAAATGACAATGAAAAAGAACAATTTAAAAAAAAACATTTAATGAACAGCATGCTTTATGAATGCAAAAATAGAGCCATGGGCTCTGTAGCTCATCAGACTTTTGATGGAAGTAGGTTTTTGGGTTTTGACCCCTGTGACCCCATTTAAGGTCATGGGGTAACCAAATCTACAATTTAGAATCCCCATTGGCCAAGGAGTCTACACACAACTTTTCAGGTCTTTAGATCTTTTGGAACTGGAGAAGATAAACAGGTTTTTTAAGGTTTTGACCCCTGTGACCCCATTTAGAGTCATGGGGTCACAAAATCTACAATTTAGAGTCTACACACAACTTTTCAGCTCTCTCAACCTTTTGGAACTGGAGGAGAAGATAAAATAGGTTTTTAAGGTTTTGACCCCTGTGACCCCATTTGGGGTCAAGTGGTCACTAAACCTACAATTTAGAATCAACATTGGCCAAGGAGTCTGCACATCAAGTTGTAGCTCTCTAGAGTCATTGGTTCTAGAGAAGAAGTCGAAAAAGTGAAAAGTTTATGGACGGACGGACGCCATGCCATGCCATGCCATAAACCCATCGGGTCTTTCAGACCTGATGAGCTAAAAATGTGAACTTCAGACCAAATGTACTGAGAACTGCATCATTGACAGCCTATACAGCATTGCATTCAGCAACCCCATGGTTTTGCACAAGTAACATGACAAAACATGGAGCAAGAAAAAGTCAGAACAGGTAAATATTTTGCAATAACTGAACCCAATCACACAAACAGTAATGGCTTTCTCTGCAATCTTCTCAATCATAAAATTCTTCTTGAACTTGAAAACTTAGACAATGTTTCCATAATTATTTAAGTGGAGAACGTTGGGTCGGTCATTTGTAGTTACTGCCCTTACCTCTTGCAGAATTTGGGGGATATCAATGAAAATTGCAAACGAAGATAGAATTTTTTTTTACATTAATGAAATATTAAGTTAAATTTTTGTAACAAGTAATTGTATTATTATCAAGTAGTAATCAAATTGCCAAATGTGCCCCACCAAAGACATAAAAAAGAAGAAGAAATAATTCAATCATTTACCTTGCGCGACCCTCGAGGACTGCTTTGGGAGGAATGCTTTAAAGAAGTTCCTTTAGACTGGTTGCCACGTCTCTGCTACAAAAAATGCAAGGGCAGTGGATGACTTGGAACAGAGTTGAATAAACAAGTAGAAAGTGTGAGCCATACTCTTGCTGGTGGGCAAAGTGTCAAATTATAATAATAGTAATAACATTTCCTAAAAATTGATTTGCTATATTTGTATAGAAATTCTTGTTCTTAGTAACTAATTTTTTCATACGATAATATAAAACCTAAAATACAACTTAAGTAAACAATTATTTGCTTAAACATTCCTATCATGTAAATGTTCTAAAATGTACAAAAATTTCAGCTTTCTAAGCCTTTTGGTTCTGGAGAAGTAGAAAATGCACAAAGTTTACGGACAGACAGATGGACGGACGCTGGACACCATGCCATAAGCCCATCGGGCCTTTCAGGCCAGATGAGCTAAAAATCTGAACCGCTGCTAAAAGAGGTTTAAGGAAATTGAGACTGGAGACTGACTAATAGAGTATTAAATGACAATAAGAGAGATGATAGACAAACAAAGGTAGACTGATAATTGACATTGAGAATCATGAAAGACCAACAGAGAGCTAAAGGAACATTAAGAGAGAAGACACGTTAGTACCTGCTGTCGATCTTGTGTTTGGGTGCCTGTCTCACACTTGACCGCCATCAGTCGAGCTTCATCTCCAATTCTTACTTCAGTGTTTTGTTTCAAAGTCTGAACAAAAAAAATGGCACATGAAATATTAGTTGAACAGATATATACACAATATTGATAACTGAATGGGCAAAACTGTATCATAGCTGGTTTGCAAGAAGGGAAGGGAAAGTACTCTGATTTTGTTTTCCTCAAACAGAGCTAGGGCATTTTTCCCAATATCTGCGAACACATGTGTACTATGACTGCACATGTGGCAGATTTTTAAATGACTGTTATGTTACTGCACTATACGTAAGGTATTTATACAATTGAGTTTTTGCCAAGATCCTAAATAAAAGCATTTTGCGGTGATAAATCATCAGGCTCATCAGGCTTCATATCCAATTATAACGTGGTACTTCGTAAAGGGGTTTCATAACAATCTATTATGACACATGCATATGTGTCATAACACCTTCGAGTGATTTGATTGGCTAGCGATGAACTTTGACATTGTTCGGACTACCTTATTCATTCATAAACAAATGTGGTTTCATTCACAACTTTGAATGTCGGCAGTGAGTGAGTCGGAGTCATTCTTCAAACTTTAGTTAATCGTATGAAGCTTACCTACCGCATTGATAAGGAATAAATCGGAAGACAGAGAAATACAATAAGACATCTTACTTATATCTCAAGGCTCATATATAATAAATAAAAGTACCGAGGGTACAGAAGCTCACCTTAAAATGAATGATGTGGTTATATGGTTTAATTGTGTAACCATCTTTTATATGATAATTGATTATGGCTGCCATCATGATTTTTTTATCTTTTAAAATGCTATTCTTCTGTTGGAAACCACTAGAGCTTGAACAAACATTAATACAAGAATGATATAATCATGATTTGTTAACAAGCAGTAGGTTTTTGTATAACTTTTTTGTATATCTATGGCTAAATTGGTGACCATCTTGGACTTTTTAATCTTCAAAATGCTACTTTTATGTGGGCATCTGTATTAATTTCATTATGATATCTTGAATGGTTTAGGAGTATTCATTTAGTCACACTCTCAACTTCCAAAAAACTAAAAAGATGATGCACATAAACATTTGGAATATATCCCTCTGACACAAATCACAAATTCAGCTAGTGATAGGTCCAATTGCCAAAGTAAACTGTCCAGGTCAATGTCTCATGTAATTCTAACTGAAGATTTCTGAATATCTTAAATCTTGACATATGATAGTGCAAACTGATTGGTCAGAATAGGCTAGCAACATGGGGGTTTATGCTAATTACTAGATATGATGACCTATGATGACCTCTTGCACCTGCATGTAGCTTATGTAACTTATCCTCTTATGTAAGTCACTGTTATTCTATATAGTGAGTGTCCTCCCCTCATTTCAATATGCAATACAGATACTCTTTAGAGGAGAGTTGCAGGAGAGGGGCTGGAAGGATAGATGGGGAAAGGGGGGGGGGGGGGGGGGTAGAAGGAATGTGGGATAGAAGAGAGGTTTGCAAGGGAAGGACAGGAGAAAAAAGGGGAGGAGGGAAAGGGGGGATAGAAGGGGTGGGGGTAGAAGAGAGGTTTGCAATGGAAATAATCTGGAGGTCAACTCAGTAATATGTTTATTGAAGTATCTTAACTAGCAGAGAGAATTGGTGTGAAAGACTTTGTAAAAAAAAAATTGTTCAGACAGCTGTTCAATTAGTTTTGAAGATGAATATTAAATGATATCTTTTATTAGCATGACAAACAAAATAAAAGATAATTTGTTATTCATTAACCAAAATTTTTCAATTTGGAATAAATTAAATGCATGGGAACAAAGGACTAAAAAACCTAACAGTTAGTGTTTGGAGTGAACAAATTTAATAATTTTAAATGCTTTTGAAAAGGATTTGTTTGAATTGAATGATCATTATAATTATCCAGATAATCATTGTTCAGACCGTAATCAGATATAGATGATTATAAAATGTATATTTATCCCTCACTGGCTATGTTATTTGCCATATATGAAGTGTCAGGAATTATGTAAAACGGAAAGATTTATTAAAACAGTCATGCTTCAGGCTGTTCGCAGATAAAGATGATTCATACAGTTTTTTGTAACTGTATTTATAGTGTTGATAAATATTACAACAAGCGTATCAATACAAATATAATGACATTGATTTGATTGATCAGGAAATGTATTCTTTTCAATGAATTTCATGAAATCTGATTGAAAATTCAATATAATTGACATATTGACCATCTTGGATTCTTGATAATAAAATAAATGCGTCTTTGTCAGGAATCACTATATAAAAAAATACTCACTTTTCAGAATGATATCTTAATTGATTTAGTAGGAGTAGTACTTGGCCTGAAATCTAATTGAAAAATAATGACTTCTATGATGACATGTTGTTACCAGAACCCCTTCAGCATGATACAATTATCATTTATATTTACAGGTATTTATAAAACATATGGTATTGGAACTGGAACCTGATACAAAATACCTCTATTATTAACTTATCATGTAGATTACTGAACATAAAAGCAGATTCTTAACTTGTTAATATTAACTCATCGTGCAGATTGTTGTACACAAAAACCTAATTCTTGAGTTGTTTAAATTGTTATTTGTAAAAAGTATTACTATTAATAGAATACAAGTATACTTTTCATAAAGACAATTTATATACTTTCCATAAAGTCCATTATGTTCTAATTAACAATTAGGTCAGGATTACTATGCAATATACAAGCAGGCAGGGCTGCTAGCCCCAGATCCTTAAGGAGAGTGTAGCAATTTGTGTATTTGGCTTTGTGTACGTATATTTGGAGAAGCATCCTAGTGTGCTAAGCATGTAAACCTGAACTCTGGGTAAGCCCTTATGTGTGGTATTAAAAGACTTGACGGAAAAGAACATGAATTGTTGTGAAAAATATATATAATTTCAAAAAATATAGTTAGCTTATGTCCTAAATTGATTTTGTGTCAAGAAGAACTTCTGTTAGATATAGAAATGGTACAAATATGAGTAAAACACAGGAACTGGAACCTGATGCAAAATAACTCTTTCCACATCAACTTATCATGTAGATTGCTAAACACAAAGCTTATTGTTGACAAGTTTTGTGTAAGTTGTTATTCTTAGAAAGAACATATCACTGTCATGAGAATACAAGTCTAATTTCCATAACTCTTATTGCATACACATGGCAATATAGCATAATGCTCTACACTATCAATTGGGTCAGGTTGATTATGCAACAGACTAGCAGCTGAGACTGTGATGCTAGCAGCCTGTATTGGGATGTGTATTAGACTCAACAGGAATATCTGAACTCTGGTTGACCCCTTTTGTGTGGTATTTAAAGGAATATAAGGGAGATACCATGGTTTAAAATTCAACATGATGTTTAATGTCATTGGGTTTTTGCAGCTAATTCCATAGATATTCTAAACAAATTAATTAATTATGTTTGTCTTTCATCTTAATGTTTTAGAAACACTTAAAAATATAGAAAAACTTGCATGACAATCTTAAATATTCCATATTCAAGATAATATTATGATTAGTAAGTTCAAATTAGAGAATTTATATAGTGCGAGTGATCACTTGATGAAAGCTTAAAATTTAGTAATAATGATGCGTCATTTGCAGCTGAAAAGTCAATATGGATGCTATCGCGGCCATCTTTGGTTCTCAAAACTGAAACGTCTACCTTTGTGGGAGGAATCACTATAGGTATAACATACTACAATATGAAAATGATATCTAGATTGGTTTAGGAGAAGTAGTCATTTTCATGAAATCTCATTGAAAATTCAATATGGCTGCTATTGCAGCCATCTTGGATTCTCAAAACTGAAACGTTTACCTTTCTGTGCGGAATCACCATAGTTATAACATACTACAATTTCAGAATGATATCTAGATTGGTTTAGAAAGAGTAGTCTTTTCATGAAATCTAATTGAAAATTCAATATGGCTGCCATAGCGGCCATCTTGGATTCTCAAAACTGAAACGTCTACTTTTCTGTGAGGAATCACCATGGGTATAACATACTACAATTTCAGAATGATATCTGCATTCGTTTAGGAGGTGTAGTCTTTTTCGTGAAATCTAATTGAAAATTCAATATGGCTGCCATGGCAGCCATCTTTGATTCTCAAAACTGAAACGTCTACCTTTCTGTGAGGAATCACCATGGGTATAACATACTATAATTTCAGAATGATATCTGGATTCGATTAGGAGGAGTAGTCTTTTTCCTGAAATCTAATTGAAAATTAAATATGGCTGCCATAGCGGCCATCTTGGATTCTCAAAAAATGAAACGTCTACCTTTCTGTGAGGAATCACCATGGGTATAACATACTACAATTTCAGAATGATATCTGGATTCGTTTAGGAGGAGTAGTCTTTTTTGTGAAATCTAATTGAAAATTCAATATGGCTGCAATGGCGGCCATCTTGGATTCTCAAAACTGAAACGTCTACCTTTCTGTGAGGAATCACCATGGGTATAACATACTACAATTTCAGAATGATATCTGGATTTGTTTAGGAGGAGTAGTCTTTTTCGTGAAATCTAATTGAAAATTCAATATGGCTGCCATGGCGGCCATCTTGGATTCTCAAAACTGAAACGTCTACCTTTCTGTGAGGAATCACCATGGGTATAACATACTACAATTTCAGAATGATATCTGGATTCGTTTAGGAGGAGTAGTCTTTTTTCTGAAAGTTTACGGACGGACGGACGGACGGACGGACGGACAGACGGACGGACGGACGGACGGACAGACAGACGGACGACGGACGAAGCGCCATGACATAAGCTCACATTTACTTTGTAAAGGTGAGCTAAAAAAGGGTTTAAATTCAGCACAATTTGCACACCAATTTCATGAATTTGATCTGTGTCGCTCCAAAATTACACAGAAAGGCATTCCTTGTTATCTATAGGACATAAAGACAACTGAATATTCTTTAGACACCATTAAATTAAAATGAATCCCGTTACAACAATGATAATCATCTTAAACTTACTTTTAAAGCGGTTGTTTTCACATTTTGACGAAAAGATACCGGCAAATGGCGGCCGCCATGTCATGCCGTTGATCAAAGAAAGATAACTCTGACCTGTTCTCGCGCAGAGAGATTTTATTTTCACGTAAGCTTCGTTTATGTCTAAAGTGCTTATTACTTACATTATACCACACACTATGATTTAGCGTAGGGTAGAATTTAGAAATGTGAATGTTTAACGTCGTAATATTATAATATTTGCAGCTGTGACGTGGTTGTATATTCATCCGCCATTCCATCTCTTTATAGGCTCAATAAAAAGTTGTATAAAAAAGCAATAAATCGTGTGAAATGCAAGTTGGTAATAAATAGGATACATAACTCGTTCCCCTTTCATATCAAATTTATGTCCCTCAAAGCAAAATTATTTCACGAGGGACATAAACTTGATATGAAAGGGGACGCTCGTTCGATATCCTACAATTATGCTGTAGAGTGTGGCCAAAGTAGTACCACTTTGTAAGGGCCCGGCCACAGGTGTCACCAATTTTGAAACTAAGTATTTAGGAGATGTGATTTCAGATATTGATAATCAATTCAGAAATGGTACTTGCTCAAACATTCAATTGATAATTTGGTGTATAGGAACCAAAGGTTCACAAAGCTACTTTTAGGGTCATCAAAACTGTAAATTACAATCTTCAATAGTAGGTGTCTCTCCACAAGATTTCAGCTTTCTAGGCTATTTGCTTCTGGAGAAAAAAGACAGTTTTAGGGCTTGACTTCTACAGCGCTTATTAGGGCCACAGGGCCACCAAAGCTACAATTTATAATTCTCACTAGTCAAGGAGTCTGTTCACAAGGTTTCAGCTACTGGGCCTTAAGCTTTTGTAGATGAAGATGAAAATAGCTTTAAAGAATGTGGCCCCACAAGGCCACCAACACTACAATTTATAATCCTCACTTCGCAAGGACTCTGAGTTTCAGCTTTCTAGGCCTTATGATTCTGGAGAAGTATGTGAAAATAGATTTAAAGGATGTGGCCATGCCATAAGCCATAAGCCCATCTTACTTTACAAGCTAGATGAGTAAAAATAGAGCCATTGGCTCTGTAGCTCATCAGGCATCATATCAAGTTTGCTTTATACAGGCAAGATGAGCTAAAAATTAAACTGATGTTACCTATTGCAAGAAAACCTATAAAAAAATTACAAAACAAATGTATTATTATTTAACACTTTCTAGATCGCCAATATCAGACAGTGAAAGAAGTCCACACTAAAATATCCAAGAAGAAATAAATTTGTCAAAGACTGTCATCTAATGGAGAAAAATAGGTTTTTAAGATTGTGACCCCTGTGACCCTATTTGGGGTCATGGGGTCACAAAACCTACAGTTTAGAATCCCAATTGGCCAAGGAGTCTACATGCAGTCTTTCAGCTCAATAGACCTTTAGGAGCTAAAGATGATGATGAAAATTAGTTTTTAAGGTTGTGACCCCTGTGACCCTATTTGGGGTCATGGGGTCACGAAATCTATAATTTTGAATCCCCATTGGCCAAGGAGTCTGCACATATAATTTCAGCTCTCTAGACCTTTTGGAACTTGAGAAGAAGATGAAAATAGTTTTTTAAGGTTGTGACCCCTGTGACCCTATTTTGGGTCACAGGGTCAACAAAGTTACAAATTAGAATCCCCATTGTCCAAGGAGTCTGCACATATCAATATTAACTCTCTAGACTTTTTGGAACTGGAGAAGAAGATGAGAATTGGTTTTTAAGGTTGTGACCCCTGTGACCCTATTTGGGGTCATGGGGTCACGAAATCTACAATTAAGAATCCCGATTGGCCAAGGAGTCTGCACATATCATTTTCAACTCTATAGTCCTTTAAGTACTGGAGAAGAAGATGAAAATAGGTTTTTAAGGTTGTGACCCCTGTGACCCTATTTTGGGTCACAGGGTCACCAAAGTTACAAATTAGAATCCCCATTGTCCAAGGAGTCTGCACATATCACTTTCAACTTTCTAGTCCTTTTAGAACTGGCGAAGAAGATGAAAATAGATTTTTAAGGTTGTGACCCCTGTGACCCTATTTGGGGTCACAGGTTCACCAAAGTTACAAATTAGAATCTCCATATGCTAAGGTACTTGTACATAATTTCAGCTCTCTAATGTGTATGGTTCATGAGGAGAAGTCGAAAGTGTCAAAAGTTTACGGACGGACGACGGACGGACGGACGCCGGACGACGGGCCATGCCATAAGCCCATCTGGACTTTCAGTCCTCATGAGCTAAAAATTAGAGTTTACAAATGCAAGTTTATTTGCAATAACTTAGAAAAGGAAACTTTTCAGTAATAATATGGAAAAAGCAAATTTAGAAAGAAACTGTGTAATATGACTAAAATAATGTGAAATAACTAAAATCATGTCAGAAGGAAAAATTACAGTATTGTCAAGTCATCTGTTTTCAGTCATCTTGTGTTTCGATCAGTTATTTTGATTCTCTTTAGTGGACAAATCAAAAACAACATTTCGTCTTGCAGTTTATTTTCAGCAGGGGTTTCATTGGCACACTAAGGAATAGTCAATTAAAAAATAACTTGATTAAGATAAATTATAGTGGCAAATACACAAAAGACATCACATTTGGAATCAAATTTACTAATACTGATTTCTTAACCCTTAAGATGCTGTTCACGTAATATTCCAGGTTGCTTATAACATTGCCCGTAAGCTGTCTAGGCTTACCCCAAAGTAAGGAAACTAACTTTCCCAATCAAGCTATAATTGACTGTAAGCACTGTAGGCGAATCCCAGATTTTTCTGCACAAAGACCTTTCTCAGTTCAAGGTTCGTAATTATTTCTGCGCCTTGCTGAAATGGCATTCTTTTTATGAAAAGTGGTCTAATGGTGGATCAAACGGTGTTCAAAGTTTCAATACTTTCTGTCACCTATAACATAAAAAAAATAGAGCCATTGGCTCTGTAGCTCATCAGGCATCATATCAAGTTTGCTTTATACAGGCAAGATGAGCTAAAAATGAAACTGATGTTACCAATTGCAAGAAAAATAAATTTGCCATAGACTGTCATCTAATGGAGAAAAATAGGTTTTTAAGATTGTGACCCCTGTGACCCTATTTGGGGTCATGGGGGTCACAAAACCTACAGTTTAGAATCCCAATTGGCCAAGGAGTCTACATGCAGTCTTTCAGCTCAATAGACCTTTTGGAGCTAAAGATGATGATGAAAATAAGTTTTTAAGGTTGTGACCCCTGTGACCCTATTTGGGGTCATGGGGTCACGAAATCTACAATTTAGAATCCCCATTGGCCAAGGAGTCTGCACATATAATTTCAGCTCTCTAGACCTTTTGGAACTTGAGAAGAAGATGAGAATACGTTTTTAAAGTTGTGACCCCTGTGACCCTATTTTGGGTCATGGGGTCACGAAATCTACAATTAAGAATCCCGATTGGCCAAGGAGTCGGCACATATCATTTTCAACTCTATTGTCCTTTTAGTACTGGACAAGAAGATGAAAATAGGTTTTTAAGGTTGTGACCCCTGTGACCCTATTTGGGGTCACAGATTCATCAAAGTTACAAATTAGAATCCTTATTGTCCAAGGAATCTGCACATATCACTTTTAACTCTCTAGTCCTTTTAGAACTGGAGAAGAAGATGAAAATAGGTTTTTAAGGTTGTGACCCCTGTGACCCTATTTGGGGTCACAGGTTCACCAAAGTTACAAATTAGAATCCCCATTGTCCAAGGAGTCTGCACATATCACTTTCAACTCTCTAGTCCTTTTAGAACTGGAGAAGAAGATGAAAATAGGTTTTTAAGGTTGTGACCCCTGTGACCCTATTTTGGGTCATGGGGTCACGAAATCTACAATTTAGAATCACCATTTGCCAAGGAGTCTGCACATATCGTTTTTAACTCTCTAGTCCTTTTAGAACTGGAGAAGAAGATGAAAATAGGTTTTTAAGGTTGTGACCCCTGTGACCCTATTTGGGGTCACAGGGTCACCAAAGTTACAAATTAGAATCTCCATTGTCCAAGGAGTCTGCACATATAATTTTTAACTCTCTACTCCTTTTGGAACTGGAGAAGAAGATGAAAATAGGTATTTAAGGTTGTGACCCCTGTGACCCTATTTGGGATCACAGGGTCACCAAAGTTACAAATTAGAATCCCCATTGGCCAAGGAGTCTGCACATATAATTTTTAACTCTCTAGTCCTTCTGGAACTGGAGAAGAAGATGAAAATAAGTTTTTAAAGTTGTGACCCCTGTGACCCTATTTGGGGTCACAGGGTCACCAAAGTTACAAATTAGAATCTCCATATGCTAAGGTACTTGTACACAAAATTTCAGCTCTCTAATGTGTATGGTTCATGAGGAGAAGTCGAAAGTGTCAAAAGTTTACGGACGGACGACGGACGGACGGACGACGGACGACGGGCCATGCCATAAGCCCATCTGGACTTTCAGTCCTCATGAGCTAAAAATTAGAGTTTACAAATGCAAGTTATTTGCAATAACTTAGAAAAGGAAACTTTTCAGTAATAATATGGAAAAAGCAAATTCAGAAAGAAACTGTGTAATATGACTAAAATAATGTGAAATAACTAAAATCATGTCAGAAGGAAAAATTACAGTATTATCAAGTCATCTGTTTTCAGTCATCTTGTGTTTCGATCAGTTATTTTGATTCTCTTTAGTGGACAAATCAAAAACAACATTTCGTCTTGCAGTTTATTTTCAGCAGGGGTTTCATTGGCACACTAAGGAATAGTCAATTAAAAAATAACTTGATTAAGATAAATTATAGTGGCAAATACACAAAAGACATCACATTTGGAATCAAATTTACTAATACTGATTTCTTAACCCTTAAGATGCTGTTCACGTAATATTCCAGGTTGCTTATAACATTGCCCGTAAGCTGTCTAGGCTTACCCCAAAGTAAGGAAACTAACTTTCCCAATCAAGCTATAATTGACTGTAAGCACTGTAGGCGAATCCCAGATTTTTCTGCACAAAGACCTTTCTCAGTTCAAGGTTCGTAATTATTTCTGCGCCTTGCTGAAATGGCATTCTTTTTATGAAAAGTGGTCTAATGGTGGATCAAACGGTGTTCAAAGTTTCAATACTTTCTGTCACCTATAACATAAAAAAAATAGAGCCATTGGCTCTGTAGCTCATCCGGCATCATATCAAGTTTGCTTTATACAGGCAAGATGAGCTAAAAATGAAACTGATGTTACCTATTGCAAGAAAACCTATAAAAAAATTACAAAACAAATGTATTATTATTCAACACTTTCTAGATTGCCAATATCAGACAGTGAAAGAAGTCCACACTAAAATATCCAAGTAGAAATAAATTTGCCATAGACTGTCATCTAATGGAGAAAAATAGGTTTTTAAGATTGTGACCCCTGTGACCCTACAGTTTAGAATCCCAATTGGCCAAGGAGTCTACATGCAGTCTTTCAGCTCAATAGACCTTTAGGAGCTAAAGATGATGATGAAAATAAGTTGTTAAGGTTGTGACCCCTGTGACCCTATTTGGGGTCATGGGGTCACGAAATCTACAATTTAGAATCCCCATTGGCCAAGGAGTCTGCACATATAATTTCAGCTCTCTAGACCTTTTGGAACTTGAGAAGAAGATGAAAATAGTTTTTTAAGGTTGTGACCCCTGTGACCCTATTTGGGGTCACAGGGTCAACAAAGTTACAAATAAGAATCCCCATTGTCCAAGGAGTCTGCACATATCAATATTAACTCTCTAGAGCTTTTGGAACTGGAGAAGAAGATGAGAATTGGTTTTTAAGGTTGTGACCCCTGTGACCCTATTTGGGGTCATGGGGTCACGAAATCTACAATTAAGAATCCTGATTGGCCAAGGAGTCTGCACATATAATTTCAGCTCTCTAGACCTTTTGGAACTTGAGAAGAAGATGAGAATTGGTTTTTAAAGTTGTGACCCCTGTGACCCTATTTGGGGTCACAGGTTCACCAAAGTTACAAATTAGAATCCTTATTGTACAAGGAGTCTGCACATATCACTTTCAACTCTCTAGTCCTTTTAGAACTGGAGAAGAAGATGAAAATAGGTTTTTAAGGTTGTGATCCCTGTGACCCTATTTGGGGTCACAGGTTCACCAAAGTTACAAATTAGAATCCTTATTGTCCAAGGAGTCTGCACATATCACTTTCAACTCTCTAGTCCTTTTAGAACTGGACAAGAAGATGAAAATAGGTGTTTAAGGTTGTGACCCCTGTGACCCTATTTGGGGTCACAGATTCATCAAAGTTACAAATTAGAATCTCCATTGTCCAAGGAGTCTGCACATATCACTTTTAACTCTCTAGTCCTTTTAGAACTGGAGAAGAAGATGAAAATAGGTTTTTAAGGTTGTGACCCCTGTGACCCTATTTTGGGTCATGGGGTCACGAAATCTACAATTTAGAATCACCATTGGCCAAGGAGTCTGCACATATCGTTTTTAACTCTCTAGTCCTTTTAGAACTGGAGAAGAAGATGAAAATAGGTTTTTAAGGTTGTGACCCCTGTGACCCTATTTGGGGTCACAGGGTCACCAAAGTTACAAATTAGAATCTCTATATGCTAAGGTACTTGTACACAAAATTTCAGCTCTCTAATGTGTATGGTTCATGAGGAGAAGTCGAAAGTGTCAAAAGTTTACGGACGGACGACGGACGGCCGGACGCCGGACGACGGGCCATGCCATAAGCCCATCTGGACTTTCAGTCCTGATGAGCTAAAAATTAGAAAAATAGAGCCATTGGCTCTGAAGCTCATCAGGCTTAATCATCAATTATGCTGTAGAGTGTCGCCAATGTGATTCCCCCTTTGTATAGGCCACAGGGCCACCAAACATAAAATTAAGTATATAGGTGACAAGTTTCAGTTTTCTAGAACTTATACTTCAGGAGAAGAAGATGAAAATAGATTTGAAGGACGTTCCTGTTGCCTATATTAGGGGCAACAGGGCCACCAAAGCTACAATTCATAATCCTCACTAGTATAGTCAAAGAGTCTTATGGTTCTGGAGAAGAAGATGAAAATAGGTTTTTGGGGCGTGGCCCCTATGGGCCTTATAGGGGTCACAGGGCCACCAAAGCTAAAATTTATAATCCTCACTGGCCAAGGAGTCTGAACACACAGTTTCAGCTTTCTATGCCATATGCTTCTGGAGAAGAAAATGAAAAAAGGGTTTTTAGGGCGTGGCACCAAAGCTTCAATTCATAATCCTCATTATTCAAGGAGTCTGTACACAAAGTTTCAGCTTTCTAGGCCTTATGGTTTTGGAGAAGAAGATGAAAATTGGTTTTTAGGGTGTGGCCCCTATGGCCCTTATAGGGGCCAGAGGGCCACCAAAGCTACAATTTATAATCTTCACTAGTCAAGGAGTCTGTACACAAAGTTTCAGCTTTCTAGGCCTTATGCTTCTGGAGAAGATGAAAATAGGTTTTAAGGGCTCGGCTCTTGTGACCCTTATTAGGGGCCACAGGGCCACCAAAGCTACAATTTATAATCTTCACTAGTCAAGGAGTCTGTACACAAAGTTTCAGCTTTCTAGGCCTTATGCTTCTGGAGAAGATGAAAATAGGTTTTAAGGGCTCGGCCCTTGTGACCCTTATTAGGGGTTACAGGGCCACCAAAGCTACAATTTATAATCCTCAATAACCAAGGAGTCTGTACACAAAGTTTCAGCTTTCTAGGCCTTATGCTTCTGGAGAAGATGAAAATAGGTTTTAAGGGCTCGGCCCTTGTGACCCTTATTAGGGGCCACATGGCCACCAAAGCTACAATTTATAATCCTCACTAACCAAGGAGTCTGTACACAAAGTTTCAGCTTTCTAGGCCTTATGGTTCTGGAGAAGAAGATGAAAATAGGTTTTTAGGGCGTGGCCCCTATGGCCCTTATTAGGGGTCACAGGGCCACCAAAGCTACAATTTATAGTCCTCACTATTCAAGGAGTCTGTACACAAAGTTTCAGCTTTCTAGGCCTTATGGTTCTGGAGAAGAAGATGAAAATAGGTTTTAAGGGCGTGGCCCCTGTGGCCCTTATTAGGAGTCACAGGGCCACCAAAGCTACAATTTATAATCCTCACTATTCAAGGAGTCTGTACACAAAGTTTTAGCTTTCTAGCCCTCATAGTTCTGGAGAAGAAGATGAAAATAGGTTTTTAGGGCGTGGCCCCTGTGGCCCTTATTAGGGGTCACAGGGCCACCAAAGCTACAATTTATAATCCTCACTATTCAAGGAGTCTGTACACAAAGTTTCAGCTTTCTAGCCCTCATGGTTCTGGAGAAGAAGATGAAAATAGGTTTTTAGGGCCCCTGTGGCCCTTATTAAGGGTCACAGGGCCACCAAAGCTACAATTTATAATCCTCACTAGCCAAGGAGTCTCTACACTAAGTTTCAGCTTTCTAGGCCTTATGGTTCTGGAGAAGAAGTCGAAATTCCACAAAGTTTACGGACGGACGGACGGACGGACGCCGGACACCATGCCATGCCATAAGCCCATCGGGCCTTACAGGCCAGATGAGCTAAAAATTTGTGTCCATGGGACACAGATGCCCCCGCAATAAAAAAGCCCTCAATGTTTTCAAAATAAGAGATGCACACCTTTAGCATACCTGTCAGTTCAATGAAATCTATAAAGCAAGAGGTAAAGTGCATGCATACTGTTGACCTAACTTCAATTTAAGTTCAAACATGTTAAAAATGAAGAAAATTTAAAATTCCCAAAACAAAATATGAGATGCACACCTTTAGGATACCTATAAAGCATGTTTCATACAAATTCCTTAGGGGAAAATAAAGAAAATGTTTGAAAAGTACCAGTCCTTGCAAAAAGTAGCAAGTGGAGGACACAACTTTTCAGCTCTCTAGACCTTTTTGAACTGGAGGAGAAGATAATAATAGGTTTAAAGGTTTTGACCCCTGTGACCCCAAACTAAACTTGAGAAATTCATTCAACTCAGCTCACCCCACCATCAAATTGATTGCAGAAATCTTTCACACTTAAGTCTCCTTCCTAGATACCGCACTCTTATTTGCTTTATACTTCCTGTGACCTTTGTTTGTAAAAACAAAAGGACCACACAGTCAGTTTCTTCGACTCAGAAGAATCTGCTCTTCTGACACCAAATATGAGAAACATAGGCTGAATCTCATAAACTACTATCTCAAACGGGATATCCTAAGAAAATCTTAAAGCAAAACAAACTTCAGTCAGACT
The DNA here is from genome assembly GCA_916613615.1 of Steromphala cineraria. Lineage (NCBI taxonomy): Eukaryota > Metazoa > Mollusca > Gastropoda > Trochida > Trochidae > Steromphala > Steromphala cineraria. The sequence continues at coordinate 36,228,291 of OU744736.1, read as the reverse complement.
TGAAAACTATGAGAGAACTTATCCAACCTCTACACCCAAAGACAACTCGTCTCAAGTGTTGGTATGCGATTACAACCCTAAGAACATGGAGCTCAAACAAATCATCAGAATACACTGGGCACGTCCAAACTGCTCTGAGATTTGCACAAAAACCTTCCCGTCTCCACCCATCTGGCGCAACAAAAACCTGAAAGACTTACTTGTAGGACTTGACAGTTGACTTCCGAGACGACTTGTGTGAGATACACAATTGCAAAATATCCATCAATCCATCTAAACAAACTAACACACACACTAGCCCAGAGCCTACTTTACTTTTGACATGAAGTGGGCCCTGGGCCCATGAGTAACCAAATTAGTGGGACATTTCTCATTGTAGGTGGGTCATTAAAAAATAAGAGGGAGACAACTTATTTTGCACTGATTTAATGCTAGAGTATAATGATCGTTTACATGATCGATCAAACGATTGTCCAATACAAATACACTGCAGATGAGATCGATAATGTATATGCAAAAAAATAAACCTTTTATGTACCTTTTTAGTCGTGTTTTCTTTCACAGAACAATGTCTAATGTGGTCGTTTAGTAACTTTACTGAAGCAGAAGTGTATGCATATTTCTTGGACAGTTGTTTCCATTTCAGGTGAACAATCAGACATGTCACATCGTATCTTCAAACTTTTTGCTTTTGCCTTTTCGTTTCAAAAAACGAGATTAATCACGACTGGCGAGAGAACGGCTTCGAAGCAGACGACCCAGACATTTTTCAAACGAGTGAACATCAAACTCAGGACAGTTACTGCCCTTTGATAAATAAATTAACTGCAAAGGGGAGTAACTCTTCACGTATGCTTTATAACTGGACCTGAATAAGCATCGCATTTCAAGCTCTATGCAGCATTTATTTAGGCGTCGCATTGACTAGAAAGTGTTGTGTAGCAATGTGATGAGTTTTGATTTTGACTCGCTTGAAAGCTCCATGCATCGATTTAGGTATCGCACTGAATGAAAACTATGTGTTGTGTTGTAGAGAGTTTTGATTACGATTCGCTGTTTACAACTTAAACTTTAACTTATAAATATTCGTTATCAGATATAGTTTTCAAGGTACGTTTTTAAACAAGGTTGTTTTCGGGTCTTTTATTTTTAATGTGCGCCCACGGGACCCCCCAGGTAAAGTGACAGTGCGTCATATCTTATTTTCATGCGCCAATGGCGCAAGAGCGCGGCCTAAAGTGGACTCTGCTAGCCAAAAGTATCCTACTAAGAATTACATTTGCACCAGCAAAAATGTTGTTTATTGATTTATTTGCTACACATGCAAGAAACAGTAAGTGGGGGAGACAAAAAGGAATATAAAACTAGATTATCTGAGCACTATGCAGATATCACTCACAAGAGAGACAAACCAGTCGCTCACCATTTCAATCTCCCTGTTCACTCCAAGAGCAATCTCCGATACAATATCATTACTCAACTCAGACAAAACCCTGAGAAGAGACCAACCCTAAAGCTCGGAGATCACTCGAGTTAAAAGGGACTCAATGATAAGATAATTGTTTGAAATATCCTCTTCTTTTTCTCCTAAATAAAATAAAATTAACATCTTTCAAAAGAAATTGCCATAATAATAAAGGGGTTTATACAGGACTAAAAAATTTTGGGAGGGATGCACCTAATCACCAACCACTGAAATTAATACTTTTCATCAAAGAATATGTTTCCACAAAAAAATTAGCTTGTTAATTGTTCATTTCATGAAGACTATTGCCATGTATGAGAAGCATATGCAACACCAACACCCCTCCCTTTCCTGGATGCGTCAATGCAATACATACAGAATACAATATCATAAATACAGCGCTACAGAGCTTTTTGCAAAACAAAACATAATGGCAAAATCTGTTCATCAGAAGAGAGGCCTGGTAACATTCATGCATGTTTCCAAACAACATTTTCTAACGAATTGCATGTCATTTGAACACTTACGTACTTGCATAAATCAAGACAAACTCTATTCATATTACAACTGTCATTACAGTCTAGCAGTTTCTGACACACAGTTAATACTTCTATACTGCACAAACAAGTTCCCTAATCTTAACAGCTACAGGTTTCCAATATCAGTCAGCTGGATTTGGTCACTGAGGGATTCGCTGAAATATATGCCCTGAGAAATGTCCTGCCTCGTGTTCTGCTCGCCACATGAGTGTTAATACTATACTTTTTTGGTAGTGACATGAACTCAATACACATAAGATTTTTTTAAATTAAAAAAGATGTAGGATTCCTTCTTCAGGATGTCAAAGGGAATATATCCAAGGATAAGAGACAATCATCAATGAGAAGAATGAACTCTCTCAATCTATTACACAAACCTTGCGATGTACAGTGAAAATAATGATAGTTCCGATTCAAACTTCAGGGGAGGTAACATTTGTAGGGGAAGAAACAACTTACACATAAAATATCTTTATTTTTTCTCTCTCTTTCTCTGTATGATCTCTCCTGCCGTCAGGATAATGGCAACTCAATGCAAAGGGTAATGTTTACGCAATAAATACACCCAAATCGAGTACAGCAGTCGGTTTTTGTTGTGTAAGCAAACTGATACTTGCCTGAAGTTTGGCCAATGGAATGATGTCACATTTCTGGGGGCGGTGCCACACAGTCTTCTGACTAGTTGCATTGTAGTAGTAGAAGCGAGAGGTATTTGGATCAAACAACTCCCACCACTGGTTATCATCTGTTTTCTTGCTGCAAAACAATCATATATCAAATTTTCTGGAGTTCAAAGATTCAGGTACAAATTGTGATATTTTCATAAACATCATGTTGAATTTAAGATTTAAGATTTTCAGAAAATGTACATGGTTAAAGTATTTTTTCAGTATAATTCCAAAATTTGCAAACTTGTGTACCGTAATTTCTCTTATCATTTCAACACTCAATGTTTCGAAAAATTTCAGACAAAGTCTATGGTTGAACTATTCATCAATTCCGATCACTCTTTCAACACAAATCTTAGAACACATTTGTTTTCCTGTTATTTTACTGAAGAGTTCTTCTGGTTAATTAATATTTTTATTCACTTATAAGAAGATTAATTCTGTTGTAAACTTCAGCATTTGATTTATGTTATTTGGTATGAAATATTTTGACTTCATGACGGGTGAAGTTCCAAGGACTATCTTCGATTGTCACTCAATTCACTGTCGACAGTAAGGTGTTAAAAGTTAATTTAATCCATTTTCTTCATACATGTTGACCTTGCCATGACCTTGACCTTCGACAGTTCGTACCCAAAACTTTTTGAAAATTTTGTACTTCTCAAGAGATAATATATACAAAATCTAAACTTCATAGCACAAAAACTTTTCAAGTTATCATGTTTACAAGGAATTGCAATAACTCATATCTCATGACCTTGACCTTTGACCTTCAAGGTCACACAATCATTGAACACTTTTTATTGAGTATAACAATCATATATTGATTAAAAGTCATCATTGTTAAAATTAACCATTTCGCTAAACCATGCTTAAGTCATGACCTTGCTGTGACCTTGACCTTGGACAGATTGTAGCCAAAACCTTTTCAAATTTTTTTACTTTTCCAAGGATGATATATACCAAGTTAAAGCTTCATAGCACAAAAACTTTTCAAGTTACCGTGTTTACAAGGAATTTAGTAGGGACTTTATAACTCGTGACCTTGACCTTTGACCTTGAAAGTGAACATGTCATAATGATTCCCTGGAAGTGTTCACATTTAGACATGATCATGAGTTCTGAAAAGCTAAATGGGATAAAGTAATAACCAAATTTAGTGCACATTGCAATAACTTATATCTCATGACCTTGACCTTTGACCTTCAAGGTCACAATCATTGAACACTTTTTATTGAGTATAACAATCATGTATTGATTAAAAGTGTTCATAGTTAAAATTAAGCATTTTCGCTAAACCATGCTTAGTCATGACCTTGCTGTGACCTTGACCTTTGACGGATTGTAGCAGAAACCTTTTCAAAAAAATTTTACTTTTCCAAGGATGATATATACCAAGTTAGAGCTTCATAGCACAAAACTTTTCAAGTTATCGCGTTTACAAGGAATTCTTCGAGTGATCACATAGCCCGTGACCTTGACCTTTGACCTTGAAAGTGAACATGTCAAAATGGTTCCCCCGAGGTATGAGTAGTAAATTATGAATAAGAGTTCTGGAAAGCTTAGTGGAAAAAAGTTATAGCTAGTAGTATGAGTGCGGCTGCGGCGGCGGCGGCGGCGGCGGCGGTGGAAACTTCACAAAAACTGATAGCAGCCCCGTCCTTAGACGGGGCTGCTTAAATTACCAAATTGATGCTACCCTCCTCACAGAAACTTGGCTTCGTGGAAACAACGCCAAAGACATTACCTGGTGTCTCCAAAGTGCACTAAATTGTGACGGCACAAAATTTGTGACAGGATGGACAGACCAGGAGGAGGAATTGGACTTGTCTACAGAAATAACTGTAAAACAAAACGTGTAAAAAGTAACATTCTAAAAACTTTTGAATATGCCATTTGGAAAGTTTTAGTTTCAAATATATGTATTAACATCATTGGTATTTATAGGCCACCCTACTCTATGAAACGCCCAGAAACTATAAGCAGCTTTACTGATGAAATATCAAACTTCCTAACAGATTTACTGCCATCAATCAAAAACCCAATCATCATGGGCGACATGAACACAAAATAATAGTTAAATCGAAAACTAACAAGTGTTTGCAACTAACGTGGCAATGTCCTCCCCCGTTGAAATACTTCCAAATAATTGTCACATTAAGCAAATGTATTATTCCCATTGACATTGAGTGCAAAGGTTCAAGGGATATGGCTTTAACAAGAGTGATGACCTTGAAAATAAAGTCAAGGTCATCAAAACTGACTGGTGTCTGATGTAAGCTGTGACCAAATTTGAAGACATTTGGTGCAGCAGTTCTAGAGATATTGCTTGAACAAGAATGTCACAAGTGGCCAAAGTGCCGTGGTGATCTTGAAGTTATGGTCACGGTCACCAAAACTGAGTGGTGTCTGCGTAACCTCCCTATGTAGGCTGTGATCACATTTCAATTTTCACGACATTAGGTGCAGAGTTTCATAAGACATAAGGTGGTTTCAAAGTGTTTAAAGTGAAGTGGTAACCTTGAAAATTAAGGTCAAGGTCACTCAAATTGACTGGTGTCTGCGTAATCCCCAAATGTAAGTTGTGCCCAAATATGAAGACTTTTTGTAAAAAGGTTCGCCTTAACAACAGTTTAAAAATCGGTCAAAGTGCCGTGGTGACCTTGATAATAAAGTCAAGGTCACCCAACATGACCAGTATCTGCGTAATACTCCAATGCAGGCTGTGACCAAATTTGAAGATATTTCACAGTGTACAAGCCAATACAGTGCGAACCGGATATAGCTCGCTGTACCCTCGAGCAGCGGCTCATAGTTATGGTGTTACGGGCAATTGTGTTCACTTTTCTGATTTATGTGAGTATAGTTCACGTACCAAACTTTGCATACTACTTCTTCCTAGTATAAGGTTTTAAAATTCACTGCGATACTGAATAATAACTTTCTAAATATTTTTAAAAACAAAAAACGCACGGCCAATTTCGCTCTTTCGCAACGCACATCAAATATAATGCCTCAATACTCTTATACTATGCAATCATTTGATAAAATCTGACCAAGTATAACATATATGATGAATACACTAACTGACAATGTTTAATATTGCTTATATAGAGCAGTCGTTTATTGACACGAGAGTAAAACGTAACCCCCCTATTCGCCATTTCCATACAGTTTGATAGCCGTCAATACAGTTGGTTCATAGCCCGTTCACTACAAATCACTGTATGGATTATAGTTGGTTATTGTTTTCATTTTTTAATAACTGAGGCTCATATTGAACTATTTTGTTTGTTTTTTCTTAAGGTATTGCTGAAATCAGTACAGACGAACACCATGAATAGCTCAGTGTGCTACTACTGTGACTTTACAACAGATAATTTCAATATCATTATTGATCATTGCATAATCAAGCACCCATGTGATGAATTGAAATATAAACTACAATATCATGACAAATCTAACAAAAAACATTTTTACAAACACAAAATTTCAAGATAATTCTAGAAATATTAAAATCCGAAGGAAAGTACATTGTACCTATTAATGGTAACAAAATTGAAATCCTCAAGCATTCACCCGATGATGTCTTCAGTCCCCTTAAGAAAAAGTCTAAATGTGATGCTCCAGATGATGTTCTTTGTCAAATGGAAACGCTTTCTATGGATGATTCAATAATGCCAATTCATAGTAATCAATCATTTCAGTCACATGAGACAGGTTCTCAGACATCCCCCACCCTTGTCATCCCTGTATCCGAGGGGTATGACAGAGAGACTATGAAGGAACTAATAGACTTGCTAGCGGATGCCATACACAACCTGAAAGAAGTTGGTCAAGATGACATATTTCTAAAGTTTAGTAGATGCAATTATATTTGTTAATTTAATAAAGATTTAAAACTTATCTGTGTGTTACATGCCAGCGGGATGTGATTACTTCACAACTGCTGTTAAAGGAATTATATGTGGTGCTATTTATGCTGATGAAGAATGTTCAATAGTAAGAAAATGTTGTTTGAACGCCTCTCCTGTCAATACAAGTATCATGATGTCTAAAGTAGTAACTAATAAATGTCTTTAGTATCTCCAACCCTTCAAACGTGTCATTTCAGTTTTACATAAAAACACAATTTGCATTGTACGAGTTATCACCAAAATATAACAAAATACCAAATCTTCACAAATCGCTTTATTAACATCAAATCAAATCAAGTTTTGTCATGATTTCTGACAAACTCAAACGAACAAGGTAATTGTATGAATTCCTTCCAGGAAACATTGAAATGCTTATTTTTGATTTCTCAAATGTTCATGATTCACCTTTAACCACTGCACATTTAAAGCAGGAACAATATCTTAAGGCCTATGTCTCCGGCAAACCCGGATGTGATAGTTAAAGCTTGACCGCCATTTAAACCCTTTACCGCAATTGCATCGGTAGAGGCGCTCCTTGTTAAAACCTTGAACGTGATTGGTCATTGCCCACTTTGACCCACACATGTCCCCACACACAGGACAAATAAATTCAGTTGCTGTTTCCTTTTTAGGTTTGTTCTGGCAGCGCCCTTTCTGATGTCTTGTCAGCGAACTTGAAAACCTGAAAGTTTTCTTGCAATCTAAACATTTGAAGTGGGTCATCTGTTTGAAGTGGCTCCTTAGATGACCTTCATATTGAGATCTAAAATTGAATTTTTTAATTTGTCACAAGTGTCACATTTGTATTTGAACTGATTCAAGTGTACCGATTTTTGGTGCTGTGCTAGACCAAATCTGGTTTTGTAGATTTTGGCACATTGGTCACACACACACGTGCGCTGTTAACGTTCACCAGTATCTTTCTGTCCATGTTTCCGCTGTGTGTGTCTCTTGAGGTCATGTTTTCTACGAGCAGTGTAGGAACAACTGTCGCAACTGTGCAGCTTTAGAGGTGTCGTCGCCTCAATGCTCGTACACGACTCGTTGAGTGCTTCAAATTCCTCTACGTCCGTCATTTCGAACTGTCTAATGAAAAACCCCAGTAAAATTTAACATATGTTGCATCAGATTGTGACTCCTTTATGAATAATGTAGTATAGATTGGCATTTATCACATTGACATTGAGTTAACTGTCAGATCGACAACTCAATAATTCAGTAAATTTGCCGTAAATGAATTCGCTGAATTCTAAATCTAAATTGATAATTTCATTTCACGTGGGATTAAGATGCCTCTGATATATACCTGGAGAAAATATGCACTCGTTAAATGGGGAATGTCAAGCATATCTGCTTTCAACAGTTTATTGAATTATAGGCTATATTCCATTCAGTGCTACACGCTGTTTCGGCTATAAGCCAGTACAGTGATGCCGCACTGTAGCTACTGAACCCCTTGATAATGTCATAAATACATAACTTTGAAACTTGAAATTCTACACAAACATTGTTCAATGTATCAAAAATTAAATTCTGACATCATTTTTGATTAACACGATTGTACACGTGAAGAACATTGAAAACGCACGGGCTTGTCGAATTTTCTTCAATGCGTTCGTGATGAACAAACATGTATTTTCATCAAGAAAAATCTAGTGATCAAGTAAAACCTGCACTTGTTGTATGCAGGTCATATAGTTATACACTATAGCTAGCATACATATACATTAAGGCTGTACAATGATAAAAAAAAATACCTTTTTCATCCAACAATCGACACAAACTTGTCAGAACTATGAGCCGCTGCTCGAGGGTACAGCGAGCTATATCCGGTTCGCACTGTATTGGCTTGTACACTGTGTATTTGGTCTAACGGATCAGTCGATATTGCGTTAATAACAGTTTCAAAATCGGTCAAAGTGCCGTGGTACCTTGAAAATAAAGTCAAGGTCACACAACATGACTGGTGTCTGCATAATCCCCGAATGTAGGCTGTGACCAAATTTGAAGACATTTGGTTCATCGATTCATTAGATATTGCGTTAACAAGAGTTTCAAAATAGGTCAAAGTGCCATGGTGACCTTGAAAATAAAGGTCAAGGTCACTCAAAGTGACTGGTGTCTGTGTAATCTCCTTAACGTAAGATATGCCCAAATATGAAGACTTTTTGTGAAAAGCTTCATGAGATATCGCCTAAACAATAGTTTCAAAATTGGTCAAAGTGACGTGGTGACCTTGAAAATAAAGTCAAGGTCACCGTACACGACTGGTGTCTGCGTAATCTCCCAATGTAGGCTGTGACCAAATTTGAAGACATTTGGTCCAACGGTTCATTAGATATCGTGTTAACAAGAGTTACAATAGTGGCCAAAGAGTTACAATAGTGGCCAAAGAGCTGTGGTGACCTTGAAAATAAGGTCATGGTCACCCAAAGTGACTGGTGTCTGCGTAATCTCCCAATGTAGGCTGTGACCAAATTTGAAGATATTTGGTCCAACGGTTCAATAAATATCGCGTTACCAAGAATCCGGACGTACGTGCCATAGTGACCTTGAAAATAAGGTCAAGGTCACAATAATCAACTGGTGTATGCATATTCCCATCATGAAGACTGACACCAAATCTGAAGACTCTGAGTGAAATTTTTCATGAGATATCGTGTTAACAAGAGCTTCAAAAGGGGTCAAAGTGCTGTAGTGACCTTAAAAATAAGGTCAAGGTCACAATAATCAACTGGTGTATGCATATTCTCATCATGTAGACTGACATCAAATTTGAAGACTATGAGTGAAATGGTTCATGAGATAATGCGTAACAAGAGCTTCAAAAGTGATCAAAGTGCCCTAGTGACCTTGACAATAAGGTCAAGGTCACCATTATCAACTGGTGTCTGCATATTCCAATCATGTCAGTTGACACCAAATTTGGAGACTCTGAGTAACATCGAGTTAACAAGAGCTTCAAAAGCGGTAAAAGTGCCGTAGTGACCTTGAAAATAAGGTCAAGTCACAATAATCAACTGGTGTATGTGTATTCCCATCATGCAGGCTGACACCAAATCTGAAGACTATGAGTGAAATTGTTCATGAGATATCTTGTTAACAAGAGCTTCAAAAGTGGTAAAAGTGCTGTAGTGACCTTGAAAATAAGGTCAAGGTCACTAGTATCAACTGGTGTCTGCGTATTCCCATCATGTCGGTTGACACCAAATTTGAAGACTATGAGTGAAATGGTTCATGAGATATCGTGTTAACAAGAGCTTCAAAAGTGGTCAAAGTGCTGCAGTGACCTGGAAAATAAGATCAAGGTCACAATAATCAACTGGTGTATGCGTATTCCCATCATGCAGGCTGACACCAAATCTGAAGACTATGAGTGAAATAGTTCATGAGATATTGCGTTAACAAGAGCTTCAAAAGTAGTCAAAGTGCCCTAGTGACCTTGACAATAAGGTCAAGGTCACCATTATCGACAGGTGTCTGCATATTCCCATCATGTAGGTTGATACCAAATTTGAAGACTCTGAGTGAAATAGTTCATGAGATATCGCGTTAACAAGAATCCAGATGTACGTACGGACGGACGTACAGACGTACGGACGCCGCTGAATTCATAGTCCCCCGTTCCGCGTTGCGGCGGGGGACAATAAAAACAATTCTATACCTAGTGGGAGGACGGAGCCAAATCCCGGAGGTAGTGGAAATCGAAGAGGGTCGAAGACTGCCAGAAACAACCCTCCTTAACGGTAGGAACTGAACAGTTCCTGTGAAGAGCCATAGTGGAATTCAACGCCCAGTGAGGCAATCCCGCAGTGTCGTACACCGACAACATGTTGGAACGAAACCACAAGGAGATAGTGTTCTTGCTTATTTCGCCCTTGACCAGGGATAAAAAGGGGATGAACAGCCATTTCCTAGAACCTCTCCTGCTGGAAGATTGTCAATGTAGACCCTCAAGGCTCACACCTGACAAAGGGACAACTCCTCCATTTCAGCACTGACAACATTCTGTCTGCCTGACCTGGGAGCTGATTTTTGGCGATGAAATCCCAAAGAGGGCCCAGGTGAATGGAACCATGACGAGACTGTTCGAAGCGGACACGAGTTACATCCAGGGCATGAATCTCGCTCACTTTAGCTGCCGTAGTTATGGCCACTAAAAATAAGTCTTCCTGGTCAAGTCCTCGAAGGAAGCAGATTCTAGGGGTTCAAAAGAACGTCCTCGCAGGTACTTAAGAACAACGTTGAGGTCCCAAGCAGGAGGGCAAAACTTCTTCTTCTGATCCTCCTGCTTGAAAGCCTTCAACATGGCGATGAGTTCCGGGATCGTTGAAATCTTGGTATCTCTCTTTACCGCCAGCACGGAATTGATGGCTGACAGGTAGGAACCAATAGTACTGGCCTTCAAAGACCGACTCCTCTGCAGGTACAGCAAGAATTCTGCCAAGAACTTGGGCGTTGCTTTGAAAGGGTTCTGGAAACGGTCTGAGTAAAACCATTCGAAGGAAAGCCATATATCATCATACAATGATCTCACAAGTAACAAGTAACCCTTGGATCACAAAGCCTTCTTGACGCACAGATGATACCTCTCTGGATCCGGATGAGGTTGATGGCTGTGGGGGTGCATCAGAAGGTTTGGCCAAAGCGGTTCTGGGTCCCTTTCGACGAGGTCCCTTAAGTCTGGAAACCAGAAGTCATGCCACCAAGAAACATCTGCTGAGTCTGTTAGATTTTAGAGATCACCTTTGGGAGCAGGATTGGAGGGGGGAACGTGTTGGTATCCAGTCCGTCCCACGAGAGGGACAGGCGTCCACTGCCCAAGCTGCCGGATCTGGAAGCGGAGACACATAGACTGGCAGCTGATGATTGAGCTAGGTTGCAAATAGGTCGATCAACGGCTTGTGGTACACTCGATAGATCAGACCGAAGGCCTCTTGATGTAACATCAATTCCATTGAAATGGCTTGTCCGGCCTGGAAAGAGCGTTCGCCAAGCCATTCCTGCAACCTGTTACCTATTGCAAGAAAACCTACAAAAAAATACAAAACAAATGTAACGATTTCGGAATAAATTTCCTTACCCAAATGATTTATTATTATTCAACACTTTCTAGATCGCCAATATTAGACAGTGAAAGAAGTCCACACTAAAATATCCAAGGAGAAATAAATTTGCAATAGACTGTCATCAAATGGAGAAAAATAGGTTTTTAAGATTGTGACCCCTGTGACCCTATTTGGGGTCATGGGGTCACGAAACCTATAGTTTAGAATCCCAATTGGCCAAGGAGTCTACATGCAGTCTTGCAGCTCAATAGTCCTTTTGGAACTGAAGATGATGATGAAAATAAGTTTTAAAGGTTGTGACCCCTGTGACCCTATTTGGGGTCACAGGGTCACGAAATCTACAATTTAGAACCCCATTGGCAAAGGAGTCTGCATATATAATTTCAGCTCTCTAGACCTTTTGGAACTTGAGAAGAAGATGAAAATAGGTTTTTAAGGTTGTGACCCCTGTGACCCTATTTGGGGTCAAGTGGTCACCAAACCTACAATTTAGAATCCACATTGGCCAAGGAGTCTGCACATCAAGTTGTAGCTCTCTAGAGTCATTGGTTCTGGAGAAGAAGTCGAAAAAGTGAAAAGTTTATGGACGGACGGACGGACGCCATGCCATGCCATAAACCCATCGGGTTACAAATTAGAATCTCCATATGCTAAGGTACCTGTACACAAAATTTCAGCTCTCTAGTGTGTATGGTTCATGAGGAGAAGTCGAAAGTGTCAAAAGTTTACGGACGGATGGACGACGGACGACGGACGGACGCCGGACGACGGGCCATGCCATAAGCCCATCTGGACTTTCAGTCCTGATGAGCTAAAAAAGTTGAAACTGAAACATAAACATAAACATAAAAATAACTTTCGTGACCCTGTTGTTTCCTGGTAATTGATCAGATAAACTACTGTGGAATTCTCTGAGAACACCAGGAGGTGAGAACCGCAGAGCAAATGTCACACTGCCGTTTGTGTCTCCAAGTTGTTGATGTGCCAGTTGCTGTGATTGTCCGTCCACAATCCTGAGAGTGTGAAGTCACTGAAATGAGCTCCCCACCCCTGAAGGGACGCATCCGTGAACAGGTTTTGGTTGGAATCAAACTCTATCAAAGAGACCCCGTCGCAAACATTCGATTGGATCGTCCACCACACTAGGAAATGATGGAGATGAATGTGAACCTTGAACTCGGTCCTGAAATCGTCTGCCAGTATACGCAGCTTGAGGAAGTTCTGCAGCGGTCTCAGCATTAACCTTCCTTTGAGGGTGAGGTCCTGGGACGAAGTCAGCAGTCCTAGCAGAGATTGCCAATCTCTGAGTCTTAGAGGTTCTCTTAAAGCTCGACAAGCAAAGGCTGAAATCTTGGTCCACCTGTTGTGTGGTACAGTCACAAGCCCAATCAGTCTGGGAGTGGCCACCAATGAAGGTTTACTGTTGAGAACCAGTAAAGACTTTTCCACATTGACTAGCCACCCCAGCCGGAACAGCAGCTTCCGCACGAAATCCGTCTGTTTGCATAGCAGCGCTGACGAAGCGTGGCCCATCAGACAGTCGTCTATGTAGGACCCTCCACTGGTAGTGCCGCTGAGCTATCACAAATCTCAGGTACTTCAGATGAGGTTTGTAGATAAGCTGAGGGCTTGCGGGTACACGTGTGACCGGGGCAGGTTGGTCAGGGGCGGAGACTGGGTCAATGGCAGCTTGAAACCCGTTTTGAGGATATCCAAAACGAAGGGATCTTACAGCATTGTCCAATTGAGTCTCCCGCCTACGGGGGTATGGTGGATAGTTATGACTGGGGGCAGGAGATCCCAGTCGTGAGTTCTCACGACATCAACGTATCTTGTAGTTCCAAAACCTGAGCCGCCTGGTGTCTTTGGGCCAGTCCGTGACTGTTGCTGCTGTTGCTGATGCTGCTGACCACAAGACTATCTGCTTTTACCTCTGGACTTCTGGGCACCTCTGACCAAACTTCATCTGGGGATGTAGTTGAACTTCGGTTGGTTGGTGTTGAAGTTGATTGCCGTGGGTAAGGTAGACGTGCTCCTTGTACATTTTGAGTTTGAAGTCCATTACCTTGAACTGCTGTTGCGAAGAGGTAGAAAGGCGACCCACTGACCAATACTGTGCGGCGGCACCATCAGCAAAATCCAAGGAGTGGATCTTTTAGAGATGGGCAGAGTTTTTGGCTGCTTTAAACGAAGGGTTGAGGGACAGCTTCTTGAAGACCTGGTCCAGCAAGGCCATAGCATCCATGACAAGAAATCAAGAGAGTAGGTTCAGACCACATGGCTGTGTGACAGGGAACGCATGGGCCCCGAAAAGGGTCCGCGATCCTAAAGATGAAGTGAGACGCGACCAAGAATGCAAAAGCATGAAAAACAATAGTCGTAACGAAGAAAATCCAAAATTTACCAAGACGAAGGATTAACATCGCGACACAAAGGTAGGTGTGAATAATGAACATTATACTTGGTAAAGATAGCAATGTGAACACAAAACAATAATCAAATATCTGAAAGTACAAAGCAAAAGATCACATAGGATACACGAGGTCCGTACAGTACAGACCGAAGGGAAAAAGTGTGAGTTTTGGTTACCACATGATTGATTACCTTTCGGTAAACCTGTCCCCGTATTGTCGGGTCACTTCCTGTCTCACTACTTGGTTCACATAGAGATAGCCCCGTCAACACGAGTCTCAATCTTTGGTCGGTAAGCATAGGAACATGCATTACTAAGGTAAGGGAGGTTTAAAACATAACATTTTCATATTTAAGGAAATACATGAAGAATTTGGATATGTTTTAATATGATGCTGCTTTTAATTAAGCTAATACTAACAAAATGAAGACTTTTTTTCTCTTTTCTTTATATTTTTGTCGTCTTTGCAAAATCTCCCTCCATTGGGGCCCAATCTCCCACCATTTTTTAACCATTCCTTGGAAAAAGCATCACATGTCTGTCAAGGAGTCTGCACGCCAAGCTTCAGTTTTCTAGGTATGTTTCTTGAGAAGAAGATGAAATTATGTTAAAAGGGTGTGGCCCCTGAAGCCCTTATTAGGGGTCACAGGGCCACCAAAGCTAAAAATTATAACCCTCACTAAGGAGTCTGCAAACAAAGTTTCAGCTTTCTAGGCGTTATGACTCTGGAAAAGAATATGAAAATAGGTTTAAGGGCGTGACCCCTGTTGCCTTTATTAGGGGCAACAGCGTCACCAAAGCTATAAATTATAATCCTCACTAGTCAAGGAGTATGTACACAAGGTTTCAGTTTTCTAGGCCTTTTGCTTCTGGAGAAGAAGATGAAAATAGGCTTAAGGGCGTGACCCCTGATGCTCTTATCAGGGGCCACAGTATCACCACAGCTATAAAAAAATCCTCACTAGTCAAGGGAGTATGTGCACATGGTTTCAGCTTTCTAGGCCTTATGCTTCTGGAGAAGAAGATGAAAATAGCTCTAAAGGGCGTGGACCCTGAGGCCCTTCAGACCCTAGCTATCAAAGCTACAAGTTTAAATCCTCAGTAGTCAAGGAGTCAGTGCACAAAGTTTCAGCTTTCAAGGCCTTATGTTTCTGGAGAAGAAGTCGAAAATGCACAAAGTTTACGGACGGATGGAAGCCTGACACCATGCTATCCCTTTTCACAAAAAAATAAAGCTATTGGCTCTGTAGCTTATCAGGCTTCTTATTTAAATTTGCTTTAGGGGGTTGCCAATGTGGTTTCCCCTTTTGTAGGGACCACAGGGTCACCAATTTTAAAACAAGCAGCTGACATGGTCGAGCTATATCCCCCGCAAATTGCACAATATGTATAGGTTTTCCTTATCATATTGCTGATTAATTTTTGTCGCACAAAATAACACAATTTTTCCAGGATATGAAAGAAACTATTCTAATAAAAAACCTAAATCATACCAACTTTATGTTCACTGTTGGGCATAATTCGAGTTAACTGACAAAATTAAAATCAAACGAATGAATTTATGTATTATGTATTTGGATCTCCAAGATCAATTTGATCATATTTAAACAAACATATTTTCAAATCTGTTCTTCATGACACACCAACATATGATTTTGTATCTCCATAACAAATTTGATTAAAATGTGATGATTAGTTTAGTTGTGAGATAGACAGGACTTGTAACAGATTTCCAACGGAGTCCTCATTTTTTGCCCAAAAAGGCAAAATTTTATAAAAATATTTTCAAAATTGTTCTTCATGACACACCTTCAGATGATTATGTATCTTCATATCAAATTTTATCAATATGTGATGATTAGTTTAGAAGTTATGAGCCGGACAGGACTTGTAAAAGTTTTCCAACAGAGTCCTCAATTTTTGCCAAAAAAGGCAAAATTTTATAAAAATATGTTCAAAATTGTTCTTCATGACACACCTTCATATGATTATATATCTCCATATCAAATTTGGTCAATATGCAATGATTAGTTTAGAAGTCATGAGCCGGACAGGACTTGTAACAGTTTTCCAACGGAGTCCTCATTTTTTGCCAAAAAAGGCAAAATTTTATAAAAATATTTTCAAAATTGTTCTTCATGACACACCTTCAGATGATTATGTATCTTCATATCAAATTTTATCAATATGTGATGATTAGTTTAGAAGTTATGAGCCGGACAGGACTTGTAAAAGTTTTCCAACAGAGTCCTCAATTTTTGCCAAAAAAGGCAAAATTTTATAAAAATATGTTCAAAATTGTTCTTCATGACACACCTTCATATGATTATATATCTCCATATCAAATTTGGTCAATATGCAATGATTAGTTTAGAAGTCATGAGCCGGACAGGACTTGTAACAGTTTTCCAACAGAGTCCTCATTTTTTGCCAAAAAAGGCAAAATTTTATTTTAAAAAATTCAAAATTGTTCTTCATGACACACCTACATATGATCATGTATCTTCATATTAAATTTTATCAATATGTGATGATTAGTTTAGAAGTTATGAGCCGGACAGGACTTGTAATAGTTTTCCAACAGAGTCCTCATTTTTTGCCAAAAAAGGCAAAATTTTATAAAAATATGTTCAAAATTGTTCTTCATGACACACCTTCATATGATTATATATCTCCATATCAAATTTGGTCAATATGCAATGATTAGTTTAGAAGTCATGAGCCGGACAGGACTTGTAACAGTTTTCCAACGGAGTCCTCATTTTTTGCCAAAAAAGGCAAAATTTTATAAAAATATTTTCAAAATTGTTCTTCATGACACACCTTCAGATGATTATGTATCTTCATATCAAATTTTATCAATATGTGATGATTAGTTTAGAAGTTATGAGCCGGACAGGACTTGTAAAAGTTTTCCAACAGAGTCCTCAATTTTTGCCAAAAAAGGCAAAATTTTATAAAAATATGTTCAAAATTGTTCTTCATGACACACCTTCATATGATTATATATCTCCATATCAAATTTGGTCAATATGCAATGATTAGTTTAGAAGTCATGAGCCGGACAGGACTTGTAACAGTTTTCCAACAGAGTCCTCATTTTTTGCCAAAAAAGGCAAAATTTTATTTTAAAAAATTCAAAATTGTTCTTCATGACACACCTACATATGATCATGTATCTTCATATCAAATTTTATCAATATGTGATGATTAGTTTAGAAGTTATGAGCCGGACAGGACTTGTAATAGTTTTCCAACAGAGTCCTCATTTTTTGCCAAAAAAGGCAAAATTTTATAAAAATATGTTCACAATTGTTCTTCATGACACACCTTCATATGATTATATATCTCCATATCAAATTTGGGCAATATGTGATGATTAGTTTAGAAGTCATGAGCCGGACAGGACTTGTAACAGTTTTCCAACGGAGTCCTCATTTTTTGCCAAAAAAGGCAAAATTTTATAAAAATATTTTCAAAATTGTTCTTCATGACACACCTTCAGATGATTATGTATCTTCATATCAAATTTTATCAATATGTGATGATTAGTTTAGAAGTTATGAGCCGGACAGGACTTGTAAAAGTTTTCCAACAGAGTCCTCAATTTTTGCCAAAAAAGGCAAAATTTTATAAAAATATGTTCAAAATTGTTCTTCATGACACACCTTCATATGATTATATATCTCCATATCAAATTTGGTCAATATGCAATGATTAGTTTAGAAGTCATGAGCCGGACAGGACTTGTAACAGTTTTCCAACAGAGTCCTCATTTTTTGCCAAAAAAGGCAAAATTTTATTTTAAAAAATTCAAAATTGTTCTTCATGACACACCTACATATGATCATGTATCTTCATATCAAATTTTATCAATATGTGATGATTAGTTTAGAAGTTATGAGCCGGACAGGACTTGTAATAGTTTTCCAACAGAGTCCTCATTTTTTGCCAAAAAAGGCAAAATTTTATAAAAATATGTTCACAATTGTTCTTCATGACACACCTTCATATGATTATATATCTCCATATCAAATTTGGGCAATATGTGATGATTAGTGTAGAAGTTATGAGCCGGACAGGACTTGTAACAGTTTTCCAACAGAGTCCTCATTTTTTGCCAAAAAAGGCAAAATTTTATTTTAAAAAATTCAAAATTGTTCTTCATGACACACCTACATATGATCATGTATCTTCATATCAAATTTTATCAATATGTGATGATTAGTTTAGAAGTTATGAGCCGGACAGGACTTGTAATAGTTTTCCAACAGAGTCCTCATTTTTTGGCAAAAAAGGCAAAATTTTATAAAAATATGTTCACAATTGTTCTTCATGACACACCTTCATATGATTATATATCTCCATATCAAATTTGGGCAATATGTGATGATTAGTGTAGAAGTTATGAGCCGGACAGGACTTGTAACAGTTTTCCAACAGAGTCCTCATTTTTTGCCAAAAAAGGCAAAATTTTATAAAAATATTTTCAAAATTGTTCTTCATGACACACCTTCAGATGATTATCTATCTTCATATCAAATTTTATCAATATGTGATGATTAGTTTAGAAGTTGTGAGCCGGACGGGACTTGTAACAGTTTTCCAACAGAGTCCTCATTTTTTGCCAAAAAAGGCAAAATTTTATAAAAATATTTTCAAAATTGTTCTTCATGACACACCTTCAGATGATTATCTATCTTCATATCAAATTTTATCAATATGTGAAGATAAGTTTAGAAGTTGTGAGCCGGACGGGACTTGTAACAGATTTCTCACAAAATTTACCACTTTTTCTCCAAAATCCTAATATTTTATGTAGATTTTCAAAAAATTGTTTCTCATGACACATTATTACATGTTTCTTCATGTCCATGACGAATTTGAATTGAAAAATGGTTGATTAGTTAGAAAGTTATGAGTCGGACACAAAGTGTAACGGACGGACGGACGGACAGACGGACGGACGGACGGACGGACGGACGGTACCCATTTTAATACCCCCCGCAACTTCGTTGTTGCGGGGGATAATTAATTAGTAGAGGAGTTTTTTTATCAGATAACAGTATTCAATTCAGAAATGGAAATTGCTCCAACATCCACACTGTTTCAGATTAACGGTGCGACCACGATATATTCTCACATGATTTCCAAAAATGTTGCATGTATTTTCAACCCTATGTGCCTACCTGTCGCATGAAATTGTTTGATTAATAAATTGAATTTATAAAGCTGTTAAGTCAACTTATCTTAATATGATAATAAACTGTCGGGAAATCGCAAGTAGTCAGCTTAATTTTTGCATGCTGTTACAATACCCTCCGTTCAAGTTTCTTTTAACAAGCTCCATGCATCGACTGTGCATGCAAGATTTCATTAACACAGTGTTTGGAGCTTGCATTTCTTTAGTGGGGGATAAAGGAACAGTGACCTAAATCATATGCACTGACAGCAAAACAAAACCAGACCGATCTGTTGGCAAGTTTAACAGGGTCAAAAAGCTTATGTTGTGTGTGTCAAGTACTGGATATTCATCATAACTGAATAAAATGGTGTTTAAAACAGCCTGAGGACTTTTATTTTACTCAATGTTATTTATTTTCAGTATTTTACTTTTGCACGTTGGTATATGTGTCTTTATCTCGACTTGCACAGCAATGTCGGTTTACAATTGGTCAAAACCGGTCACGTGCCATAGGTATATTTAGCTATGTTAAACTGGGCCACGCGCTCCATAGTAACAAGCAAGAGTTATCTCCCTTGCCCTTTGTTCGGTAAACAAGGCCACGCTACGCTCGATTGTTGTAACGCCATGTATGCTTGGTGAATTGCCCTGTACATGCTAAAGTCAGCTTTATGTAAAAACATTACTGGTATAAGTGAAATGTTCTTCGAATAGGATTGGTACCGCTAAAATACATTAGCAAGTCATATTGCATCTCAACGGTTGTTGACCCGCTCACTCGCGGCAAGGTTGTCTATCAGCGAGCTCAAGATTCAAATTATGCAAACAGAAAGCTGACCTATGAATAATAGTTAAGTTAAAAGTCACCGCTATTTGTTTATTGTACTCTCAAACCAACCTGTACATTCTGCTATGATGTCTGTCTCATCTATAACTCCGACACTATCAATCTCGCTTGGTCCTACTCGACAGTCCGCCATGACAGCAACGGGGCTTCTACGGCCGCTTCAAATCAAATGTGGTGCGAATGCACGAGGTCACGTGACCAAACAATCAAAATTTAGGAATGACCGCATTGCTCGGTATTTTGATTTTTTTTCGTTAATCCTTAATTTCCGTCTAGTACCGTGCGCTTCGCTCCGGTACTAGACAATACTTTAAGTCATTAACACGATGGTGTATAAATTATATTTGTAAATACCTAAATAAAAGAGTAAAACAGATCTGATCAGACGCCATTTTGGCCAATCTCATCTTTCAAGCCAGATTTAAAGCATTTAGAAAAGGTGCTCGTCGAGATAAATTCGTTACCATGTGTCCGCGAGTTTGATTTGGAGATTTATCATGTGTCAGAGTTAAATATCAAACTCGAACTTCGTTCTCGTTGTGACGGACGGACCAACCCTAAATTGAGTAGTGAAAGAGGAGTACCAAATCTGCAATTGATAATTCAGGATCCAAAGGTTCATCAAGCCCAATTTTGGGGCCATAGGTTCTCCTATACTGTTAATCGAATCCTCACATTACTAGGTCTTATGTTATTAATTTCCTTGGTGTGGCCTCTTCGGCTCTTATTAGGGGCTTCACAGAGTCGCCAATGCTACAAATTACAATCATCACTAGTCAAGGAGTCTGTACAAAAAGTTTCACCTTTCTAGGCATTATCTTTCTTCATGTCAAGTCTATGTTGAACAAGCAAAAAAGTGAGCGTGGCTCGCTAATACCCCCGACCGTGTATCCCTGACACAGCATTTGACCCCCCTAAAAGAGGAATTGAGAAGAATGAATGTTTTTTTCTGCAATTTGTTGGACATTACTATGTCTTGTAACTCTGCATCTTTTTTTTTCATCTCTCCTAATAAGGTAAAAATAAATGTGAAAAATTTGAAAAGACTATTAGGATAAATAGTTTTCCGCAATCAGTCACAAATTCTGATATTGGGAAATGACTACCGGTAAGTACAAAACATGAACATTTTTTTAAAAAAGAATTAAACAAATTGGTTCTTAATTAGCACTTCACCCCTCCTAGTAGGGTAGAACACATGTGCAAAATTTGAAAATAATCGGATGAATACTTTTTCCGAAGTTGGTCGGACAAAAAATGTCCTCGGACAGACGGATGGACGGAATTTCTACACTATTACTACTCAGTATATACCCTCGAGGGTTGGTCGGGGGTATAATTACAAATTGCAATCCTTTCTTTATGAATCCCGAGAGTGGCCACTGACAATTTCAGTGCATCTTTGATATTGTATGTGATGGTGAGGTTAAAACATACTTACATTTTTACATCAGGAGGAGGTTCCCATACACATTCTCCAGTAGTTAAGTTGGCATACATGTGCTCCTTTGTCTGAGGTTCAATGATTTCAACCCATTCCCACCTGCAATTTCATATTCAGAGGTTTAACAGAAAAAAATATATTTTGACCTTGGAAAATCTGAGAGGTCTGCCTTCCTGGCTATATGACATCAAGATGGATAAGAAAATAGATTTCCAGGGTGAATAAAATATCGTACAAAAGCCGTTAGGGTAAACTTATCACGCGTTCGTATTTAGGAAATTATAGCTTGGTTATCGAAGCATTTCAAGTTGTTTTCATCCTTCGTTTACACAATATAACGATATGCAGCTAACAATATCGACTATCGAAAAAATATGTGCTTCAATTTTCGCTTTGACCATGTCGGTAACCAACTTATCAGCAAAAACAAATCATATTCTAGTGATAATAACCATTATCTAGTAGCGGAGTTATAAACGCAACAACCTCAGCCACAAATAGTCGGCGTTCTTTATATATTTCAATACACACTTGGAAGACAGTACACTTGCACATTAAGAAATAGGTATTAACTTGTTTGGTATCTTATGGTTTTTCCATATCATCAATGAGTGCTCGTTATTCTATACTTTGCACCTTTTGATATTGACAATGGTGAATGCATATGTAATAATAGTCAGATAACAGTAAATATTTCATGATTTTTTTTATTAAAACCCATTACATTGGATGCATTTTTTTGTCAACATGTTATTTAAATTCAGTTATTTAACTGAATACTTATGTTAAACATGCATGCATTGAAGGAGTAGATAGGGTAATATACATCTGTCACTGCTTCAAAAGCGTCGACCCGAGTTTTTATAGAGGTGACCTCGGTCTCAATTTTGTTGATAGAAAGTTGCAGGGTGTTATTTATATTGTCAATTCTCTGTAAAACGGATTCTTTTGATTCAACGATTAGTTGCTTGATGTCCTCAAGATTAACCTGATGGGAGCTAGACCTTGTCCCGCCTGCCCACCCGCCGGTCCCTGATCTTTACCCTTTTGTTGAGACATGGTACCCAGTTTTCGTGCACGATATCAAAAAAGTTAATTCTGAGCCTTTTTGTGTATATATTTATACTACAATTTATAAATCAAGTGTTCAATAGTTCATAAGTAGGCAATAAACCTTATATCTGGCTCTTTAAATGTCGATTTTGTTTGATAAACGCATTCTTTTAGTCAGAGCTCGATTCAGCTGCCTTCACTCGCCATAGCTACCTTGACCTTGTTTCAATGATTTTAATGTATATCTTAGTTTTGAGTTGAGTTTCTATGTATCCCAATACGCATCCTACAATACAATACAATATATAGTGAACCATGTATGACGATACGATAATGTATTGCCATATCGTTACACCTCGAGCTGCTAATGAATATTAGACAGATATTGGAGTGCTCCAATCTTTAAATCCACAATGAAAAGTGGCTAACCAACATAAAAATTATGTCAGACAATGCCCTGGTAGTGGCCGACACATGCTAATGAGCCAACGTCCAGACAACTTGATTTGTCAGATGCTTCTCCGGAAACCAATTTCAGACAGTCACACCAGAGGCCATCTCTGGACTGAGGCAGATATCATCACAACGCCAAACATACTTATACAGAATTCTGCAATTACTGCAATGCCCATCAAGCCAATTATGATGTTAAATCATCTACAGTTTTGAAAATAAATTTGATAAGATATAACCTTGCAAAAACTGAATCTATGTTTTAGTTAAAAGTTGAAAGTGACAAAGTGATGTTTACAAAGATAAAAGGGACAGTCCTATCGGTGTATATTTTATGGAAACCAAACTCAAGGGGATATTTCACTTTTTGCATATCATGTTAATTATTAGTACATGATCTTAACACAACCAAGTTGAAGCATGTTACTGGGGGTAACATTTCTGTCGATTTATATTGATAAGAAGAGCACACAAGCGGATTTCATTTCCACCCAAAATCCCCTGATAGAACTGTCCCTTAGACAATGAAACTAAATGGTAAGTTTTGAGCAAAAGGTTTAAAATTCATAAGGCTTTGAAGTTTCATTTAGAAAAAAGTAACTTGTGATACTATGTGCTTACTTATTAAAAAACTCATTTAAATGAGTTATAGACAAAACGGCAACAAGCCAAAACAGCGACAACCCAAAACGGCGACATTTTGGACGGAACGGCGACACACCCCAAAATAATTATGGACAGAACGGCGAAACATATTTTGAATGAATTTTTAGACCAAAATCGCTGAACAGAACGGCAACGGATTTGAAAGCTTGTGTTTCATGTCTTAGATGTTTGTGTACATTGTTTGAAGTGGTTTGATTGGTTTATCTTTCATGTATAAGATGTTTGTCGACTATGTTTGTACAGTTAAATAACAGCCGAAAAATGAAAAGAAAATAAATCTTATCTCGAATTAAAATTTTTAAACATGACTAATGATCAAATGTCATCTAATCTAAGTATGCTATATGTTAAAAAAACATCTATGAGGATATTTTCTGCACCAACAAAAACGATTGCACTGTTCAGATTTCTAGAATCATACTCACCAGTTATCTTTATTTACTAATATTTAGTTATATTTATTCATACTTATTTAGAAAATATATTGTGTATATATTTTTATCTGCTTCGAACCCACCGTTTTATTTGTCTGCAACCCATCGTTTCTTCGATTTCCATCTGTGAACCCATGCAAAATGAATTCTGACAATGTGCCATGTGGAGACTTGGTTCTGTTGTTTTTTTAATAAGTCACACCAACATACACAAAACTGTTACAAACTAATACAAACAAATATTTGTGCCGCCGTTTCATCCTTTACAATTCTGTCGCCGTTCCATCCAATTTGTCACCGTTTCAACTAAAATTGTGTCGCTGTTTTGCCGTGTCGCCGTTTCTTCAAGACTTTTTGGTAACGAGTCCCTTGACTCAGAGGGTCATATCTGTAGATTCAGCTGATTGATCACTGTGATGATTATCACAATCAAACTGTTAAATCTTCTGCGTTTTGAAAGGAGAGTGCTATCGGAGGTATTTTCAATGGAAACGGAACTCTAGGAGACATTTCTGTTCATATTTATCTGTTAGGAAAGTTATCTCGATTGTTAAATTAAATTACAACTATTTCCCCCCGAGAGTTGCGAAACGAAGATGACATGACCGCTTGAATCACTTCCGCAATCGATTTCGCCTTGATATATCGTCAGAATTAAAATCTTTAAAATTGTCATTACAAAGGTGATATTGGGGGTGTTCCTTTCATTTGTTAATTTTGTTGTTAAACTAAATCAACTACCAGTATTCAAGAAGAAAATGATTGTCGGAAGACTACTACTGTAGCAAACATAGCGAGATACTCAACTAGCCTAGCCTACGTACTGCCACATTCGTTGCACACAGTATTACACAGCATTTGCCGCTTACCTAAGAAATATAAGCTAAATTATAAAGTGACCTACCTCTCGGCCATGTCTGATAGTGAAAAGGCCAAAATTATCCCGAGTAAAATAAGATATTATCTGTATCCAACATAATTCGGAAATCTATAACACATAGACTGCGCCATATTGGTTTATTTGATACATACTACTATCCCGTCAGCTTATTAGATTTCTACATGTACATAGGTGTACACTGATCATTTCAGATGTTTTTACATATTGCATTTTATTTTAATGGTTTTTAATTATTCGGTCCAATTCTTTTAATCGAGTGAATAACTAAATGATTTATGTTTTAACTTATGAAAATGATATTGATTAGCTTTGATACGTCCAATGTTGTCCTACAAGTAACCATGCACCAGGTACATTCGTAGACTAGACGGGTCATTCGTAGACGCAAATATTCCGGTGGAATCGTAGGCGTCGGTAAAAATGAGAATTAAAACAAGATAGAGAAACTTTCCTGATAATAAATACTGGAAAAAAAAACATATATATAAGTATAAGTTACCCTGATGATCACTATGTTGTGAAACTTATAGGTTATATGAAGACCAATCTTCAGTTTGTTATTTTTGAAGAATATATATATAACCATGAACAGCCAGCTGTTTCGGTCTTTCGGACCTCATCAGCATGGTGTGTGTGGAACATGGTTGAACTTTCAGCAATGCAACGTTATCAACGAAGCAAAGCAGTTTAAGAAAGTTCAACTCATTTGCATAGAGTGCTCAAACTGTATTTATACAGTGGGCTAGCGCAAGGCCGTAGCAAATGAGTGTACCATGTTAGAGTGCTCAATCATACCAAAATTATGGTTTGAGAGCTTTCATATATATATATATATATATAGTGTCATTTTCAAGAACGAGAAGTATAAGTCTAGTCAATCTAAGTTTTAAGCTAGACAAAATTGCAAAAGAAATAACTTCAACTGTTTTGAAAAGATTAATGTCTGTTTAATAACATATATACTAAAATTCGAAATAAATCGGATGAAAATTGTTAAATTGTTAATTTTCATGACTTATTATCATTTTCAAATGCGAAAAGTAGATGTCCCTTATGGTGGATCCACGTTGCCGTACATATCAATTTGTCAAACTATAACGGAAGTGCGATCGCTTCGATATTTCAATCAGTGTTTTCCTGTGATTAGGGGAGACCAGGGCAAAGCGCGCCCCCTAACCTATAAGTGCGCCCAGTGGGCACCCCGACATGCACAGAATGCAGCTTGAACCGTATCTCTAATATTTGTCAGATAGACTGTTACATGGCACATGCTTTTTTAACCTACCATTTCGGAATAAGGATATATTTACGTAAATGTATTTTGACTAAGGGGGCGCGCTTTGCCCTGTAGTTTGGGGCAAAGTGCCCAATCCCCTGGGCGCTTTGTCCCATGTGAAAAACAACACATAATGTAAAAGATATTACACACCTTTAATCAGCCAATACTAATCAAAAGCTTTCATCTTGATAATGCAAGGCAGCTATCGAACTCATATGGAGGATATAATTAATATAAAAGTTGGCAATATATGCAAGGTTGCTCAAGATGTTCCTTAACATATCATGAACCTACATGTTCAACATTCTCAATGACCAAATATCATTATGGTTGGTAGTTGTAAATTTCTTTAAACTACGAAAGTGTTGATAATGTAGGTCATTGACTATCAAAACCAGTAATAAATTAAATAAAATAAAAATTGAATTGGTTATATGAACGAATTAAAGAAATAACATCATGTATTTTGTGTCGCAATTGCCATAGCGGCATAAAATTGCTTATCGTTTGGGGTTAAACAGTAATATACAATGAATTATATATTTTCATGATTTAAAAAACAACAGAAAAATATGTTTGTTGTAACTGTTAGTTGTTGTCATTCTTTTACAAAACAAAGCCCTTTAAGTAAAATGGTATATTGCATTTTTATAGAATACAGCAGAATGCTGATATGAAAATTATAGTTCTCCTTTACATTATTTGCTTAAGAAATGTAAAATAATAACTTTTACAACCAATATGTTAACCAAAACGATGTATTTTATAACAGATGGGGCAAAGCGCTCCCCCCCGGCACGCTTTGCCCCATCCAGGGCAGCATTCGTTATGTACATCACAGAAAATCATTAAAGCAAGTAATTACAAAATTCATTATTCAATGAATTAATGATACCAATTCATGTTACATGTTGACGAGAATTTAATGTTCCGTTTTGTATGTTTATGAAATATTTGAATTTGAAACATATCCGTTCCTTATAGTAAAATCGCGTTTTTTCGAATATTTGAAATTCTGCGCCAACAACTCAGGCAAATGATTCCAGCGTTGCTCACAACGCTTCATTACGGTTACTTTCATTCGTTGGTAATGAAAAATTGCTTTATTTGTCGATAGTTTTGAAGAAATATCGCGAGGTCACTTTGCCCCGGGGGCGCGCTTTGCCCTGGTCTCCCCTACTGCAGATTTTATGGTGAGTAACCTTTACTTTCTTCCCATGTGAGTTGATTCTTAATCAAATACCTGTCAACAGATTTTTGAATCCTAGAAATGAGTTGAATACACATTATTTCAGGATGTATAGCCTATAGGCCTATGCTACGTGTAGTTTGACGGCGCTAACGTCACGTTGGGATTTCCTAAGGGCAGAGACTTTTCCGAAAATAATTTTCCTCGCTCAGTGGTGGGGCCGAGATTTCGAACTTTTATGCTCAGTGGGGGGCGGGGGGAACCATTGTTGTACGTATGGGGCTGAATTCCAAATTCGGGGGGGGGGGGGGGGGGGGGGCTGGAATTTTGATAGTCTATACATTTCTTTTACAAAAACATTTTCTATCGGAAGGACCACGCCGCCTAAATTGACGTCACTTGTTTTCGATGGAAGGTCGAGTGTTGTGGAGGACAATACTCGCGTGTTAGAACTTGAGTGTGAATCCCTTGAGGGAACTATGTTTTTATTTTATTTTCAGATGGTTGAATATGGATGTCTGTATCATATGTAAAGAAAAGGTTTTTGAGGGACAGGCTAAAAATACTCTACGGGACAGAGGGGCGAAAACAATTAATGAAGCCAGCATAGCAAAAAAAATGATGATGTGGTCAGTGTACCAGGCCAAATTGTAGGCTACATCAAACCTGCAGGCTATCTTTGAGATCCCAGGACCAAGATCTGCGGATGTGATGCCAAGATATCTAAAATGAAACGAGGTCATGATGTATTTCCAATCAGAACATCTGATTTTCAAAAGACTATTCACGACGTCTGCATGGACAGGAATGATGACTGGGCAAATACAGTATTGAGCAGGCTTGCAGTTTTCAATGATCTCCATGCGGCTGATTCAATTTACCACCAAGTGTGTAATGTTAATTTTAGAACTGGCGAATGTGTCCCATCTTCGTTTACACCTGGGAAGTGCAGTAAGAGTGATTCCCCATCTATCCCTGGTCGACCAATAAATGAAGAGCGAGAGGCAGCCTTTGTCAAAGTATTGGACTACCTCCAGGATGCAGATGCTCAAGGGGATTTAACAACTGTAACTGATCTTGTTGAGAAAATTAAAGACTTTTGTGACACTGAGCATGTGTACCGCATAAAACACATGAAGAGAAAACTGAAAGATCACTTTGGAGAACAAGTCCTTATTTGCTCTGAAAACTTTGGAAGTGACGTGATAACACTTAGAAGATCGATCCCATCTATTATACACCAGTTTCACAATCTCCAAAACTACAAGATGCTGAGGCAGAGAAACTTAGGGTTATTCAAACAGCTGCAGATCTTATCAAGTCAGATGAAAAATCCCTGAGGTACAACAAGACTGAGTATGAAACACCAAAAGCAACATCGTCTTTAGATGAAAACCTAGCCTTTATCCCTGATTCACTACGTCAGCTGCTTCGGCGAATATTCTCTGAGAAGAAGTCTGATGTGAAAGTAGCATCAATTGGCCAGGCGATTGTCCTGGCTGCAAGGCCAAGAGTCATTATTGCACCATTACAAATTGGACTTGCAACGCAAATGCACCATATGTTCGGGTCAAAGTTCCTAATAGATTCCCTGTACTCCCATTGATTTTGTTCATCCTACAGTGAAGTCAAACGTTTTGAAACATCCGCAGTTGCAAATCAAGGAACACATATATTATACCAGGAATTACATCAGAACATTGCATGCAGCTTGTCGCCGATAACGCCGACCACAATTCAGCAACCTTTGATGGGTACAACAGTTTCCACGGCATGGGGATAATAGCTGCTGTCACCCCAGGAACTAGCCATCAACTTCCTTTTCCTCGATGCTCATCTGAATTTGAAGATACATCAATTGGACGCATTGATATCAAGTGCTTCCAAAACTCACAAAATAATAATAATAATCATAATAACTAGGACTGCCGCGGCAGTACTTAGGTCTTCAAGATTCCTGTTTGACCTTCACACAGTGTTTGACCTTCACATGACTTTTTGTCTAAGAGGTAAACTGTAACTAATACATTATGAAAATGATCCCATTTCACTTGATATTCAACGTTCAAGCCTTTAAAGAAAATTCATCATGACTGCAAACATGAATCATCTCAGGTTATACAGTCTTGTTTCTGCCTGATGATAGCTAAAACATTGCCAAGTGTTTTATTGCCAATGAACTACAATTTGTCAATCATTCATATATCATTATCATTCAAACCAAAAGTAGGATTGACCACATGTAAATGCTCCGAAATTCAATGTTAATGTTTAATCTCATTTTAATGAGATTTATCTAAGATTGTATGTTCTTTTGGCTTTGTAATGATATATAGAACAAGCATTTCTCATGTGTCGTTGGTTAGCACGGATTTTTCAAACATACCCACCAAAACACTCATTTTCAAAAATGCAAAGTTTGACCCTTCCTCGTGACCGGAAGTAACTGTTCGCGAGCGATTTTATTCTTTTATCTTGAAGACCTTGCTAATGTCTAACTCTCATGCAAAAATCATTAAGTTCTATGGTCTGGTTTTTTAGTTATCTGCCCTTGAAGTTGGCGATTTTGAGATTTTGATCAACTTTGAAAGGTCACAACACAAAAAGTATTAAGGTTAGGTCTTTTAAATGAAACGATTTAAATCTACAATACTTCAGCTACATTCAGTATGAATTTCAGCTCTCTAGTGCAAGTATCTTCAGAGGAGAAGATTGTCAAAGGCTGGTGGGGTCAGAAACGGTCGAAAATGCACTAAAAGCAAGATGGCGGCCAAACCACGTGACCTACGAATTTGTCCTGGTTTACTTTACTCTCTAAGTGCATGTTGAAACAAAAATCAATGTTAAATTTTCGATTTTGGATTCGAACTGGACCTTTAATGTACGAGTCGATTTTGCCCAAAAGCTTAGCACGTCGATTCCAGGGTAAGGGCTATCAGCATGCCAAGTTTTGTCAAATTTGGAGCAGCCGTTTGATCTGCAGCTCGTTCACAAAAAAAGTACAAATAATAATTTTTAAAAACTTGGAAGAAATCGATAATAACAATAGGTCTTCCAGACTTTGTCTTGAAGACCTAATAATAATAATAGTCCATTTGTTATGCGCATTTCTCCACGCATAATGCATGCTCGAAGCGCCCAATGTACATAAGTCACACATCACAGGGTTGAGAAAGTTGTTTATACACTAGAATCAATTGGGAAGGCTTGGTGAAAGAGGTAGGTTTTCAAATGTGATCTGAATGATGAGTAGGGTTGGACAGTTCTGAGATTGTACTAGGGAAGGTTATTCCATTCCGTGGCTGCATACTTTGGCCATAACTGAGGGTCCTGACTCTGGGTACACACGTGAGGAGTTTCTGCGAAGAGGACCTAAGAGATCTTGCAGGTGTGTACAGCTGGAGAAGTTCACAGAGATAGTCAGGGGCAGCACCAGTTAAACATCTATAGGTGGTACACATGGCTTTGAAAGAATTCCTCTGGCGGACAGGGAGCCAATGCAGCTTCTGCACGACAGGTGTAATGTGGTCAGTCTTTCGTCAGAGGTCTTGTTTGCGACTCTTGTTTACGAGGCTCTGAATTTGGATGAGTTTGTGGATCCATCGTGGAAGTTAGATCTCCTATGGAAGATTTCCTGGCCTCTACGAACCCCAAGAATTGGATGGTCTGGTTTTATGCAAGCAGTTCATTGTGGAAGCCATCCTGGAAAAGCTTCAGTTTTTCTTCCGATGATAGACATGGACGCTAGTGATGTTAACTGTGTGTATTCCACACTGAGGTACGTTTGTGATGAAGCAAAACGACATAGTGTCCAACCAATCCTTACCTTTGATCAGCCTCTCTGGTGGAAAGCTCAGTTGATACGTGCCAGTGCTACAACGGACAGTGACATTCGATCAATCATCCTGAAACAGGGTGGATGCCACATTCAGATAAGCTATCTCGGATGTGTTGGTCACATCATGTCTGGATCTGGGCTTCAGGAGGTCTTGCAAACCGTGTATGCATCCAATAGTGTTCTTCACATGCTAACAGGAAAAGCTGTATCTGCTGCCCTTGACTTGTATGACAACACAAAGTCAAACTTGAAGAACTTCAGGACAGCCAAATTATGGCTACAGTATGTAGACACGATAGACCTCCTCAGTCGGTTCATCAAAAGTGAGAGGACTGGTAACTGGCATCTCCATTTACACACTTTCAAGGAAATGTTGCCTTATTTTGCAGCAGCCGGGCACAATCTGTACACCAAATCCATATAGATATATCTACAGCAGATGACAGGATTGAAGACACAATATCCACATGTTTATGACTCCTTCATCAATGGCCATCATGTCATTTGGAATGTGATCGTTTTTGGGCTGGACTATCCTCTGATTTCGTAATTGAGCAAGTTCTTATGATAAATATGAAGTCCACAGGAGGTCTAACCCGTGGTTGCGGTTTGACTGAACACCAGCGGACCCAGTGGCTGCTTTCTATGCCAGCATGTGCTGAGATGAACGAAGCGATGCAGCATTTTACTGGCACAAATTACAAAACTAGCCAACAGCATAAGGAAATGTCTGAAGCCAGAAAAAACAGAGACACTAAAGATGCTTCAAGTATTCTTGCATTTCTACAAGAAAGTAATCCATTCAAGTCAATTGAAGACCTTCACAACATCGTTACGGGTGTTGTTGCTGACAAGTCGGTAAATTCTGACTCTGCTAAGTCCGTAGGTGACCACATTCTGGAAAGAATGCTTTGGAATACACATTCAAGAAGAAGGACAGGGTAGTAACATTGGGAGAAAAACATCTACCTAAGGTTGAAGGAGATTCTGAATCATTGCATGTTGACCCCCAGCTTGTATTCCAACGACTTGTAACAGCATCTAAGTCAATTACAGAAACACCAGAGTAGCTTTGAGGATATCCCTAGACCATATAGACCAGCAAACAAACCCCAGCTTACCAAAGCTATTCTCGACCAAACAAGGAAACAGGAGATGACAGTCCAAAATGGTAGCGACTTACAGTATGTTTTGGATGGTGGGTCATTAATACAGAGGTTGCCCTGGCCAAGAGGATCCACCTTTAGCTCACTAGTGAACATATATACCGAGTATGCCACACGGAGATATGGAACGCCAGCCATTGTCTTTGATGGTTATATGACAGGGCCATCTGTGAAGGATTCCACACATTTACGTAGATATGGTTTTTGTGTTGGTCCCGAAATCAACTTCACTGCAAGTACTCCTATGGTCTCAAAGAAAGAACATTTCCTCTCAAATAAAATCAACAAACAGAAGTTCATTAACATGCTTGGACAGAAACTGTCAGAGAATGGGTGTTCGGTAGTTCAAGCAGAAGGCGATGCTGACGTCTTAATAGCCAAGACTGCTGTTCAGTGTTCCCTTACAACACCCACAACTGTCATCGGGGAAGACACTGACCTGCTTGTGCTCCTTTGTCACCTGATACCATCGAGTTCTAAAGGAATCTACCTTGTCTCAGAAGCTAAGCAATCGGTAAAGAAATTGAAGATATTGGATATCAAGATGCTTCGATCTGCTCTTGGCGAGGATGTGTGTGATGCACTACCATTTATCCATGCTGTCGCAGGATGTGATACCACCTCGAGATTGTTTGGTGTGAGAGTTTAGCCCTTAAAGAGACACAGAGTATGTTGATAGGATCACATATGTCAAATTTTGAAATCGATGTAAATACATCGGGAACCACTAACTGTTACTGAAAATAACAAGTTAAAGGTCACTCAGTACATTAGAGCGAAAATATGGCCATTCAAAGTCGGGATTTTGATCAAAACTAAATACAATTTTAAGAAAGATACTCTGTGTCACTTTAAGAAGATGCAAATTGATTCTCACTTCAAGAAACAAGCTACGGTGTTCACAAATGGCACATCGTCACACAAGGATGTCAAAGCTGCTGGTGAGATATGCATCGTGTCTCTTTATGGGGGCACACCTGGAGAGAGTTTAGACTCACTCCGTTTCAGGCGTTTTCGTGAGAAGATGGTAACTAGTAAAAGTCCTGTTCAGGTCCAAGCTCTCCCACCGACAGCAGCAGCTGCTGCTCACCACAGTGCACGAGTGTTTTTCCAAACCCAACAGTGGATGGATGAGGGAGTCAGGCTTGACCCAGAGGATTGGGGCTGGAAAAGGGATGGTGATACTCTACAACCAAAACTAACTGACTTACCACCAGCTCCATCCAATCTCCTCAAGGTCATTTGCTGCAAATGCAAAACTGACTGTGACTCAAAAAGGTGCACATGCAGGAAGCTAGGACTTGACTGTTCTGTTGCATGTTCAGAATGCAAATGTATTAACTGTTCCAATGTTCTTCCAATCATTCCAGACGAAGAGTCTTAGGATATTGCACCAATTACTGTGAATATGACCTTGAGGTCTTACCTTGAACCACGTCTAATTGACCTTTATTTGATTGTTCATTCGAATGAGCTTTGAATAATAATGTTGTACTGATGTACTTGTACTTTATAATACATTGCCAGCCTGCTGAATTCTTGTGTTGTTGACTCATTGGGTTGTTTCCATGGTCAAAAATGAATGAAAACTTTGATTTGAGGGTCAAAATGAGGTCAAATGATACTATCAATGTCATAAATCAATTTCCTGACCTACAAAGTACCAGAAATAAGGTATTACAAAGAGCTGTTAAAATTTTTTTTAAATGACGTCATATCCAATATGGCGGCAAGTCAATTGGTAAAGAGACGTTATCATGACAACAGAATTTGGAAATGTTGCCCCATTCCGATTGATTTAGAATTTTTGTATATCAAATTAGACATTTTGCTGAATATGAAACAATTGTTATCATTTCTTTTGCAATTTTGTCTAGTTAAACCTATATTTACCATAGATTGACTGGACTATTGCAGGAAATTATCATTTTAAAGTCCGGATTATGGTCGAAAACCGGACGATGACGCGCGTCAATCAATCAAATGTCAGACTAATCGAAAGCAGTCAGAATTAACGACAGAATGCTTGATAGGTTATAGACCTATAACTAGTATGGGTCCATGTAAATTGCACGTGATTCATATATAAACCTATTTCATGATTTTCATTGAAAACAAGTATTCGTCATATAAAAGCAATTTCGGGATGAATGTGTGAGTTGTTTTGAATTCATATTAAGAATAATGCCATCTTATTTCGTATAAAAGCAAAATCTGTATCCAAGTGGTTCTTTAAAATGCTCAAGATGAGCAGGGTACCTGAGTATAAATTTGCGTAACAAAATCATTAAAACCCCAATAAGTTAAAATACAAAGAGTAGGGCTACAGATTCGCCCACATTTGCTTTAAAACTAAAAGGATGTCTTTAGTAGGCCTACTGTAAACTTGCAAAAATTTGTTATAAATTAACACGAGCAGGTTCAAGTGTGCCTCCCTGTGGAGTCCATGTGTTTTCTGAAATCCCAAGTTGGCCTGATTTTGTTCAAGTAACTTTGGCCGAAAGTCAGAGTAAACGGCTGATGTCTTCAATTATAGACTATATGTATTCGCTTTGTACAATTCAAGTAGAGAAAAAAAACAGATCTGAAAATTGGCTACAAGAGGTAGACCTAGTGACGAAAGAGAAGAAAACGCAGTTGTTAACGAAAAGGTTGTGGACACATCAGAAGAAGAACAATAACTGCTTTGAATGATTGATCAGCTAAAACTGGGAGACTGC
The DNA here is from genome assembly GCA_916613615.1 of Steromphala cineraria. NCBI lineage: Eukaryota > Metazoa > Mollusca > Gastropoda > Trochida > Trochidae > Steromphala > Steromphala cineraria. The sequence continues at coordinate 36,193,045 of OU744736.1, read as the reverse complement.
AAAGACCCAGAGACGGACCAGTGGAGGAGAAAGAACGTCTGCAGAAGGAGTTGTCCAAGAGGACCCTAGCCACATGTAGGGCTACCCGAGCCGGTGTATTAGCCTCATATATGACTCGAGAATTATTCCAGGCGGGTTTCATGATCTAGAGTCATCTAGGACTAGCCCGAAATAACTTGGGCTCAGTCATCTTCGATAATCCAGCACTTTTGTTCCGATAAATCTACACTACAAGCCCTAGAAAACTTTACGGGGTTTTACCTCAAACCCATTTACCTCCCTTTGCAATTACTCAGCAAAACGCTTGCTTTCTAACAACCAATAAGATCACTTCTAAAACCAGCTTTCTATCTCTCACTATGCCTTTCATTCCGCCTTTTCTCTCGTCCTTTCGATCCCTTTGTCCCCGATCTGTCTACTCTTTTTGGATGGCAATATTCAAGTGTCAAAAAGCTGAAAAATTGCTGATAACACGTTAAACCCCAACTCACTCACTCACTTGATGTCGCGAACGGTCGAGTTATTTACGCACTTGGTGTCTGCGTTTCGTTTCTGATTGGATAACATGTATGTAAAGGGAGGTAATTGGATTTGAGGTAAAACCCCGTAAAGTTTTCCAGGGCTTGTAGTGTAGATTTATCGGAATGAAAGCGCTGGATTATCGAGGATGGGGCTCAGTCTGATGTAACTAAAGACAAACGAGACTGGATTTTCCCTCGGCCTAAAATGACTCTATCTAGCTTCAAATGACTCTCCCTCACTCAACAAATGATGAAGGTTTATAGATAAAACTATGATAGAGACATTTCGGGCTAGCCTCGAATAACCTCTAGGTTATGTATCCACTTTATTTAATATGTTCTTGGTATGTCCTGAATCTCCTGATCATGTAAGGAACAAATATCATTTGAAAATAACTAATCATACTCTTGCAAGGCTTACGAAAATCTGTTTCACTGTTTCGTTAACATGATATATATTGACCAGTGTCTAAAGAAATATTCATTTTAGACAAGTTATTGATACAATCGACTGAGGAATATAAAAAAAAAGTTTGATTTGCAACATAGATATAAAATGGTTGGATTAGCAATTTGGCATGTATGTGTAGGATATGGTCCTCAAAGTCTCCATTAGTTTCGTACGATCGAGGGACTTGTCTTAAGGTGGCTTTACACTTGCACGCATTTTGGATCCGCACTTCAAGACTTTAGTGCGTGCCAATAGACGAAGCAACATTGTTTTGAAAACAATTAAAACAATGCGTACACCCCCCATTTGCGCATTATTCAAGCACACTTCACGCATTTGCCGCAGAAAACTGCACGCAAGTGCTGCGATTTTACCCGGCATTTCACGAACAATTGGCGCATAACCACGACAAAGCTGCGTTCTGTTCACGCATTTGTTGCGACTAAGTTGCGTTTTGGTACGCAGTATAGGCGCAACTGCACGCACAGGTTCGACTAATTCACGCATGCTTGTCAAGATCGTGTCCTTTTAAGTCCCGCATGGTGTACGATACTGCCTGCATTGGAGGTATATAAAGGCAGTACCCTAAAATCAGTTCATCCTCTACTGTCACAGAGTGAACACCATGAATAACTTCCAAGATATCGCGCTTCTTGAAGAGAAGAGACGGTTGATGTACCTGAAATTGCATTGCTTGAAATGCCCAACCTTGTCTTATCTCTATGGTGACACACAAAATTATGCGCGCATTTCACGACACTACAAGAATAAGTTACGAACAAGTTGAGACAAATTCACGAATACTTTGCGCACCTGGCACGCATTGGAGTGCGTGAAGAAATAACCAAACATTTGGTTAATTCTTCGCGCATTTGCACGCATCCATGAGCAGTTCAAGAATTATTCACGATAACGATACGACAAAGATACGCATTGCCACGATTTAATGCGTGCCAATGCGGATTCGAGAGTCGTGCAAGTGTAAACCCAGCTTAAGGCCGTTAGGCCGTGGACGAGTCCCACGTGCCAAACTTATAGAGACTTTGAGGACCATATCTAACCTAAAGCAAAGTCAATGTCAACAATTGGAGTTCGAGTGTTTAAATGGATTTTAAAACTGTTGTCCGTATCGCTCAAACTCAACTCTCCATGGTAAACTGTTGGAGGGCTATCCTGTTTTATTAGCCTTAAACATCAGATAACACCGAGGGGTACACAATGCAGAAATGAAATCAAAAGGATATGATTAGACAACATCGATACTTTGTTTGTTCAAAAACATGAGAAAAATAGTCATTTAATGGCTTTGAAAACAAACGTCATATTTTAAGTCGTGAAAACTTCTTTCAGCCAATCACAACCTGCCACATCACATCGCCCTTACTGTGCAGGCTATTACTATTGTTTACAGTAATAAGTCAAGCGGACACTTACTTACTTAACACACAAACAATGAACACAACTTGACAGTATAACAGTTAGATAGTGAGACATATAATAAAGATATTTACTAATTTTTGTTGATTTGTTAAGACTGGTGATAGCTTAATCATGGCTTTTACTGAGAGATCTGGAGTCAGTTCATCAATATGAAACTACATGGTATGTCTTAGCTCTTTGTTTCGCAAATGATTAGATGGCCCATTCTTCTCTAAAAAAACTTATCATTATAAAAGAAAATGTAGTCTTAACATATTTATCTAAAACAAAGGATTGGCAAACAAACAAATAATGCTAATATAAATGCCGCTCCCTAACAAAAAAAGTTATTATAATTATTATAATAGTGACATAACGTACACATGGACAGATCGGTACACATAACATACAGATTATTTTTTTGAAAATATAAGACATAGAAATTTAAACTCCTGCTCATGTTATAATAAGATGGTATAAACGTAAGGATATTTCAGCACGGCAAAATCTCAATATGTAATCATGTCAAATCTGAAAATCTCTTAGATATTACGGTTACGGGTCAGTTCGCCCCTAGTGTCGGCCTAGTGTCGTTTCGGCCCAGGTCGGTTCGCCCCAATTAATATATGATAAACTCATACCAATGTGTATGGTTTGATATCATTATATATGTGTAGTTGGTTATGTATAACAAAGAAATTATCATATTACGCATATATTCGGACCTATTATCTTCCTAATGATTGATTAGATTTACGACGCGACCGCGATATTCTCGAATGATTTCCAAAAATGTCGCATGTATTTTCAACCCTATTTATATTTTGTTTGATTGTTCAATTGAATTTTTTTTAAACTGTTAAGTCAACTTATTTTAATATGATAATAAACTGTCGGGAAATCGAAAGTAATCAGTGTAATTTGTGCATGCTGTTACAATACTCTCCCTTCAAGTATCGGTTAACAAGCTCCATGCATCGACTGTACATGCAAGACTTGATTAACACAGTGTTTAGAGCTTGCATCTCTGTAGGGAGGATAAAGGAACAGCCACCTAAATCATATGCACTACTCGTCATATAAATCTGTACTTGAACCCGAGCTATGTAATTATAAATATCTTTTACGTATTTTATTCAAGTTCCGAGGAATGAATCATAAATTTAAGATACAACTTTGTCGTTTTAAGAAGTTAAATAATGATTCTATCGATTGCGATAAGTGTACATTACATCAAACTCAAGATGAATATCATTTTTTACTTGTTTGTCCATTTTATTCACAATCAATATAGCAACGATCATTGTATATTCCTGATATCTATACTGCAAACCCAACCAAAATGAAATTCAACCAATTGCTTGATATTATGATATAATGGTGTACTGACTTTTGTAGCTCTACGTTAACATTTTGTGATGAGCCTGGGTAGCCAAATAAAATTGAAGGCACGTTAAACCCTTTAAATAAATACTATTTTTAAGAAATTATGAATAATACTGAAGTGATTTTATGTTATGCGAATGAGGTTTGCTTTCTCACACTACGAAACAATGAGTGTCCTTGAAATTGTAGCCGATTATCCTGTTCGCAACCAAACACAATTCGATACACCTTTTTACAGACAGACAAATGTTTATTAAAGTCTCACCCCAATATAATATATAATACAAAAAGTAAGAAATGTAAAATACAAAAAGGGCCATCCACAAGTGGGATTATGAGAGACTATATTAAAAATATACATATAATGCCAAGTACATAAACACCATAAAACCATTGTTTTTTTAAAAGATACAGGTAAAGTTTATAAAATAAAAGGTTATGAGTATAATGCACTTTTCCTTTTGTATAAAATATTTTGGCAGGTTTTGGCAGCAATCATTAAAACATCAACATTTGATAGTATAAAACCCACTCTCCTTAAATCATCAACGCGACAAAAGTCTTGATTAAACATATTATATATTGCACATATCAATTAAACATTCTCTCTCACATTCATACAAGCGGCAATGGAGTAATACATGTATTTCGTCTTCAATCTTGTCAGGGCAGTTAAAACAGACTCTTTCGGCGATCGGTATATTAGTATTTATTACCTACGAGGGCAATCATATCGAGGTTCATATTTTTCATATGTTGCCCTAGGGCAAAATATCACTTTTTCATTGTGACGTCACGTTTTAAACAATGCTTTGACGTCACGTTTCACCTATGACGTCACAATCTATACGGATCGACGACGGCTAGTCGGCCCATGCTGAGATGTAGTTTTTGAGTATTTTCGTTAATTTTGGGACTTCGGTAATAAACAGAATATTATATTTGTGCCCATGACATACTATGTTTACGACACTCGTGCCTAAATATCAGTATATCCCTCGTTCTCGCTCGGGAAATAACAATATTTAGTCACTTGTGTCATAAACATAGTATGTCATGGACACTCATATAATATCCTCTATATCTTCCGGTTTCCATTCGTATTGGGACTACTCCGCACCGGAACTTGGCAAGCGCACTTCTCTGGTTTCTGGTTAGACTTCTTGTAACGTATGTCTCGGCTCCATATTGGTGTTTAAATGTACAGTTTGTTGCCAGCACGTCCGGTCTTGCTTTCAACTTGTGTTGTCTGTCGTCTCCATTCCAGTTTATATTCTTCCATCATTTTATGTTGAATGATAGCAGCTACGTGCTTAGGGCTGTATCTATGTTCTATGCGTCCGAAATGTCGTAGTCCCAACTTGTCAAGTTGATTTAAGATTCTTAAGCTTCGGTTGTTTTTCCTACGCTTAGCCCAGCGGTGGCTCCATTTGAAGACGACGTAGTTGAGACGTTATTGGTGTACATAAGTCTTGTCTTTGTCTCATTACAGCAACCCAGCGGCGAACAAACGGTGGGGTCCATCCCATGTCTCCACTTACGGCTTGATTTGGTGCGAATTTCCGTAGGCCGAGAAAGAAACGCATAGCTCGATTGTGTACAGCATCAACATAAGATGTATTATATATATGTGCCCCAGATGCCAGCTCCATACCCAATTATAGACCAAACCATCGTGTCGTAGAGTTTACTGTAAGTTCTGTAGTGCATTCCTCCTATAGTCTTATATTTTGATATTACCAGTCCCAGAGCTCTACTAGCTGAATTTGCTGCTGCCCTTGCCATTCTATTATAATCTAAATGTTCTGTCAGTAGAAGGCCCAAATAGCAATAATGATCCACTACTTCTAATATTTGATTGCCACATCTGTTCTTCCCACTGAAGCATTCCTAAAATGAACAATTTTGGATTTAGAGTTGTTAATGGTTAAGCTATTATTTCTACACCACACACAAAGACAGTCCAACAGCATATTAAGCTCTTCTTCAGTCTCAGCAAGAATCACGATGTCATCAGCATAAGCCAGAACACTCACTATTCTTTCATCAATTGTCACTCTGGACAATGGAAAGATTGCTAAGGGAGATAATTAAGTCATTCATGCACATGTTAATTAAGCACGCTAAGATTCGTCGACAAAACCGGAGAGACGAAGTGATTCTCACTCGTTTAAGACTTGGCCATTGTGGACTCAATGCTTACAAGCACTTTATAGTCAATGATTCATCTCCTTCATGTGTTCATTGTTTTAATAATTGTCCAGAGACTGTCCTTCATTATCTTGTTGAATGTGAGGGACATAAAAATCATCGTGAAGAACTCAGAGAGGTTGTTATGTCCAAATCAAATAATTTCTCACTAAGATATCTTGGTGAAAATTTGATGTTTGGTGAAGTCCAAAGATCAGTTTTGAATTTTGTCAAGAACACTGGCAAATATGATCTCATATAACATTTTATGCTCAATTTTAACTTTTAAACGTTTTTAACTCTCAATAATCACTCCTAGTGCCGGGCGCATGTAGGTCATCCTTGGCCCAAACTTCGCCCTTAATTTCACCTACCTACCTATCTACCTACCACATGTTTAAGAGAAGCGGAGACAAGAGACAGCCTTGTTTCAAACCACACTTCACATCAAACCACTTTGTTGAGAGCCCATTTAAACGTACACAGCACTTCACATTTCTATATAAGGACGTGATGGTATTAAAAAGCTTGCCCTTGATGTTGAAAGAAGCTATCTTGTCCCATAACATTGTTCTGTCGATGCAATCATATGCCTTCCAAAAGTCTAAGAAAGCTGCAAACGTAGATTTCTTTAAAGATTTTCTTGTCTCAATTATTGAAGTATGAAGCTATCTGTTCAGTGGTAGAACGCCCCTTCCTAAATCCATGCTGGTTATCTTCCACATACTTCGTGACTCTACTATTAAGAATATTGCAATATATTTCATATAATACATTTGTGATTTTCAGGCCTCTGTAAGAAAGAGGGTCTCTGCTGTCTTCAGTTCCTGATTTATGGATGGGATTAATGAATCCTCTACATCTGGACAAAAACGTCAGAGCACAATCTTGATTTATATTGCTCGTTTACATGATATATCTTTAATGATACGGCAAGATTTAACATGTTGTTTGCTTCAACATTTCATTATATCCATGTGAACATAGTTACAAATAATAAATCTACAAAAAGAGTATGAAGATTACACATTCATAAAAATACCATGTGGTCATTTGTTAGTCTGGCCTTTTTCATGTTGTTTTATGTATGTACTAGCTATGACCAAATACATTACTATCAATATATTTGCGAAGTTTTTGATTGAATAAAGAAGTTGGATATCCATGAAAATCTTGTACTTTACATCTGCTTTCTGTTACTTTGGAACCACTTTAAATATTGAATCGATCACTTTATATGTTGAAGAAGATATGTTTGTTTTGGAAATCATCTTATTTTTAAAGTTCTATTCTTTAAAGGAGCAGTAGCACGTTTTAAGGGGGAATATAAGGTGATTTCAGGAAAATGAAAAGTAATGGTTCCAATTGAAAGACAATGTATTTAAACTAAATGAAGCAGTAACAATTCAAATATATAACGTAAAGTTTAGCCATGCGTTTCCTTTTTCTTGTACAAAATGAATAAAAGGTGTTCACACAAAATGGCCGATTTTATGTGAATCTCCATACTTTGTCTTCTGACTATGTATGATTGCCTTGCGTACTGCGATTTTTGACACTGTAAATTAATACATTTAGCATTATCTTACAATTATCAGTAAAATATTCAAAATATGAAACTATAAAAAAACGGGCTATTGCCCTTTTAAAGGTTTACAAGATGGTTTGGACATGATATATAGCTACTGTTTAAATTGGGGATTATCTGTAAACAATGAAAAAAACTAAGATTGTTATCTTTCGCAAAGGAGGTCGCCAAGCTAAGGCTGAAAAGTGGTTCTATAATGGTTCCCCTCTTGAAGTCGTCAGTAGTTTTAAATATCTTGGATTGGTATTTTCAATCGGTGGAAGTTCTTCGTTAGCCCAGATTTTTTTTTATCTGAGCAAGGTTTAAAGGCATTTGGTTCATTGTACTAGGTATTTAATAATAATGCGTATATTTCCCCAGACATTCAATATCAGCTTTTTCAATCAGTAATTTCTCCTATTCTTTTATATGGTTGCGAAGTTTGGGGCTTCATGGAAGCTAATGCTGTCGAAAAAGTACACTTAAGATTTATGAAAACTACCCTTTAAGTATAAACAATTCAACTCCATCTGCTTTCTTGTATGGAGAGTTAGGAACATTTCCCCATAGAGTTAATCGGCTTGTGAGAATTATTAAATACTGGCTTAAAATACTGAAAAGTGCATCTGATAGATATATAGTTTTAGTATACAAGACTTTAGTTCATGTTTCAAATGAAGACCCACGCATACGAAACTTGGCTAGTTTGTTAAGAGATATGCTCTTTAAATTTTGGTTTGGATATATATATATAATGCGCTCAGCATGTTTCTAATAGTTATTTATATAACTTTCTGAGGGAATTCACACAAAGAGTTAAAGATATTTATTCTCAAATGTGGAAACATCAATTTATCAACACTGAGCGAAACTAGATTGTACCTATCTATTAAGGATACGCTGTGTATAGAAAAATATTTATCAAATATTGATGTTAAAAATACAGAATTGCCCTAATACGTTTTCATCTAAGCTCACATATGCTTGTGATTGAAAAAGGAAGATGGAGTGTACCGAAAATCCCTTTTGTAGAAAGATTATGTCCTTTTTGGTTTAACAAAATTGAAGATGAGTACCATGTGTTCTTGATTTGTCCGAAGTATAATCATTTACGTAAACGATATTTGACAACTGATCTATTAGAAAATGTAAGCATGTTTACGTTCATCAAATTGTTAAAATCTGAAAACAGTATTGAAACATTTAACGCCGCCAAGGATTACGAGAGTTTGTTTCAACTTCAAATCGAACCTTCATTCTGGCGCGGAACAATCACCTGTCGTCTGGTGAACAGCACGAGACACGCGAGTCGTGACGTCTTCGCATGTTCTGCCGTCATATCCGGTCTACTTTGCTCGTGATCATTAGCGCTATTTATAGTACGGGAAATCGCTTGTTGCCGAAATAAAAAAAATATTTTTAAAATTCTTTTGATTACAATGACAGTGACCTTGGCAATAAAAATCTAGATGATGACGGCTGACTCTTGTCATGTCGAGCTTTGGTTTTGCTGTCTTTCTCATTGAATTTGACATTTTCTTATATTTATCAAAGCCATATATATATCTTAATTAATATGATACGCTTACAAAAATACTGAACAGGAATAAAAGGAAGTGACATTCTGGAAATTATGTCTGAAATTTATCAGATGGAAAGTGATTATACAGTATTCCTTTTACTTTCAAATGAAAAAAACCCCAGTGATCAGGGCACATGTTTTCAATTTATAAGGGCCATCGCACATTTCCTATTGTAGGCCTATAATATATATCAACATGCATGTTTATTGAAAAAAATACATTAATATAAAAAAAATTCTGTATACATCCTCGATTTTAATTATATTTATTTCTATTTTATCTATTAATTCAATCCCATTTTAACAATCTATTTTTTTCATTTGAATTATTTCGTCCAACTGATAAAGAGTTTTTACGATATTTTAATTTAAAAATTATGCAAAATTAAGGGGTATCTAGTCTCAATATGATTTTTAAATTGATTAATTTATTGAAATATATTAAGAACATAGTTTTTTTATTTGTCATTGATTGTGAATTTATGAATGAATCCCTGGATGCAATACAACATTTGATATAATAGAGAATGTGAAACAAATTGTGTGCTTATAAAAGTTTGATCAAAAAACAAAAAGTTACTGGTCTATTCCCAAAAATGATCTCAAAATTGAAACCCATTGTTCGCTGAGCTAGGGGCGTTGCCAGTAACAGACGACGCTGAAGAGCGTCAATGTTGGCTTTTGAAAACCTTGTTAGAGATGAAGAACATTATAGATAAAAGTGTTGCTTGATAAATTTTAGGCACCCGAGAAATTTAATGAGTAAACACTGAAGTACGACAACCTTCCCACCATATTTAATGCGCGAATTTCATCGTGCATAAAGCCGCGAGTGGACGACCCGTCAATCAAGTCGGCCGTTTTCGAGAAGCAGGCCTGTTTTATCTTTAAATATTTTAGTCATTTTCTTCCATGTCAAGTAAAGACATTATATCCAGTTGATCGTATATATAGTTTGCAACCTTCCTTTGTGTTATTCAGGGTAAATTATAGTTAGATTTGTTATTAAATCTAATTTTGATTTTGATGATTTTTTTAACCAAGCTCGTGTTTTCCTTTTTTTGTTTTAACTCGAGAGTATAGTTTGATATACGTCTGGCAGTGACCAAATTTGCTTGATATATTATGGATTTATTGAAGGTTATATTATATAAATGTTTACCACAATTCAAACTGTGATTGAGATTGAAAATACATGCTAATGTTAAATCTATGTGGAAAAGGAATTCTGCCAATTACGCAATACCAAAACTGCCGTGATGTGTTCTCGCTATTTTTTCGCGCTTTTGTCTGATCGATCGTTTTGAATTTTCTGTTAGAACATACATGGAAAACTGTTCCAATAGTTTGCTTATGAATTCTAATTTGATAATCTGTACTTTTTCATCGTTTTAGTTTATTGTACAACAATATATATTGAGTTGTTTATGCGCTTGCAAAAATGCGACTCAAATCATGATTCTGTCTGCTTGAAACTGCTTTTGTTTTCGACCTTGTGATAGCAACATAATTTCAGCTCTAATGTTTCCGAAAAATATATCATTTTCAAGATCGAATCCATAACTTTCTGTGGATGGAAATACAGTCATGTGCACCGGCTGTGGAAAAATTGCAAGGACTTTGCGTGCACCGTACATTTACTGCACTTAGTTTGTCTATGACGTCACGGCGAACAATGTTCAACAAATGAAAACAAAAAGATAACTTGTATTATTTCGTGAACAATCGGTCGCATGTAGGAAGTAAACACATCAACGTAATCACTGAAATCCGCTTTCTTGATAAATGACAATTTAATTACTTTGTAGATAACGGCAATTTAATTACAATCGATGAAACAATGGTATGCTAACGTTCCTTTGCTGAACATTTGCATGAAAAACGTCTCTGAAGTTTATAATTAGATTAAATTCATTTTTATTGTTGTCACTTATGATTTTAAAATTACATTGATTGAATGGTAAACAACTCAGCTTTCTTCACTTAAAATTTCATGAATTTCTGAACATAGATAACGCCTCAGGGACATATTTTGTCAACGTTGACCAAATTCTCGAGTTTACTCCAAAAGTTAGCGGCACTGCGAGAGCGCATAGCGTCAAAGGCCAGGCACTATAAGGGTTAACCCTTATAGTGCCCCAGGACCATATATGTGCCCCTCCCCCCAAACTCCCCATAATGCAGCAGGACCATATATGGTCCCTAGCCATAACCCAATATACAGCCTGGGCTGTTGAAAAAATCCTGCACCGATTCAAGTTGACAGTCATTTTTTTAGAATCTATATAAACATAGCTTCACTTTGGTACCACGTTTGCAATATAGAACACAATATTAACAGAGATATCATGCTTTTCACTAAATAATTCTATCGAGACACATATGGTCCCTGGGCATGGCCATTGGGGGTAGTTTTCTACAATGCAAATGAAAAATTATATCAATCAATTGAAGTTCACACCTATTTTTAAATAATCTCCATAACAAAGTCATCAATGTGATACCACTTTTACACTATTTGGCCAGATATTGACAGCGATATTAAGTATTTAACAAAATACAATGATAAGGACACATATGGTCCATGACCATGGCCGATAGGGGTTAATCCTCTTCAATGCATGGGTAAAAATATCTCAACCAATTCTAACTGAAACCCACGTTTTCAGATTCACTGTCAAATTAGATTTAATTTGTTACCACTTTTGTACTACAAAACCTGATATTAACAGAGAAATTTTGTTTTATAAAAATACCTATTTGGGACACATATGGTCCTTGGGCATGGCCGATGGGGTTAATTTTCTCAAATACTAGTGTAAATAATTCACCAGCATAACAGACAAAATTTAATGAAACAGGAAAAATCCCAAGTATTACCAAAATCTACAGTATCTCTAGTTTTGAAATCACATATTGACAATGGAAAATGCATTCTAATAATTAATGAACCGACTTAATTAATTATTACTTTTGATTTGGTAAAAATGGCCATCATTCCTTGACTAAGGAAAATTACTATGATCCATTACTTGCTCCTAGATTTCTTTTTCAAATGTAAATTCTTGACAAAACATACTATATGGGTACTGAAATCTATATCATACACGAATATGGTAATCAATTAGCAATAATATGCAGCAGATCTTTCCAGAAGTATTTGGCAAACCAGCATACGTCACTGCCAGCTCTTGAATGGAAATAAACAAAATGGCCAGTCAAACTGGCAGCGGACAGAGTACATCTGATTCTAATTTGGATATTTTGTTACACCCACGATGTTTCGAGAAATGTAATGACTGATACATTTTCTACAGTTGATAAACGATGTACATGCGTATCATTTGAATTATCGTAAATCCAAAAATTGCGGGGCCGCATAGTAAAACAGTCCAACACTTCGGGTCACAGACAAATCTGATAGGTACAAAAAAGTTTCAAAACGATTCGCAAACTGACAGCCCATTTACATCGAACAAATAAGTAACGTTACCTGAAAATACCATCGAAAGATAGCATTTTAATTTGTGTTTATGTATAAGTCCATGTGTTCATGATTTGATGAGTGCAAGATTGCAAAACGTATAATTTAAAATGTAGTACACGTTGCCTTGCACGGCTGTTTTGTTGACAGAATGGCGGTGACATTGTAGATACCACTTTCGTGAGATCTTATTTCTATTAGCTAATTTGGTACGGACGTCTGTTGGTTTTAGTGAAACGAAAGAGTACATCACATTACCATTTTGATATTTGTGTTTGCCTCGAAATGTGCTAAATATAGAATAAAATTTAACGGATTGCAAAAGTCATTTCCATAGCGTTAATTACTCTGGATAAATATATTTTAACCATGATTTGTTTCCTATGAAAATAATAATAATAATAATAGTCCATTTGTATGGCGCTTTTCCATGCTAGATATCATGATCAAAGCGCACTTGGGGAACTGGATGAAATTTACTCAAAAGCTTGGTGGAAGAGGAAAGTTTTTAGAGCAGTTCTGAAAGAAGAGTAGGTTGGTGAAGCACGGAGTTCTAAGGGCAGGTTGTTCCACAGAGAAGAGGCTGCATAGGAAAACACAATCATTATGTCAAAATAGTGTCATTCATACGTCATTGTCATATATTTTTTATTTCAAACTTTGAGGATGATTTTAATATTAATTTTTAGTGGTTAAAAATGTGTTTAACATGGAACGAGTTATGCCCCTTTGCTAGGGGTCGCTGTCTTTCTAGTTTGAGCGTTACGCGGCGGCACGCTTGCCAGTTGAATGTCGCAGGGGAAATTTGGAAAATAATTCATATGGATCCGGACGTAAGGCCTAAACGAAAAAGCGCTGGGAGCAAGATGCAGGCTGTGATGGAGGCAGTTAAGTTTGGGGGTCAGAAAGGTGATATTGAGACGGACACAAAACCGATCGTGGCACAGGGCGACGCGGCGTCCTTGGGAGCGACAGGGGTCGATCCGACTTGTCTTGATGTGGACAGGGCATAATGTGATGCTCTCGCGAGGGAATTGGAAGGTTTACGTTTGCAAAAACAAAAAAGGGACCTAGCAGCCGAAATTGCGAAGATGAAACGGGAATTGTGTGACGAAGTACCACGCGGTGAGGCGGACATTTCACGTGATCAGCTAGAAGGTCAAGGTCCACGTGATCAGCTCGAAGGTCAAGGTCTTCAAAATGGCGCCGCCCATGGAAAAGGTAAACAATCACGGGATTTAACTGATTACTTGTGGCTGGACTCATTGGATTCGCAAAATCAAAAAATAGAAATTAGCGACGGTGTTTCTATTGAACTTGGTCAGAGGAAAAACAAGCTCAGCAGTATTTCTGTAGAGAAATGGGTGTACGCGAACTTAGGCGTTGTGCGTCAGCAGCTTGGCGTCAGTCAGGAAGTGGACGATTTCCTCAAATATATGCAAGACATTTGCAGATTCTCATCCAAATATGTTTGGAACAGCGTGCTTCTGTACGACAAAGAATACAGAAGTAGACTGCAAGAAGAAGGTTTTCGCTGGGGGACCATTTCGCAGGACATTCGTGATCATCAACTCATATCAAAGGTTCGTAGTGTACCCACCACTCAGAATCAGCGCACCTCACAGCAGTACCAGGGGCGGAGAAGAGGACCCTTCACACCGGATGGGGCCGAGATATGCCGACGCTTCAACGTCAGAACGTGTGTTTTGCGAGAGGACATTTGCTAGATGGCCCATGTATGTGGGACCTGTTTTCAAAGAGGCCATAGCAGCGTTTCCCATTCACCGCATGGAATCCAACAACCACGACAGAGTTTGACAGGGGACCAAGCGAAACCGGAAGCAAAAAACTTTCTAGATCATTAAGCTATGATGCCTGGGCTGAACTTTTGCCCGAGGAAGATGCAGATAGGAACTACATACTGTCAGGTGTACGGGATGGTTTTAGGCTTATAGAACATGATAGTGTTATTATGGATAGTGATATTAATGTAAGGACAAAAAATCATAGATCAGCTTTTATGAATAAAAGAGAAACTGAAAGTCAGATTAAAGAAGAAATAGATAAGGGAAACTATGTTATTACAGACAATGTACCTCATATTGTGAGCGCGTTAGGCGCTATTCCTAAAAGTGATAACAGTGTTAGATTAATTCATGATGGCAGTCTACCAAATGGAAATAGCATGAATAGTATGATGACTGATACAGAGTGTTCCTATATGGACCTTCGTCAAGCTCTAAAGTTTGTGAAGAAAGGCAGTTACATGGCTAAAGTGGACCTCAAGAGTGCATATCGCAGTGTAGGAATACATCCTGACAATTTCAGATATACCGGTTTAGCGTGGAAGTTTGATAATGACTCAGAATTGACATATATGTATGATAGTAAGCTACCTTTTGGTGCTTCCAAAAGCCCAAAGATTTTTCAAACCCTTTCAAGCGCGGTTTGTAGAATTATGAAGCAAGTCTATGATATTTGTGTAATTGCATATCTAGATGACTTTTTGATAATTTCAGATGACTTTCAATTTTGTGCAATTGCTTTAGAAAAGTTGATAAATGTTTTGCGACGTTTAGGGTTTGACATAAATTGGAAAAAAGTAGAAGGCCCATCAACAAAATTGACATTTTTAGGTGTTGTTATTGACACTAGTCTTTGTGTACTAGAACTTCCTGCAGACAAGCTCAGGGAATTCAAAGAGGTATTGTGTGAGTTTTCACTCAAAAAACGTGCTAGTAAAAAACAGTTAGAAAGTTTAATAGGCAAACTGAACTGGGCTTGTGGTGTGATACATGGTGGCAGAACATTCTTGAGACGTTTAATAGATCTAAAATGTACCTTATCTTCATCGAGTGATAAGGTATTGCTAACAATGGAAGTGAAAGAAGACATTTCTTGGTGGAGGAATTATATGGAATTGTTTAATGGCACTAGACATTTCTTAGACGATCGCCCATTAACTAGCTTGCAGACTGATGCATGCAATTCTGGAGCAGGGGCCTATTTTGATGGAGATTTTGTTTATTATAATTGGGAGATAGACTTGCCATGGGCAAAAGGACTCCACATCAATTATAAGGAAACAATGACAGTTATATTAGCTGCAATTCGTTGGTGCCATATGTGGAGAAACAAAGTTGTTGTGGTTGGAACTGACAATATGACAGCAAAGGCTGTAATCAACAAAATGACTGCCAAATCTCCAGTTGTGCTATGTTTTCTAAGGACGTTGTTTTGGTTACAAGTTCACTTTAATTTTGTACTGAAAGCCATTTATATACCCGGTAAATGTAATATTCTAGCTGACTGTATTTCCAGACTGGATGAGCCAGGTCAACTGTCAAATTTGTATGATATGCTTGCTAGTTTACATTATATGCCTTTCAATAGAGATTTCCTTGAAAACTTCATGACAAAGGCTTATATCGATTACAGATGGGGCAACACAGAGATTGACATCCCAGTTGGAAAAAGCAGTGACTAGACTCAGTAGTAAGGGATGGGCAGAGTCAACCAAGTCAACCTATCAGTGCCAGTTAAAGTGTTTCCTTAACTTTTGCGATGAATTTAACATTCATCCTTTTCCTTTTTCAGTGCGAAATATGCAATTGTACATTGCATACTTGGTGGATTTTAAGAATTTTAAGTATGCAACTGTTCGTCAATACTTATCCATTGTTTCAAGTGTACATAGAGCAAATGACTGTTCAGACCCTGTTAATTCTTGGCATATACAACACTTGTTAAAAGGTGTGCGGAGAGAGCTTGGTGATGAGCAAAAGGGGGTACCTCCTGTCACCCCTAATATGTTGATGATGATTAGAAACAACTTAAAATTGGATAGTGTATTGGGCATGTCTATTTGGGCATCTTGCCTTATTGCCTTTTATGGCATGCTCAGATCTAATAACTTTGTTTGCAAGTCCGCCTTTGATGTAAACAGAAATGTGTGTGTGCGAGATGTCAAATCTATTGATGGAGGTTTTTCCATTGAATTTCAAACATCAAAGACTCTTCAGTTTAGAGAGCGTACGATGGAAGTTTTGATGCCTTCTATTGAGGACCACCCTCTAGATCCAGCTGATCCTGTGGCAAGGCTGCTAACTTTGCATTCACAGAGGGGTAGCAGCGACACTGCACCTTTCCTTTGCGATAACCAGCATCTTCCACTGCAGCATGATATGTTCATGAACACTATCCAGTACATTCTGAAAAGAGAAGGTGTGCAGGAGCACATTACTGGTCATTCCTTTCGTAGAGGCGGTGCGTGCTGGGCTTTTAGCATCGGATTACCTGGCGAGGTAATCCAGGACATTGGACTGTGGAAATCACAAGCATATCTAAGATACCTCAACATTCAGCAATCTTCTCGCTTTCAGGCATTGAGGCAATTTGGTACCTCACTTCCCCGCCATTAATAGTTAATTTCCCTCAACTTTAGTTTCTATTCTTACCTGTATTAAATAACTTACATATAAGTCATTACTGGGATGGGAGTTACTATTTTCATAGTTTCTTTGTGAGATCACCGCATGCTGATCATAGAATATTGTTATTATACATTGCTATGTATTATATGTCACGTACATTAATATGTATTTTGTATTTTTAACATTCTGCAAGCTGCATAAAAATTCTCCCATCTGTTTATTAATTTTTGTGTGCTTTATGACAACGATGTTGAGAAAGTTAAAATTAATTTTTAGTGGTTAAAAATGTGTTTAACATGGAACAAGTTATGCCCCTTTGCTAGGGGTCGCTGTCTTTCTAGTTTGAGCGTTACGCGGCGGCACGCTTGCCCCGCCCACCCTCCCAGTAGGCTTACTGGCTTGTGGTGTTAACTTTTATTCGCTTAGTCTTTTCTATTGCATTTGCTATAATTGGAGTTACTATTTTCATAGTTTCTTTGTGAGATCACCGCATGCTGATCATAGAATATTGTTATTATACATTGCTATGTATTATATGTCACGTACATTAATATGTATTTTGTATTTTTAACATTCTGCAAGCTGCATTAAAATTCTCCCATCTGTTTATTAATTTTTGTGTGCTTTATGACAACGATGTTGAGAAAGTTAAACGATTTATTTGAGGAATAAACAAGCCAAGGATTACGAGACTTTGTTTCAACTTCAAATCGAACCTTCATTCTGGCGCGGAACAATCACCTGTCGTCTGGTGAACAGCACGAGACACGCGAGTCGTGACGTCTTCGCATGTTCTGCCGTCATATCCGGTCTACTTTGCTTGTTACCATTAGCGCTATTTATAGTACGGGAAATCCCTTGTTGCCGAAATAAAAAAAATATTTTTAAAATTCTTTTGATTACAATGACAGTTACCTTGGCAATAAAAATCTAGATGATGACGGCTGACTCTTGTCATGTCGAGCTTTGGTTTTGCTGTCTTTCTCATTGAATTTGACATTTTCTTATATTTATCAAAGCCATATATATATCTTAATTAATATGATACGCTTACAAAAATACTGAACAGGAATAAAATGAAGTGGCATTCTGGAAATTATGTCTGAAATTTATCAGATGGAAAATGATTATACAGTTTTCCTTAAATCTTTCAAATGAAAAAAAACCCAGTGATCAGGGCACATGTTTTCAATTTATAAGGGCCATCGCACATTTCCTATTGTAGGCCTATAATAAATATCAACATGCATGTTTATTGAAAAAAAATACATTAATATAAAAAAAATTCTGTATACATCCTCGATTTTTATTATATTTTATTCTATTTTCTCTATTACTTCAATCCCATTTTAACAATCTATTTTTTTCATTTGAATTATTTCGTCCAACTGATAAAGAGTTTTTACGATATTTTAATTTAAAAATTATGCAAAATAAAGGGGTATCTAGTCTCAATATGAT
Source organism: Steromphala cineraria (assembly GCA_916613615.1). Classification (NCBI taxonomy): domain Eukaryota; kingdom Metazoa; phylum Mollusca; class Gastropoda; order Trochida; family Trochidae; genus Steromphala; species Steromphala cineraria. The sequence goes on along the minus strand of OU744736.1, from coordinate 36,174,551 downwards.
TTTTAAATTGATTAATTTCTTGAAATATATTAAGAACATAGTTTTTATATTTGTCATTGATTGTGAATTTATGAATGAATCCCTGGATGCAATACAACATCTGATATAACAGAGAATGTGAAACAAATTGTGTGCTTATAAAAGTTTGATAAAAAAAAAAAAAAGTTACTGGTCTATTCACCAATATGATCTCAAAATTGAAACTCATTGTTCGCTGAGCTACGGGCGTGGCCAGTAACAGACGACGCTGAAGAGCGTCAATGATGGCTTTCGAAAACCTTGATAGCGATGAAGAATAATATAGATAAAAGTGTTGCTTGATAAATTTCATGCACCCGAGAAATTTAAAGAGTAAACACTGAAGTACGACAACCTTCCCACCATATTTAATGCGCGAATTTCATCGTGCATAAAGCCGCGAGTGGACGACCCGTCAATCAAGTCGGCCGTTTTCGGGAAGCAGGTCTGTTTTATCTATAAATATTTTAGTCATTTTCTTCCATGTCAAGTTAAGACATTATATCCAGTTGATCGTATATATAGTTTGCAATTTTTGTGTTATTCAGGGTAAATTATAGTTAGATTTGTTATTAAATCTAATTTTGATTTTGATGATTTGTTTAACCAAGCTGGTGTTTTCCTTTTTTTGTTTTAACCTTGAGAGTAAAGTTTGATATACGTCTGGCAGTGACCAAATTTGCTTGATATATTATGGATTTATTGAAGGTTATATTATATAAATGTTTACCACAATTCAAACTGTGATTGAGATTGAAATACATGCTAATGTTAAATCTATGTGGAAAAGGAATTCTGCCAATTACGCAATACCAAAACTGCCGTGATGTGTTCTCGCTATTTTTTCGCGCTTTTGTCTGATCGATCGTTTTGAATTTTCTGTTATAACATACATGGAAAACTGTTCCAATAGTTTTCTTATGAATTCTAATTTGATAATCTGTACTTTTTCATCGTTTTAGTTTATTGTACAACAATATATATTGAGTTGTTTATGCGCTTGCAAAAATGCGACTCAAATCATGATTCTGTCTGCTTGAAACTGCTTTTGTTTTCGACCTTGTGATAGCAACATAATTTCAGCTCTAATGTTTCCGAAAGTTATATCATTTTCAAGATCGAATCCATAACTTTCTGTGGATGGAAATTCAGTCATGTGCACCGGCTGTGGAAAAATTGCAAGGACTTTGTCTGCACCATACATTTACTGCACTTAGTTTGTCTATGACGTCACGGCGAACAATGTTCAACAAATGAAAACAAAAAGATAACTTGTATTATTTCGTGAACAATCGGTCGCATGTAGGAAGTAAACACATCTACGTGATCACTGCAATCCGAATTGTGGCAAAAGCACTCCGATTTACTGCTGTTTTGACGTAGTCTTCGGTATAGAGCGATTCTTTATATAAACGATATGTACGCATTTTATTACCGTTTATAAGTCCTTTGTCATTCCACAATTGATTTAGCCAGTCACGTTGATCCAATAAAAACAAGCAATTTTTAACACATTCCATTTCCGAAAACAAAGACATCATAAGATAAGTCATATTATGTGGCCTATCATCAGTCAACTTAATTTCAACACACAGAACTTATTTGAAATACCAAACATTTCAATAAGCATAACTATCATAAAACATTGTGACTTTTCCCCCTAGGCATACTTGTGACTTTTTCCGATTAACGTGTCAGATGCGGTCACGGAATTGAAAACGATGTACACTATTTTCAACAAATCATACAAGATAGAAACCATTCTTCTATTTGAAAGGGTTTGGTAAAAGCACTTTATTACTCTCCCGTTGAAGATATTGCTGTTTAATAAATCAACCATGTTATTACACTATGTGTCATAACATCGCGCGCTGACCGAATGACGTGATGTAATGATGACGTCACAATTGTTAAGTATGACGTCATAATGTCAGCGGGCCGGCCGCGACAGTCATGTTGGCGACTTTCTTTGTATTTTTACGATGTTATTAAGCAAGTAATAAATAAAATACAAACTCGGTCCCGTTTCATAACATTTTTATGAAACTCGTGAATGGTATAGGTATTTAACTCGCTTTTGCTCGTTAAATACCAACCCATTCACTCGTTTCATAAATATGTTATGTAACGGGACGTCGTTTAGTATTCTCTATTTATTACACGCCCGTGTAAGATACCGCAGTGTAATATTTATACGGCAATATCAAACTATTGTAATATCACAATGCAAGTATGACGTCACAGAAGTGAGCTGTTGTGACGTCACAATGTAAGCGCTTCATCACAATGGGTGCCTAGTCGCGGAACTGTTAGTTTCAGCACATTTTCGGCAAGTTTGCGTGATTTTTAGGGCAAGTAATAAACAGAATACTAAACTTCCTTCCATTTAATACTATTTTTATTAAACTCGTGAATGATTTGGTATCAAACTCGCTTTCGCTCGTTTTATACAAAATCATTAACTCGTTTGGGGGGAGGGGCACATATATGGTCCTGGGGCACTATAAGGGTTAAAAATAGTATTAAATGGAAGGTCGTTTAGTATCCTCTATGTACTTAGAACGGGGATTAAAACGCTGTTGTAATATCATTAAGGCTTAAATTGAGACTGTATGAAAAATTTAAAATGATATATTTCGAAAAATAAGATTGACAAAATGAGAACATTTTAGCCACGCATTCATGCATTTGCGAAGTAAACCTACTAACGTTACAAAGAAAATACTATTTCAAAACCAAGACGTTGTATTTATCATATATTGTGAAAAGTAGTACATAGACGGAACGTAAATGCAATTATGATGCTATTCATCTGAACATACAAACAAATTTCATTATCTACGTTTATCCTCTTTGTAATAAATCATTTTATAAAAATTTAGCCCAACTGACCATTGAGAATAAAGCTGAGTGCGTTACGACAAGGCTTTGACTTTGCTAAAGGCTTTATCAAATAATAGTTAGAATTCCTTATGATATTGGGGTAAAAATCATATTTTGTTATGGATACAATCACGCTTGCACCGAGGTTACGAAATGATCTACAGCTGCCGGGCGGTGCCCAGTTCGTGTCACGTGACCGCGTTAAGCAACTAAAAAAAGGTTCCTCGCACTCTGATTAGTGTTGTCAGGACTGTGTATAGTGTCCCTTTAAGTGTGAAATAATTATGCAAAATCATATTTATTTGTTAACAGGAAAGTCCTACTGAATTTCGTTTCGACCAAAAATACATGGTTGTTAGTCAGTGGCTTTGATTATTTTCGCTTTCAAATTTTGGAGAATGATTATTGTATGATTGACAACTCTCCAAATATGGATGGATTACGCCGAAGTGTATTTTTGTTAATGACGTTGAGTGTTTTGGTACATTACGTGTCGTCATCTCAGAGGTCGTTAGCAGACTCTGTAACGGCGAACCAAGATGGACGTCATCGCTTGCCGTACGGCCGAGATGAGCTGCTATCGCTACGGAGGATTGGAATTAAAACTTATTGACTTGCCAACGGAATGTGATAGGGAAAGGGATGGACCTAATTCCTCATCAGGTAGGAAAGTCAGCAGGAAAAGAAGTAGGCGAGGAGGAGTCCGTAGACTCGTTCGGGCGAGGAATTCTAGACCTCCGCTATACCTACCATCTTACTATCAAATGTGCGATCACTAAGGAACAAACTGTCGGAATTGGATGCGTGTGCGCGATACATGTTTGAATACAGAGACAGTTGTCTTCTTTGTTTTACTGAATCCTGGCTCAATAACACGATTGATGACAGCACCCTAGCTTGCGCTTCCCGGACTTGGCGCCCCCATATGATTAGACAGACGGGTAGAAGATACGGGCAAGGCAATTGGTGGAGGTGTGTGCATATATGTGAATGAGCGGTGGTGCAAGAACTACGTCATCAGAGACGGACTGTGTAATCGTGACATAGAACTTCTGCCAGTTTCACTTAGACCCTCGTATTTACCCCGCGAGTTCGGACACATATTTGTAGTTCTTGTCTACATCCCACCATGCTGCTTCTATTGTACAAGATCACATCCTGAAACTTGATTCCGTTACTCCCGATGCCCCCAGATTTGTTCTTGGCGATTTTAACGGCTCAACGTTGAAAACAGTATTACCGACTTATGAGCAGTATGTTAAGTGTACGACTCGTAAAGAAAAAACAATTAACCTTTGTTATGGAAACATTAAAAAAGCGTACAAAGCGATAGCTTAACCCCCACTTTGGGAATCAGATCACAACTCTGTGATTTTGATGCCAACGTACAAGCAGATACTGAAGACGCAGAAGGAGCAGACAAAAAGTGTGAAGTCATGGGATCCCGAGTCTATACAGCGCCTCAAAGGTTGCTTTGATTGCACAGACTGGGACATGTTCTTCAGCGACAACAACGATCCATGTGCTATCACCGATATCATTACCAGTTACATCAACTTCTGTGTGGACAGTATTATTCCAGAAAAGCTTGTAAAGATTTACCCCAACAACAAGCCTTGGGTGACTAAAGATCTTAAGCTCCTTCTCAACGAAAAGAAAGATTGTTCTGTGCTAAGGACACATTTCAACTTAAAGCAAAACAAAAAGAAGTTAATGTTCAGATAAAGAAATGTAAAAACAATTATAAAGAAAAGGTCGAATCTCAATTCAGAGTGAACAATACCCGTCAAGCTTGGCAAGGTGTGAAGAACATGATCGGCTGTTCTAAACATAGATCAACTATCAATACAACGGACGATCTTAGACATGCTGAAGATCTGAACAACTTCTACGTTAGATTTGATACTCGTGACTTCAGTAATAAACGGGAAGCTGTGGTTGATAAATCAAGCTTTAAGGATGAGAATAAAATCGTTTTAACATCAGAAATCGTGAAGCTACAATTCGTGACAATTCTCAAAACTAAACATAAGGAAAACACCCGGACCTGATGGTTTAGGTGGCATCGTCCTAAAACGTTGTTGTGAACAATTGTGTAATCATCCTAATGTCTTCTCTCGTCTGTATCAACTTTCTATCGATCATCATGTGATTCCAGAAATGTGGAAAACATCAAAGATTGTCCCAGTACCAAAGAAGATTAATTCTAGTGAAATGAACGATTTTAGACCAGTCGCTCTTACCTCAATAGCTATGAAATGTTTTGAGCGCATCATTTTAAACTTGATACTGCGTAGGACATTTACTTGATCCTTTCCAGTTTGCATTCAAATCAAGAAGGGGTGTTGAATATGCAAAACTTTGTATTTTGAATAGCGTTTATAAGCATTTAGAGCTTCCAAAATCATATGTGAGAATCCTATTTGTAGATTTCTCTTCAGCGTTCAACCCAATCCAGCCACACATCTTGTTAGACAAACTGTTCAATATGGGTGTCAATTGCAATCTTATATTATGGATAGAGAAATTTCTCACTTTTCGACCTCTGTTTGTAAAGGTTAACTCCGCCCATTCATCGATCTTGTAACAGTATACGAATACCGGAGCCCCTCAAGGTTGTGTACTATCGCCAGTATTATTCACTCTCTACACAAATGACTATTAGCAATTGTCCCAACAATCTTACAGTGAAGTTTGCTGACGATGCGGCATTAGTTGGACTCATTCAAGATGATGCACTTTCCTACAGAGAAAATGTCAACCATTTTGAGACATGGTGTGAAAACAATTTCCTAATGTTGAATGTTAAAAAAACAAAAAAACTTATTTTCAATTTCAGGAACAATCATATCAATACTAACCCTGTCTGTATAAATGGTTCAAATGTTGAAATTGTGGATGAATATAAATACCTTGGCACAATAAATAGAGACTAGACTATTTCATTGTTTTTGCCGAATATCATTTCTATTTCATCGAGTGGAGTGAGAAAGTGATATTTTCACGAGTGGCGCAGCCACAAGTGAAAATGACACTTTCTCACTTCACGAGATGAGATAGAAATTATATTCGGCAAAAACAATGAATTAGTCTATTTATTATAAAATTTAAAGATCAGAGTTGTCGGACATCGAAAGGCAAACTTTTCCTGTTGTGATGAATGAGAGTCTAGCAACTCCATTTATAATTTAAAGCGTTAAAAAGAAGTTCGATAGAAATATTTAACCGGAAATAGTTTTTCGAAAAATATATAATTGTGTGATTGTTAAATGATATCAGATCTACAATATGTTTTTGGTTATAATTAGGTGAAACAAAGGCTCCTTATCTATTTTGGAAAGTCAGTTTTGACGCGAACGGATATATTGAGGGAAGCACTATGTCGGTGAGTCAGATCTCTCGCTTCGTAAATTTATTTGGCGATAAAATGAACAATTATTAACTACAACAACAAGATATGAACCTCTGGTTGTTTTTCGATATCGAAGGATACATTGTCACTGCAAAATGTTAACAATAACATACCGAAAACATCGTAAAGAGTCGTTTTTCTTCAATCCTAAACAACGCCTTGATGCGAGGCGTGCGTTCGATTTCCCCAAAGGGAGATAATCGTGTTTCAAGGGAAGGTAATAGGTTCTGTCATGACTTTCTACTGCTTTTCTTGAAATATGGATTATATTTTCACTGTATAACCCTATATTTCATTGCTAATTTTATAATAATAGATAGTTAATTAAATTGGAATGCCAATACTGATGCCGTTTTTAAAAAATGCCAACAAAGATTACATTTGTTGCGCAAGCTGAGAATGGAAATAAACAAAATGGCCAGTCAAACTGGCAGCGGACAGAGTACACCTAATATTCTAATTTGGATATTTTGATACACCCACGTTTGTTATAGAAATGAAATGACAGATACATTATCTACAGTTTATAAACGATGTGCAGGTCATGCGTATCATTTGAATTATCGTAATTCAGAAAAATGCGGGGCAACATAGCAAAACATTCCAACGCTACGTGTCACACAAATCTGATCGGTGCAAAAACGTTTCAAAACATTCACGACCTCCCAATATCGAAAGCCTATTCAAAGAGAACAAAAAAGTAACGTTACCTGAAAATACCATCGGAAGGTTGCATTTCTATTTTTGTTTAAGTATAAGTCCATGTTTTCATGATTTGATGAGTGCAAGATAGCAAAACGTTTAAATCTGAAATGTAGTACACGTTGCATTGCGCGGCTGTTTTGTTGACAGAATGGCGGTGACATTGTAGATACCACTTTCGTGAGATCTTATTTCAATGAACTCTGACATCTGTTGGTGTTAGTGAAATTAAAGGATAAATCACATAACAATTTTGATATTTGTGTTCTCCTCTATATGTGCTAAATACAGAATAAATTCAACGGATTACAAAAGTCATTTCCATAATGATAATTATCTGGATAAATGTATTTAGCCATGAATGTTTACCTATGAAAATAGCACAATTATTGTGACAAAATAATGTCAATCATATGTCATTGTAGTATTTTTCTATTTCCAAATTTATGGGGGAATTTCAATCGCTTTATTTGAGGGATAGACAGCCCAAGGACTACGAGAGTTTGTTTTAACCATAATTTGAAAGTTTTATTCGGCGCGAAACAATCACCTGTCGTCTGGTGAACAGCACGAGACACGCAAGTCGTGACGTCTTCGCATGATCTGCCGTCATATCCGGTCTACTTTGCTCGCGACAATTAGCGCTATTTATAGTACGGGAAATCCCTTGTTACCGAAACCAAAATTATTTTGTAAATCCTTTTATTATAATGACAGTGACTGTGGCAATAAAAATCTAGATGATGACGACTTACTCTTGTCATGTCGAGCTTTGGTTTTGCTGTCTTGCTCAATGAATTTGACATTTTCTTATATTTATCAAAGCCATATATTATATATCTTAATTATTATGATAAGCTTACAAAAATACTGAACATAGGAATAAAATGAAGTGGCATTTTGGAAATTATGTCTGGAATTTATCGGATGGAAAGTGATCATACAGTAATCCTTGAATCTATCAAATGAAAAAAAACCCCAAAAAACAGTGATCAGGGCGCATGTTTTCAATTTATAAGGGCCATCGCACATTTCCTATTGTATGATAAATATCAACATGCATGTTTATTGAAAAAATACATTAATATTTAAAAAATTCTGTATACATCCTCGATTTTTATTATATTTTATTCTATTTTCTCTAATAATTCAATCCCTTTTTAACAATCTCATTTTTTCATTTGAATTATTTCATCCAAATGATAAAGAGTTTTTACGATATTTAATTTTAAATTTTTGCAAGATTAAGGGGTATCTAGTCTCAATATGATTTTTTAGTTTCTTGAAATATATTAATAACTTAGTTTTTTATTTGCCATTTATTATGAATTTATGAATGAATCCCTGGATGCAATATAAAATCTGATGTAATAGAGAATGTGAAACAAATTGTGTGCTTATAAAAGTTTTATCGAAAAACAAAAAGTTACTGGTCTATCCATCTCAAAGTTAAAACCGATTGTTCGCTGAGCTAGGGGCGTGGCCAGTAACAGACGATGCTGAAGAGCGTCAATGTTGGCTTTCGAAAGCCTCGATAGAGATGAAGAACATTATAGATAAAAGTGTTGCTTGATAGATTTTAGGCACGCGAGAAATTCAAAGAGTAAACACTGAAGTACGACAACCTTCCCACCATATTTATTGAGCGAATATCATCGTGCATAACGCCGCGAGTGGGCGACGCGTCAATCAAGTCGGCCGTGTTCGGGAAGCAGGCCTGTTTTTATCTTCTAGATATTTTAGTCATTTTCTTCCATGTCAAGTAAAGACATTATATCCAGTTGATCGTATATATAGTTTGCAACCTTCCTTTGTGTTATTCAGGGTAAATTACCATTAGATTTGTTTTTTAATCTAATATTGATTTTAATAACTTTTTAAAACGAGCTGGTATTTTCCTTTTTTTTATTTTAACTCGAGGGTATAGTTTGATATAGCGCCTACGTCTGGCAGTGACCAGATTTGCTTGATATGTTATGGATTTATTGAAGGTTATAATATATATATGTTTACCACAATTCAAACTGTGGTTGTGATTGAAAATACATGCTAATGGTAAAATCTACGTGGAAAAAGAATTCTGCCAAATTCGCAATGTTAAAACTGCCGTGATGTGTTCTCGCTATTTTTTCGCGCTTTTGTCTGATCGATCGTTTTGAATTTTCTGTTAGAACATACATGGAAAACTGTTTTAATAGTTTGCATATGAATTCTATTTCAATAATCTGTACTTTTTCATCATTTTAGTTTATTGTACAACAATATATATTGAGTTGTTTATGTGCTTGCAAAAATGCGACTCAAATCATGATTCTATATATATCTGCTTGAAACTGCTTTTGTTTTCAACCTTGTGATAGCAACATAATTTCAGCTCTAATGTTTCCGAAAGTTATATCATTTACAAGATCGAATCCATAACTTTCTGTGAATGGAAATTCAGTCATGTGCACGGGCTGTGGAAAAATTGCAAGGACTTTGCGTGCACAGTACGTTTACTGCACTTTGTTTGTCAATGACGTCACGGCGAACAATGTTCAACAAATGAAAACAAAAAGATAACTTGTATTATTTCGTGAACAATCGGTCGCATGTAGGAAGTAAACACATCAACGTGATCACTGACATCCGCTTTCTTGATAAATAACAATTGAATTACTTTGTAGATAACGGCAATTTAATTATAATCGATGAAACCAGGATATGCTAACGTTCCTCAGCTGAACATTTGCATGAAAAACGTCTCTGCCGTTTACAATAAGTTGAAATTCATTTTTATTGTTGTCATTTATGATCCAAAATTACATTGATTGAATGGGAAACAACTCAGCTTTCTTCACTTAAAATTTCATGAATTTCCGAACATAGATAACGTCTCAGCGACATTTTTTGTACAACGTTGACCAAACTCTCCAGTTAACTCCAAAAGTTAGCGGCACTGCGTGAGCGCATAACGTAAAAGGCCGGGCACTGTAAGGGTTAATGTAAATGAACGTGTACTATCCCTCTTTTATGATTGTTTCATTGAAAGCATATTAACTTTTACCTTCCAATGTTGGTATGGTTCATTGTCTTTGATAAACAAATCACGCTTAGAAAAAGTGGTTCATATTGCTGGTAAAATTGCCGGGGTTTCATTTGTAAATAATTTCACACTCTGAAGTTTACACATATCCTCGAACGTTGATTGGTCTAGGGCATGGTCATGTGATCGAAGATTCGTCGATTCATTTCCCATGAACTCACAAAAACAGTGTTCATACTTGTGTGAACGTTGACCGGAACTACTTTGATTCTCCGTCCAACATCAAACCAAACGTTATTCAAGAATTTGTTAGTAAAAATTACCAATGGAATTGTAGTTATAGCTTGATTTTCCAAGTAGATTATTTTGATTTGAAAACATTCACTTTTATCATTTGTTTTAGATCATTTGATAGAATCATTTATTGCAAAATATAAGATTTGATCGAACGGAACGAGAAGAATATTTACATTACGGTCATTATTGAGTATCCTCGCGTCACGTAACTTCGATCACCTAAGCAATCATGCCAAAATTTAACAAAAGTATCGTTTCAAAGTCTTTTTTACATGTCTTACCTTTAAGAACGTTTAATAAAGTTTGAAATATCCAAATCACACTGAATTCCATCAATTATCACAGTCGCGGCATGACTTCACTCTCAGTGTCAACAGAAGCGACCGAGAAAGTTACGTCACAGAGAGAGAGAGAGATATAATGTTTATTAAAGTGTCACGCACTATACAACAAAAAACAATACAGACATATCATACAAGAAATATTAAAAAGCACCCGGCCATATGGCCTATGAGACACCATAAATGTGCAAAATACTCGTTTCTGATTGGCTGCTGTGAAAAATCAGAGGGCGTATAATTTGGTTATACGGTGCTCTGTTTACTTCGTCTAATGCGCAAGAATTCATTTGTTGCCTAGCAACAAGTAGTTCTCAAAAACATTTGTTGCGTCGGAAATTTGCACAAAATATGAAATTATTGCGTTGTATTTATAGAATTTATTCCAACTTTCCACAAGCTTAACGCTTGCAGTCTGTCAAAACCGGTAAAACACACGACACTGACAACAGTTCAGATTTCCCGTTCGCACGGTCCATCATTCTGTAGCGTTAGACCAAAACGGGCTCGACAAAGTTAAACCGGCCAGAATTTCATACGAATATGAATCGAAATGCGGCATACACTTACCTTAGATTTATTTACAACACCAATGCAATTATACCGACGTCAAGTTTGTGAATATATGCAGAACTTAACATAACTCTAACAGCCGTCACGAAATAATAAAACGTCTACTGAATAGAGTGAGCTCCCTTTGCAGCATTCGGATATGTGTCGGTATTCTCCGAGGCCTTCTATTTGTAACGTCATTCGAGATAACCAAATCCGTCAACTCTGTGTGAATGTCGCTCCGTGGAAATCGTGCACGGGCATCATGACACAGCACAACTGAATCAATGCGAAACAATATAGTTCAATTTAAAATCGCTATTATGATAGAATGGAGATAAACATACTGTGTTTGGAAATCTGCGGCATATAACGGAATTATTATAGCTCTAAATTTTTCATTTAAAGCCTCACGCTACGCGTTCGACTTTAAATTAAATTTAGAGCTATAATAATTCCGTTATATGCCGCTGATTTCCAAACACAGTATGTTTATCTCCTAATTAAAGTGTCACGCACTATACAACAAAAAACAATACAGACATATCATACAAGAAATATTAAAAAGCACCCGGCCATATGGCCTATGAGACACTAAAAGCATTGAATATCACAGTAGTACAATAATATAAGAGAATACATTAAAACATATAATTACACAGGTTCAGCAGCACGACTTACAAGCCAATCACACGGCACACGCCTGCACTCACACACTGACATGTACTCGGCTCACCCACTCATCCTTAATCATAATCTCACACACATATACACACACGTACCTGTTCACAAAGTAGCCAAACACTCACATACATGCTGATATGCTTGTTCAAAAGTATAAGCATATGCTATACATATGAACCATGCATTAATTCATACGCCTATACACACATAAACGCTTCATGCACACTTATTAAAAAATATATGCATAAATATTTCTAACATAAATTAATTCATTCATACATACAAATATATATATACATACGTACACACGTACAAACATACACATATACATACTATACATACGTATTATACATAAATAATTATATACATGACAGCATACTTTTACATACACAAAATTGCAGTAAGATTGATGGATACACAAACACGTTGAAATGTTTATAATTAAAAGATAAAAATCATAAAAGGGAAATTCTTCTTTTCACCATAAGATGTACCTTTGAGGCAAGGAGAAGCTGAGTTTGGGGATTTTGCATTAGAAATACATATTTTTCTTTGTTTTCTTTCTGTGTAAAAGCATTGTCTATATCCAAAGCAGCGTTTAAAACATCATACATGATATCCGAGTAGAGCGGACAGGTGATAATAAAATGTGCTTCATCCTCGATATCCAGGGGACACAGAGGGCATACTCTGTCTTCAAGTGGGGGAGGCTTAGAATATCTACCGGTCTCTATGCACAGAGGCAGACTACAGGCTCTCAGTCGTACGAAGGACTTGCGGTGGTTCAGTCGCTCGAAGACGAAAATTTTCGGCGTGTATAAACATGGAGCGAATTTCGTTTTCGTCTTCACGCTAACGGTAGCTCCTTCTCAATTTACTCCAATCTACATTAAACAATAGGTGCTTGTCTAAACAACTCCGATCATCGACACCAGGCGACACAAATCGATCGGTTGTTCCCCCGACCTCGTGACCACATAAAAAACACAACTTTACATTATCATAATTATTATTGCTAATTCGATACATGAAATTTCCAACACAAAGATATCTACCACCTCTGGAAGTGGGAACATACTTGTACTATACTTGTGCGTTAGATATGGTGCAATGCCGATAGTGATTGCAAAAAAAAAATTAATATCGAGTAGAAACTAATTTATAGGTACCTTAATTGTTTTGTTAGTATCATATTTGATTGAAATCAACTCATAATTTTTACATAAATTGTGAAAAATGTTCACATATCAGTTAACCATCATGTCAACGTGAGAACAGTTCACATCTTGCTCACGAATGGTTTATTCTCATGAAGATCACAAAAGTGACATAGAGAAACAATACAAATATACAGGTTGGTTTATGGGAGCATACGTAGACAGGTTTTGAGATAATTGCATAATTTCAATTGAAGAGCTTTATGCTCACATGACATTAATGATATAAACTTATGTAAAGATGGATATTTACAATAATAGTCAGGAAATAATGAATCTCTTGTTGCGTTAAGAAAAGGACAATACAAGTTATATGGGCCTCATCTCCGATTGATTTTTTACAGAGTACACATAATCTCTCTTCTTTTCTACTGTTATACCATCTACCTGTTTCTATTGGGAGTCTATGGTTACAAGTTCTGATTTTAGTAAGCCAAATGCGCACATTTAATGGGAAGTGTAATAAATAACATTCGAGGTATGTTGATGGCTTAAACATACTATATTATAATAGTATCCTTTAGAGGATTTTGATTTAGATTCGGAAGGCGATAATCCGTCCTTAATCCCTTATCCAAACATTACTAATCATCAGAGAGCACCGCTTTTCGTCTTCGAGCGAACACCTGAAACTAGATTTTCGACTTCGAGCGAATACCCCCTTGCGGTGGTGTCTTGACAATGTGTTGATTACATACGGTTCAGGGCTTAAATCCTTCTTATATAGGCGGTAAGTACGTAATTTGTTTCCGTTTATAAGGTTACCTTTGTCGTTCCACAAGTCAGTAAACCACTTCTGTTCATCTAAAATATTTAATTTCTGGCGTAACAGTGGAATAGAAGATTTGTCTAAATGCATGTATTGCTCCAGACCTAACGACGTGCTCAGTTTTTTAACTCTGTGTTCCCAGGATCTGTTCCGGTTGAGTGATCACTTATGAACTCTGCTTGGGAGTCTGTATTCTGGCATATGACGTACTCTCATCCACTACCTGTACACTTCAAGGCGCTGTTTAGTAACACATGAGGTCCAACCCATGTCACCTATGGTGGCAATGTTAGACGATTTGTTGTTAGCTCCAAGAAAGAAACGACAGGCTCGATTTTGAACTGTATTCAGTACTTTGTGTTCATATAGTCCCCATATTGCCGCTCCGTATGTAAGTAGGCCTATAGGCTGTACTAATGAGTTGTATAGGGCTGTCAATACATCGTACGCCATTCCACCTGCATCACAGAACTTGGTACAGAGAGCACTCAGGGCTCTACTCGCCGATTTTGCTAGCTGTTTTACGGCTGTTTTAAAATCAAGATGTTCATCAAACCATAAGCCGAGATATTTATATGAGTCCGAGTAATGCAATGAAACATCACCACATGCAAACTTGAATTGAGAGCGGTCTCGCATTCGGGGCCTAAAATGTACGACTTGAGACTTTTCACCAGTCAACTCCAATCTCCATTTTTGACACCAGTTATTAACTTCATCCAACATCGACTGTAATAGCTCCTCAGTTGGTGCGAGCAAAACAATGTCATCGGCGGAGAGTAAAATACTTATATCATCTCCATTCACATCAACACCACAGTTCAAATCACGTACAGTCCGCGCCAAATCATCGATGTAGAATGCAAATAACGTTGGTGAGAGCAGGCAACCTTGTTTGACACCGCTGGGTACATTAAACCATGGGGTTAGGACGTTCTTTAGACGGACAGCACAACTCACACCTTCGTAGAGAGATTGTATAGCCTTTAACATATTTCCCTGTACACCAGACATCTTCAGTTTATACCATAAACAATCTCGATTCACATTGTCGAAGGCTTTTCTCATGTCAATGAAGCAGGCGAACGTAGATTGGTCGGCAAGTTTTCTGTTATTAATAATTTCGTAGAGACTGTAGATATGGTCCCTACAACTGCGATGCTTTCTGAAACCGTTCTGCTCTTCCACTAATAAACTGTTTTCCTCAATAAATCTTGTCAACCTGTTATTCAAAATGTCACAATACACTTTGCAAGGGACCGATATTAAGCATATACCTCTGTAAGTTAAGGGCTGACGAACATCAGTCGTGCTTGGCTTTACTATTGAATTGATGATGCCTTGTTTCTATGTGTCCGGGACATATCCACTTTGAAAGCAGTTATTTATTAAAACGTGGAGAATAAGTTTGATCAGATGATTCGTCAGGCTGTAGCGCATTCTGAACGGATAATTTGAAGTTCACACACAGTCATTCCGAATGTCACTTCCTTCAGTTTCTGTATCGTACATAGTCAATTCACAAAATTATGCAGATATTTTAAAAAGGAACTTATTTACAAAGTTTCAGGTCATAAGTTGAATTATTCTTCTGGTTCACTGTGACAAGGGCACCAAAACTCTGAATATCTGCGTACAACACGAACTGGAGTACAGAAACGTAAATGTGTCCAGTGCTGACATGTCGGATGAGTGCATTGAGCCCAAGTTGTGATGATTAGTGATACGCTTCTTCGAACTTCATCGGGAACTTGCTTCTTACATTTACAGCATAATTCTTCATCACTGATAACATCATCACTGTCATACGAGTCAAAACTGTCAGTGTCATTATCACGAACTGGTCGCGATATTCCAGAGGTGCTGGGCTTTGGTGACGCATTTTTACGCACTGGAATTGTTTTTGAATATTCTTTTCTTTTCTGTGGTGCTGAGTTTTCTGCTTGACGAAAACAAATCTTTTTCAAGATATCATCTTCTGTGATAGCATTCCCTCCAACGACAGCACTGAAAACTTTTCCGGTCTTCTTTGTTGGAACAGATTTCTTGACAAGTACAGAAGATTTTTCCTTGAAGAATTCTGCGACATCTGATATTTCAGCAATAGGTTCGGAAATGTTTTCAACAACCATATCCACGGCATATTGATCCAAACTTGTTTCAGCAGGCTTGAAAACTGAAGATGGTGAAAAGTCCATATCACACGCAACGGACGCATTAAATGGGTAAATGCCGCATTTTCGAAGAGATGACTGTAAGTTCGACGGCGTTAGCGACAGATTATACGCTCTACATCCTAGTTGACAAACTGAATGTTTGTTGACGGAACTTGTAGCATTTTCCCTCATATACTTGTGACGCATGTTATTGTAAATACGGGTAAAGGGTCCGAAACATCCCACATCCATTGGCTGTAGCACGTGAGAAGTATGTGCCGGGAGAACAAACAATATGATATGACGTTGTCTTGCCCAGGTGATCAAAGGTACAGAGACATGAGACTTGTGGCCATCGTATAATATCAAGAGGGGAGCGTCGGCAGACGCGGCAACAGAGTACTTGAGGAAATGTTCCTGTAGATAATGTTGAAATATCTCTGAATTCGACCATCCTGAATCACTCACAGTACCAGCTGTCCCGGGAGTGGATCCTTCCAGAAGTTCTTCCCTCATTCGTTTTCCTTTGAAGATAAAAATGGTGGTATAGATGAACCAGCTGCATTACCACATCCTATCACTGTAGTTGTAGTAGAACGTGATGTCGTCACAGAGACTGGAGTTCCTTGACTTGAAGTGACAACAGAAGGAGGAGTGTGATTTTCAACCAGTCCCTTTTCATCAATATTGTAGATGCGTTGAGGGTCATTTTTCAAATTATACTTTATGAAAACGTTGTCAAGTTCATTTAAGTATTTATTTACTGTTTCCTCAGACGTAGCGCGAGCTCTCTGAATTTCAAGAGAACGGGGTCGTCTTACAGACTGGTCAGGCCAACGTTTGAGAAAGCCATAAAACCACTGCAGTGAAAAACTGGGGTCTTCTTTAAAAACAATTTCCAAGACATACGGTTAAATCTGTAGCAATGGCTGTCACCTCTGCTCTTGTATAACCATATCCAAAGTTGGACATCGCCTTGATGTGGTCAACAAGTTGCTTTTCTTCTTCCATTGATAACACTGGATCCCGGCCGGTCGTGATACATTCAACAGAAACCTTCCCGCTTATTCTGTCATGCAACGTAGCAAAGGGAATAGAAAATTTGGCTGAAGCTTTTCTAATAGACATTCCTGAAGTTATAGCATCATAGGCTTTATCTAGGGCATCAAAGGAATATTTCCTGTACTTCCCTCTTCTTGGTGTTTCCCCATCAGTCAAAACCTATAAAAATAAGAAAAACAAACTCTAGTTCATGACAACAAATTGCATTAAACTTTCAAAATAAAGTATGATTTGTATAAGAAATGGCCCTTCGAAGCTTCCATAGATTTTTTTTTTAACGTGGCGTCACTTATTCAGTCATGTGACTTTTGTACAAGGGATCCAAATATAGCAGACGACAGAATTCCTGACTTTTTTCTGTGACGTATTAAATTTACATTTGCGTTTTATTAACAAAGAAAAATAAGCATTAGTGAACACACGCCTTAAACAAGTTGTTTGACAAGTAATAGCATTTACTTACATTTGATAACTTGATGCGAAGCATTTTGTGCTTCAGGTGATCGACGGCACTGTCAACAAAACATCAAAGCTGCCTGTGACGTCAAATCTTGTTTTTTATCGCGTGGGTTACGATCCAAAATGGCCGATCGAACTTATGTGACGATACGCGACGATACTGTAAAGCGTAACAAAGACAGTCTTCATACTCACGATGTATACACAACAGATGACAATTATCGATAGAGCAGTTACATGTCACTAATTACTTTTGTTTACATATTTTGACGAAGATACCCCTGCAAATGGCGGCCAGCATGACACGACGTCTAATGACCTTTAGAATCCCTCACCAAATTCCATTTCGGAACGTGGAATTTATCTTTAAAAAACATTCTCGAATTGTTTATACTACCGGACATGCGCAGACGTCATTTCTCATCGAAGCGAGAGTTGTCATTCACGACGCCATTGTTGTTTACGGTGAAATTACCCTTTCGTTCACAATAATTCGTTTTACATTTCCGAACATTTCCAATCAATGATAGTATTTGACAATAGGCAACATCTTATCTTTATAGGGCCCCTTTTGTATATTATTTTAAACGACTTTCGTCACAGATTCAATGTAATAGAGTCAGCATAAGAGGGTTTTACCCCATGACCCAGCGTCGTTTTGACAAGTTGCATTCCATATTCCCGACTTTTAACAATAAAAAATTACTTCAAGGTAAGTTTTATGTATGCAAATTTCAAAATTAGTTTTTTGTTTATGTTAAATGATTTTTGCTTTACATTTTGTTTATTTTTCGAATTCTATTTTTTTCCCGTTTGTTTTGTTTCGTTTTTGTTTTTTTTTTATTATTGATATTTGTTTTGATTTTATCATCTAGTTTCATTTTCGTTTTAAAAAAATATTTTTAATATCATAAGGGGGTTTAGGGGGGCTTGCCCCCCTATTTTTTAATCGGGGAAGGGGGTTTTCTATTTATTTCTTTTTATTTTGATTGAATGTCATCCTTTCTTTCCCTTTCGACGATATACATCCAAACATGACAGACATGCCAATCTGAGCATTTTTAAAAAAAGAATTTTTAGAAGGATTGTCTAATTTCAAGTCGGTGGGCGGGTTAATGCAGAGGGATGTTACCTGGAACATTGGAAAGAGGATATTGGCGTGCAACTTCATTTAAGAAAGCATCAAAAACATCCCCATCGCTATGTTGTACCTTGACTCTCCAAATGTGTTCGTTCAGGTAAGACCCTGTTATCAAGTGACTTGAAATAGTTACAGAAAGAAAGAAGTATAAACGCTCAATACTCAAAACAAAACTGATATTCTAAAAGTTCTTTAATGTTGTCAAAAAGTAACAAAAGAAATGAGGCCAGAAGACTATATATCAATGTACATACTTGTATATAGTTAGAGGGGAATGATTCTTTACAAGGTTTAATACACATATTGAGATACATTTCAAGGAGCGATTCTTTACTCGTTTTATTCTATGCAGGGTTAAATGAACATGTACTTTACATTAAAAGAGGCGATTCTATAACGGGTTTGAAGTACATACCTATATACAATTAAAGGGGGTGATTCTATTCTGGGTTTGAAGTACATACCTATATACAATTAAAGGGGGTGATTCTATTCTGGGTTTGAAGTACATACATGTATTAAGATACTCTAAAGGAGTTGATTCTGGTCCCTCCTTTGAAGTACATACTTACATACAAAGGATAGGATTCTATACCGGGTTTGAAGTACATAGTTAGATACATTTAAAGGGGGCGATTCCATTCTTGGTTTGTTATACATCCTTAGATACATTTTAAGGGGGCGATTCTATACCGGGTTTGAAGTACAGAGTTAGATACATTTAAAGGGGGCGATTCTATTCTGGGTTTGTTATACATAGTTAGATACATTTAAAGGGGTGATTCTATACCGGGTTTGAAGTACATAGATACATTTAAAGGGGGCGATTCTATTCTGGGTTTGTTATACATCCTTAGATACATTTAAAGGGGGCGATTCTATACCGGGTTTGAAGTACATAGATACATTTAAAGGGGGTGATTCTATACTGGGTTTGATGTACATAGTTAGATACTTTTAAAGGGGGCGATTTTATACTGGGTTTGATGTACATTTACTAAGATACATTTAAGGGATTTTATACTTAATTTGATGTACATACATTTTCAAGGGACGATTATAATATACTGTTTGTTTACTTGTTTAACCTTTAATTTGGTAGGCTTATTCATATTTATGTTCTACTTGTATTGGTGCATTTACAATGCCAACATTGATTTCGTTCAGGACTTGTTTATTGCTTGCTATTATCATGACCATCATTGATGTGTGGTCAATGTTCGTCCCTACACATGTGATTTGGCTTTACTGATGTGATTACTGATATGCCAATCAAACAGTTCATCTATACATGGTTTCCTGTACATACATTTTGACGGTTCGAATGTTCTGCAAGGACGCATAACGTATAGTTAGAGGGTTGTTGCGAACATTGTATTTTTTAATATATTTTGATATATGAAAATAAGACAACAAATTTATTTTACATGTTAATCAACTTTATACAATAACAAAACAATGAAATATTTACAATTTAACAAATCTTGACTTGGGACAGCTGGTTCTTGTCTTTGGGAATGGGGTCACACGGCCTGATTCCAGAAGGGATAACAAGTAGTCCCTCATTGCTTCCTGCATATAGTGACATCCTGATGGCGAACAACCAAAATACAAGAACCTTTTTCATAAAAAGTATTTTTGCTGCACTAACATGGAAAAAACGTCACTGTACAAATAAAAATGTGGTAATGGAAAAAAAGTAACAGGAAAAAAAGTAACGGAAAAATGGTAACAGTTTTTGCTAGGGAAAAAAATAACAGTATATTTGTTTTTTTATTTAAAAAGTTTAACAAAGTATGACATAATATACAAAGAGATCACATTTATATCACATGGTTACCTTAGTGATTTAAAGAACTATTTTCATACAATACAAATGTTGTATTTGTTTAATTAGATGTATATGTGACCTTCATAGCACATTTTCTTTCCTCCTATGTTACTTTCTATTACCTCCATACTGAAGATCTGATAAACTTGAATGTGGAAGTGTTTAACATTTTTTCAGGAAGTTTTTGTCTGGAAGTTTAAGGGATATCTCTTCATGACCTATGCGAGTGAAGTTTTCTAATATCAATTAAGGTATTATGTCGATATAGTTGAGCAGGTGAGAAGGGAACAGTTAAAGCCACAACTCGAGTGACTTTCATTCGCCAATTTGAAAGGTTAGCATTTCGAGAAAACAAATGTGCTGTAATATGCTTATTCATTAACAAGTGATAACTACTTGATTGATAGAAGAGGAGCATATTTACAAATAATTCATAATAAAAATTATCAGTTGCGACAGCATTTTGCCGTAGTAATGCATTCCACGATCATAGCCTCGATGATTGGCTTCATTTCACTATGTTTTTATTTTTTGAGCGATACACTTTATTTTTTGTCAAATTGTCAAATCTTTAACAACTAAAATGCTTATCTCACAACTATATATGATATTAAGTGTGAAATTATCATGTAAAAATCATATATAATTGTTAACAGGAAAGTCCTCCTGAATTTTGTTTTCCCAAAAAACACCTCACTCAAATGGTCCTTTTATACCAATGTAATTATATTGTTTTTGTTATAGGTAACAATTAAGTTTTCCTCGGTCTTTAATTACAAGATTATCAATAACAATCCTAATATAATTAAAAGTCAATTTGCTACTCTGTTTCTTTATATAAAAAGTGTTACTTTTTCCCCTACATTCTCTTTCTGTCTATCATAGGTCTGTAGCCATAGAGCTAATGCTCTAAAATTAGTTTGGTTATTATGATGGAGAGAAGAGATCAGTCATGTTTTGAAATAAACAAGATCTGATGTCAGAGTATTTATTCAATCAGAAAAAATAAGGACCAGAATAATAGAGTAGCAGTATCAGCGACTCGTAAAGAGATATCATTTGGGAAGATCAGTCCACTGTACACCAAGAAACAAGATACAAACCCGATAATTCGAATTTCGTTACAGCCAAACTTTTCCCCAGAATTCACAAAACCGCACGTTCTGAAAAGTCGAATGTTAGGCGGAAGTGTCAGCCTTTCACATAGAAGAGCACTACGGAAAGGGGCCATAACCCTTTCAAAACACACCGCTAAATGCAAAACCTAATTATAATTTTGAAGAGATATACTGACGTTATAAACATCCATAATAGATCAAGATTTCAATGTTTATGGATTATAATCAGGATTTCGTTTCATGTAATATTGGCAAGAACAGATTCTAATTTGTTTCTACCGTTTCTTATCGAATAAATATTTTTTGTGGCAACTCCAGCTCCTTTATTTGCCTCATTTTTGATAAAAAAAGGCCGGGATTAAGAAAATGGAAATCATATTGTAACTCTTGAACTTAAATATAACAGATTATATAACTGAGCAAAGTAACAGAATAGAATTTTACCTTGTAAAAACAAGTTCTTTTGACCTCCAAATGGCGCTGTTTCCTCCATCGTGACCCGCTTACCAAGGGTTTTACTGAAATTGAATCCGAAACAAAGGATGGGGGAAAGAGGAGAGATCGAAATTAGGACCTCAGCACTGTATTTTTGGTAAATCGAACTAATAACCGACAATTTAGGCTACAGAATATTTTTAGAAAAATAAATGAAGGTACACCGAATCACCAAGACGCTTTTTTAGATGTGATAAATGTTTTGTGGAAAAAATATATTCAAGCTTTTTGATTATTAAATCGCCCAGATGATATAATCAAGGGCATCTGGATAGGCTTGAGCAAAGCTACTACAGTATATATTGTTAGAATACAGTGTGGTATCGATGCCTGACTGTATAACCTAGGTGCCATGTATGACGTCTTCTCGGGGTTCGGAAGGCTGACTATTTCGTCATACTTGTGCTTCAAATGCCTTGACTACAATCGTATCGGGTGTTGAATGTATCGAACTACATGTATGTACTGCAAACCCAGAATAAAATCGCTCCCTTTAAATGTATCTAAATATGTAATTCAAACCCAGAATAGAATCGCCCCCCTTTAAATGTATCTAAGGATGTATAACAAACCCAGAATAGAATCACCCCCTTTAAATGTATCTAACTATGTACTTCAAACCCGGTATAGTATCGCCCCCTTTAAATGTATCTAAATATATACATCAAACCCAGAATAGAATCCCCCCTTTAAATGTATCTAAGGATGTATAACACACCCAGATTAGAATCGCCCCCTTTAAATGTATCTAACTATGTACTTCAAACCCGGTATAGAATCGCCCCCTTTAAATGTATCTAAGGATGTATAATAAACCCAGAATAGAATCGCCCCCTTTAAATGTATCTAAGGATGTATAACAAACCCGGTATAGAATCGCCCCCTTTAAATGTATCTAACTATGTAATTCAAACCCGGTATAGAATCCCCCTCTTTAAATGTATTTGACTATGTACTTCAAACCCGGTATAGAATCGCCCCCTTTAAATGTATTTGATTATGTACTTCAAACCCGGTAAAGAATCGCCCCCTTTAAATGTATCTAACTATGTATAACAAACCCGGTATGGAATCGCCCCCTTTAAATGTACATCTAACTATATGTATGCACTCAAAACCCAGAATAAAATCGCCCCCTTTAAATGTATCTAAGTATGTACATCAAACCCAGAATAGATTCGCCCCCTTTAAATGTATCTAAGGATGTAAAACAAACCCAGAATAGAATCGCCCCCTTTAAATCATTTAATGTATCTAAGTATGTAAAACAAACCCAGAATAGAATCGCCCCCTTTAAATGTATCTAACTATGTACTTCAAACCCGCTATAGAATCCGGGGGCTTTTATACGGGGGCGAATTTATACCGGGACACCGGGGCCCAGCTTACTGCGTTACAGCCTATCTGTAAACACAGATCAATACATGTTCAGAATCATACTTATTGTTCCTATCAATCGATAACATTAAAACAAATCAAGTCTGTACATCCTCTTTGGAAAAAAAATATTTTTACATCTAAATGCCTCGTCGAAACAGGCTATTTATACCTTAGGGATTAGAGTTCCAGATATAAGAAATACAATTATTTCGCAAAAATAAGTTGGTGTTAAAAGGCTCTTCGATTCTGAAAGTAACTCAAAATTAAAGAAACTGTTCTATATTAATACCCCAAGAACAAACGATTTTTAGAAAGATGTTTTAAAGGCATGGGGATGGGGAATACCGTTAAAACTCAATCTGATATCTTATCCCAACCAATATGGAATAACGACAATGTTAGAATAAACAACAAGTCTATTAATAATAAGAATATGTCAAAATCCGGTATTTACCTGATAAATGATATAATCAAAAGTGACGGTAAATTTCTAAATTACCTAGAAATAACTGGAATATACAAATGCAAGACAATTTTCCTAGAATATGCTGGCATTATCCAGGCAATTAAAATATATTTTTTAAAATACAAAAACCCCTAGAAATGCCACTTATCCAATACTTTATTATGTCCCCGGCAAAGCTTTACGGGAGACATAATGTTTTCGGTTCCGTCCGAAATTCCGTAATTCCGTAATTCCGTAATTCCGTAACGCTTTCGTTTCCGGACCATATCTCCAAAACCGTTCAATATTTTTAAACGAAATTTGGTATGTGGTTAGATCTACTACTGAAGTGGTGCCTTTTGCTATTTTGGTTATTCTGAATTTTTTATTTTTTTTCTGGTTTCCATGGAAACAATTTGAACTTAGTGCATATTGGGGGATGCTTTCGTTTCCGGACCATATCTCCAAAACTGTTCAATATTTTTTTAACAAAACTATATATGTGGTTAGACCTAGTGGTGGAGTGGTGCCTTTTGCTATTTTGGTCATTCTGAATTATATAATTTTCCTGTACTAGAATTTCATTTTCTTTTGGCCTGCCCCTTTCTATCAGAATTAAGAAGTAAATACCTCCCATCGTTTTACTGTAAGTATCCTTCAATTGATAAGTATATAGCCCTCATGAAAACTACCTATAAACCACTCTTACTTAACTTGGCAAAATTCATAAAAGAAGGTCTCTGTAAGTTTTAAATTATGCATATCACATGTTTATGAATGCAGCACACTATTATTCCAATATGTATATATATATATATGTGCATGTAATATATTTAACTTTTCTCTATGTCACTGTTGTGAATTATGAGAAATAAAATTCTGTTCTGTTCTGTTCTGTTAGATCTAGTACTGGAGTGGTGCCTTTTGCTATTTTGGTTATTCTGAATTTTTTATTTGTTCTGGTTTCCATGGAAACATTTTGAACTTAGTGCATATTCGGAGATGCTTTCGTTTCTGGACCATATCTTCAAAACTGTTCAATATTTTTTAACGAAACTTGGTATGTGGTTAGATCTAGAACTGGAGTAGTGCCTTTTGCTATTTTGGTTATTCTGAATTTTTTATTTTTTCTAGTTTCCATGGAAACATTTTGAACTTAGTGCATATTGGGGGATGCTTTCGTTTCCGGACCATATCTTCAAAACTGTTCAATATTTTTTAACGAAACTTGGTATGTGGTTAGATCTAGTACTGGAGTGGTGCCTTTTGCTATTTTGGTTATTCTGAATTTTTTATTTTTTTTCTGGTTTCCATGGAAACAATTTGAACTTAGTGCATATTGGGGGATGCTATTGTTTCCGGACCATATCTCCAAAACTGTTCAATATTTTTTTAACAAAACTATATATGTGGTTAGACCTAGTGGTGGAGTGGTGCCTTTTGCTATTTTGGTCATTCTGAATTATATAATTTTCCTGGTTTCCATGGCAGCAGTTTGAAAGGACCATTTCCGGGCAATATCTCAAAAACTATTCAATATGATTTTACGAAACTTTGTATGTGGTAAGATCTAGTACTGCCTTTTTCTATTTTACTGAGTTATTCTGAATTTTTTATTTTTTCTGGTTTCCATGGAAACATTTTGAACTTAGTGCATATTGGGGGAAGCTTTTGTTTCCGGACCATATCTTCAAAACTATTCAATATGATTTTACGAAACTTGGTATGTGGTTAGACCTAGTGGTGGAGTGGTGCCTTTTCTATTTTAGTTATTCTGAAATTTTGTTTCTGGTTTCTAAAGAAACAAGTTGAACTAGGTGTATATGGGGGGTAGGGTCTGTTTCCGTACTTAGGCTTAAAAACTATTCAAAATATTTTTACTAGACTTGATATGTGGTTAGAACTACTGGAGGAGTTGAGCCTTTTGCTACTTTGGTTATTCTCAATTGTTATTGTTCTGGTTTCCATGGAAACAATATGAAATTTGTACATAATGGGGGTAGGGTCACTTTCGGATTAAATGTTAGCGGGGGACATCACAGTGCATCACATCCACAGATTTCTAGTTGAAAATATAGCTACTAAGAAAGATATACAAATTGTAAAATGTTTATAGCTTTGAAATCAAACAGCTGTTTCTTTTTCAGGTAATCAGATTTCAAATCCTCAATTTAAGACAGAAGGTTTCTCTTTAACAAGTTTATCTTGTTATTGAGACATTTTGTTTGCCAATGATTTATATTTTGTTGTCATGTGCAGTTTATCCACAAGGAACAATGTTGTTGATTTGTTACAGACCGAGTGCCAGGATAATAAACATCAGACAATTGTTTTCACAAGTGGTTATAGTTAATTCAATGCTAAAGCACTTTTCACTCCATGGGTTGCATTCAACAAAACAATTTTAGCTCGGGATGGAATTTATCCTCATCCTTTCATCTTACTTCTTTTTTTAAAATAGTGCTGGAAGTGAAATATCATTAGGAACTGCTATTTGATGGAGATATGTTTGCATTATTACAATTGTTGGTGAATAATATCAAGACTGCCATTTGACAAATATAATTTATATATTGTAACATGACTTTATGTAACTCGATTCTGATTGGTTCAATCTTCATCGTAGCACTCAATGAGAGAATAGTGACTAACAATGAAATCATACCTTCCCAGGCTATAATATAGAGTGAAACTGATTAATATATAAAAGAGAACTACCTTTGCCTATTGGTAGCTGTCCTTCAAATAATCCATACTCTTAACCAAAAATTTGTTATTTAACCACATTAAATATATAAGAAAGTATGAGGTTTCACTCGTTCATCGTCTTAAGGAAAAAATGGATCACCTAAAAATGTATCCAGTCACAGATAAGAAGTAAATACTCATATTAAATCGGAGGACCAGATAAAGATTAATTTAATAGCCAACGCCGGTCAATGTACACACCCTAGACAAAATGTTTATCAATCGTGATACTGAATTCACACACCTAGATTGTATCAATGGCAAACGGTAAACGTATAGACACTAAGATTGAATAAATAGCCAACGTGAAAGACCTACAGACTAAGATTGTTTCAATAGCCAACATTAAGGACCTACAGACTAAGATTGTTTCAATAGCCAACATTAAGGACCTACAGACTAAGATTGTTTCAATAGCCAACATTAAGGACCTACAGACTAAGATTGTTTCAATAGCCAACATTAAAGGTTAACAGTACATAAAAATGAAACAAATTTGTTGACATCAACATCACTATATTTATATTTGATATTGGATAGTGAAATGTTGACAATTGTCAATTTTAATAAATGTAAATCATTAACTTTGCAATTGAGAAATAAAATTCAAAGTTTTCAAAACGTTCCATTTCAAACGAAAACACCCCATGACTTATCTCCCCTTGATTATGACGTAAGTGATGACCGTAGCAACATAAACTCGTTAGCAACCAATCAGCATCGAGTACCTGCTCAGGCGTAGTATGATCAAAGATTTTCGATCAATGCCGCGTTAAGGTAATAAGATAAGATTATTATTTATTGCCCTAAACTATAAGATGGTGTATTGTTGCTTTCCGGACTGTAAAAACAGTAGCATTTAACAAGCGAGCAAATTTATTTCGTTTCCCGAAATCACCGATCAGAAAACGAAAGTGGGATCTTCTATGTAGAACAACATCCACTGCATCGACAAGAATATGCTCAGACCACTTTTCCCGTTGCTGTTTTGAGAGAATGTCCCTTTTGCCAGCGTACAAAAACAAGCCCAGATTAAACCAGGACGCCGAGCCGAAAGACAGTCTAGACTGCAAGGGAGAGCACTCTCATTTCGGCACTTCCATGTCAACAACCAACCTCGTCCTCAGTGCTGATCGTCTATCATCCCTGGGTTCACGGACCCAGTTTTGGTCAGGATTCGTGACCATGCCTAATTGCCTTATTATGTTAGGGTAACATCTAGTACATGTCTTATTGATACATGTTCAATTGCAAACAAAACCGTATCTTTTAATTAAATAAAAAACGATTACAATGCGGGGAATTACTTAAATCTAAGTGAACTATTTTTTATGCATTTACTCCTTTCCGGCCTGAAGTAATGGGGTCAGATCACTACACCGAATCTACAATGGTGGGAATTATGAACGACCTCATTTCTTCATGTCTGTCATATGACATATGTTTGAGACCGAAACAAGTTGAAGTTTTTACGTCGA
Organism: Steromphala cineraria; assembly: GCA_916613615.1. Taxonomy (NCBI): domain Eukaryota; kingdom Metazoa; phylum Mollusca; class Gastropoda; order Trochida; family Trochidae; genus Steromphala; species Steromphala cineraria. The sequence goes on along the minus strand of OU744736.1, from coordinate 36,146,341 downwards.
TTGAGTTATTTTTTAGAGGACATCACCAAGAAGATATCTTGGTCAATTTACCTGTTGGATATGGCAAGAGTCTGCTTTATCAGGTTATTCCTGGATTAATTAGGTACGTAGATCTAGGCTAGTTCAACTAGTTGATTTTATTTGTACAGTATCGATATGACCAAAGACGTAAATAGATATATTAATTATTTCATTAGTTGTTTTTAAATTAACTGTCTGTCCTTATACTAAACACTATTGGTGTATTTTGAACATTTGACAGCTATTGACATACTAAGGTAAAAGAAATGTACTGTGTACACAGTACAGTGTGTTCATTTAAATGTGTCTCTCAAGTAATTTTATTTTTAAAAATTTTTAAAATAAAGTGAATAAATCTTTTTCAGGCGCATTAACTTTCTGTCATCAGGGGATGAAGTTGTTCTCGTTGTGTCACCTCTGAATGTCATCCAGGATGATCAACTTCGCTGTATGACAGAAAGAAATATCACTTGCTGTAAGATTGAAATGGAAGGTAAGAAGTGAAGTCCCCATAATTAGGCTTTATCATGAGAGGTTGATTTTTTCTATGAATATTATCATCAATAGAATATAAAGATAATATTTGATTTAATTTGTTTATAGGTTAAATGATATCCTCAAAAGGTTGTAACATTATTAGTTTAAAAATATGTAATGAATGAAAATAGGTACACTGACTAATAATAATAAGTGACTATGCAACCCATTTCAACAAAAATATCCATTTTGGGTATTTGGTAATAATTATTTTGTTTTCATTGTAATTAGTCCCATACCTAAACTCTTATCATTAACAACCATAATTAATAACATATTAAACATTATTGGGGAAAAAAGTAATCATGTATTCTATTATGAAAATTGTTTTGTAAAAACACATCTTAATGTTATGCATCCCTCTATTACCAATAGTGTTTATACTCAAGGACATATAAATGTATTTGTTGCAGGCAATATATCTAGAGTGGTGCAGGTGAGAGAGGGAGAGTGGCAGTCAGTGCCCTGTCACAAGGAGGATGTCCTGCAGGGCTGCTTCTCGGTAGTGGTGTGCCACCCTGAAGCACTACTAAACACTGTGGTTGGAGGAGAGCTCCTGCAGAATGAACACTTCAGCAGGCGCGTGAAAGCAGTTGTCATTGATGAGTGCCATATTGTGGAAGAATGGTAAAAAAATAATGAATTAATTTTTTTTAAATTACATTATGTACATTTATTTAATTGACCTTTTAATATAATAAAATAAATGAAAGAGAATAAATTGGTGTGTTCATATCTTTTGACAAGGTTAGAAATACACAACTTTTATTTAGATGATACATTCTTTTCCAAATGTGATTCAAAATATGTGATGATCTGTGTTTGTTATTGACTATGTTTTCCAAATATTATGAATGCACTTTTTAAAATACTATTTCAGGGGAAAAAACTTCAGATCTGCCTTCAAGCGTCTCCACACATTGGCCCCATGCTTCAGCCAATCGTTGTTCCTGGCTTTGAGTGGAACCCTCACCAAGGAGCAGAAGAAATCTCTTCCTGGACTACTTGGTTTAAGGTCTTCTTACAAGATTGTTGAAACTAACCCTGATAAAAATAATATTTTTCTAGATGTTAAGAAAAAGATGAGTGTAAAGGAAGGAGGTGATACTTATGGCATTTATGAGGCAGTTTATATGCCAGTATTAGAAGAACTGAAATTGTCACCATCTGACTTTCCTGTTACTTTTATGTTTCTCCCCCTGAAGTATATGAGTGAGGCTGCTAGAAAGTTGTCCACCATGTTAACACACATTGATATATATGATTCTGTGTATTCTTGTGTATATTCTACTCAGGATAAGGAGGTAATTTCAGAAACACTTTCAGAACTTAAGAAAGATAATTCCCGCATAAGATTAGTTTTATGTACATCTTGTGTAGGTATGGGCTTTGATCCATGTGGTGTTACAAGAATAATTCATGCTTCCCCTCCCCGGAGTATTTCTAAATACATGCAAGAGATAGGAAGAGGAGGACGCAGAGGTCAACCTTGCACTGCAACTTTGTATTTTGATAATAATGACATTCGAAGCAATATTGAAAACATAAATAAAGATATCATTGAATACTGTAGGTATAATGGTTGCTACAGAGAAAAAATTCTCTACACATTTGGTTTCTGCAAAAATGATGACAGCCCAAAAGGATGCACCTGTTGTAGTTATTGTTCTAAACTTTGTGAATGCAGTAAATGTGATATGGAAATGATAGATATGATGAATGCTCTTTGATGGAATGATAATGTGCAATGTGCTCAACCCAAAGGAACCAGTATAGAAATTGTAGATTGTATGGTTTATAGACTGAAATCAATAAGTATTTACAATATAAAGAGGATAATGAATCCAAGTAATGACCCCCCACCCCTCAACTAAACACTCTTGCTTGAATTAACAACAGAAAACATCTTAACATGATGAAGATTTAATTTATGTTGACATATATTCACAATTTCTTGGATAGAAACAAGTACATCACATTGTCAGTATATATAAATATTACAAATCAAAAGGGTAACAAATTATCTTCTCTGACAGTCAATTTAGCTTGCTTGGCAGTTTGTCAAACATAAATGCTACCCGGTAAATATATTTCACTGAATCAAATAATTGATATAACAAAATTATTTATATCAAATATTTTACAAACTTACTAAAATGATACAGTTTTTATAAACAGTTGGACATATGAGGAGTTATCATAGATATTTACAATGGAATGCTTTGGGCTGATATCCTCTATCTGGTTGATAAGCTAAAGAAAATTGATATATTAGAAAAGAATTTACTGTAAGAATTTTATCATAAAAAAAATATCTTTTGTATCTATTTACACATTGGTACAAATAGATCAGCCTAATCCTAAATATCTGGTTTTCTTATAAATGAGTCAATAACATGTACATATTGTATTTTTATATCTATGCAAACAATCTTTTAAAAATTGATGGGAAATAAAAAATATTGAACATCCTTTCAGGCTTTGTGTTAAATTTTTCTTATCACAATAATACTGGTTACAACTTTTGCTAATTTCTAATAATGCTTTTAAATGCTGTGTATATGTTGTATTTGATGTGAGTTTAACACCACATATCTGGTACATTATTTCCTTTATTCAATTGCAAGACCAAAACATGAATTATACCAGATGCATCACTAATACTATTTTCAGATTAATGTACTTATTCAAAATAAATAATGCACTTTCAAAATTTGTTTGAAATATGTATTTTTTTAAAGATAACAACCCAATTCAATTTTTTTTCATTTCTCTAGTAACAAAATAAGTGTTAGCATTGATAAAGGCCTCGGCAAAATCATCTATACACTGTTCTAATTTATTTTGTCAATTTGTTTTTTGACTGATCAAAGTAGATGACAATATACATGTACTGTACAAATGATCAATTTTAAAGCACAAATTTGGAATATGATTTTATCATCTTCTTTCCGTCAAGAAACATGAGATTCTTAAATCTATAACACTATAAAAATCACTTATACATAATAAAAGATTTGAAAGTACAATGATTAATAATGTGATTAAGAGTTTGACCTCTATCTTGACTCTACTAAGAGTCTTGAGTTAGCTTTGTTCGCAGAGAAAAATATAAACTTTCTAACTCACTTGCTGAGATAAACATGCCGGCAATATTCAAGAACAATAATAACCTTTATGTCATTTATCTCATAATGTCAAAGACAAAGATAATCATTGTATGGTAACTTACAATAACAAGAATTGCCATGCAAGGCAATAAGTGCACATCATGTCGCAATGTCTCCATTTATGGTTCATAATATGGTGTTTCGACAATCTTTACACATTTCTTAAAACTGACTTGAGAAATTGAATCATATTTACTATAGAAGTCAATGTCATTTCATTCTCATGAGTTCATATGTCAGGGAGTCCATCAGAATCCCCCTCACTTTCACTGTCATCTGTATCTGTTTCCAACATTTGACCTCCATACAATCGGTTGACAACTTGTTGCATCCGCCTTATAAGGTCACTCCTAGAAAATTTCATGGCTGGATGTTCTTGAATTTTGGAAAATCCTGAACATTTTCGGCCACGTATGATCTTGAATGGCCTCAGGGTCCTCAGTGTTTCTTTAAGGGAAGCTTCTTGATTTGAGGATATTTTCTTTGAATGTCTTGTTGATGGTTTTGGGATATTAAGTGAGTCCCTCAAATTGTTCACAACACAGCAAATTGCATCAGCAGATGCAGTTGCATTCATGATGGCATTGTTATTCTTGTTTGCTCCAAGACTCTTGATGAGGGCCTTTTGATTTCGAACTGAGTGTTCCTGACACAAATCAGCCTCAACATTTTTTCCTCTTCCTCCGCGAGTGTTAACGAATGCTGTATCGAGACACAAACTTCGCTGAAGGGGAGACAGCTTGTGGAGAACTTTAAGGAGAAAATCCAAATTCTCAACAAGATATTTGCTTAGATGTGAATGGGAAAAAAACAAGGGAATGCTGTACATAGCATTTGCAATCAAGCGTTCTCCGTCTGCTTCTTTTGAAGTGTCATCAAGTGCCATGATGTGCAGTGCCCAGTGGCATAGATTGGAACAATAATTGTACACCTCATCAGGATTATTACATCTCTTTGGGGTGAGTGTGACCTGTGTAGTACCTTGATGCTCTGAGCTGGAAACTATGAAAGTGTCCTGCCTCTTCAAATCTTCCTTGAACTTGAGATTTCCATAAGAAAAGTGCCTCATGAATTGCCTGATGACGTTAATTGATGTTACTTCTTTGTTTATCTGAGGATGGAGATCATGATCACCAGGAAGATTTTGTCTAGCCTCATTCCCATCTTCACTGACATCAAAATATTCCCAGGCCTGCTCACTTATTAGAGCTTTACCAACACTCACAAGAAGATCGTGATGAGCTTTGAAGTTCTTTTTCACACTTCCTGAAAAGTAAAGAGTATGTATTAGCTATTTTCAGAAAAAAGGGCAAAATATCTTCAATAAACAATCCTTATTGGCCATTAATTAATTTGTAAAGATTGCTATTCTTTTAATATTATAACAAATGTAACTGCCAATGTTTAGTGAGTATATAATAAATATAAATATATGCTATGAATTAAATCATTATATATGTAATTGTGAATTTTGACATAAGTAAATTGTTGTTTATTAACAATGGTTGTGAAAAGTTAACATTTGTTTATCAGGGGTCGAAATTAGTCCTCTTGGGGTAATAGCCTTTCGGACTAGTGCATTCCTGTGAGCACTAGCCCAAAGATATTCTGACTAGCCAAATACACTGATATAATCATAATTTCTTTAAATTCAACTAGTCCTTTGGACTACCACTGATTGCACTTTACTAGCCCAGCATCTTTTTCACTAGCCATGGGCTACCGGGCTAGTGCTAATTTCGAACCCTGGTTTATTCATAACTAACCTGAGACATCACTGAGTTGAAATTTAGACTTGAAAAAGTACAGTGTTCCAGCTTCACGGATCGATGCCTTGTCATAGAGTGACTTGTATGCCTTCTGAAAGGGAATATTTTGAGAACTTTGTAATTCTTTTGGCCATATTGCTGTGTTGCTGACATTTTTTTAATTGTTTTTATTGCTATTAACATATGACAGTGAATCCAAATTTTACAAGTGAAGTCCATTTGTTTGTTTTGGGAACATCTACTTTGAGAAAGGAGAATTGAATAAGAAGTCAGTGGGACATTAAAGAGAATACAGACAGGACAGGGACAATCTATAGGATATCCCTGTGATGTTGCATTTCGCAACACAATTATGACGTGTGAAGTTTATATAGTAAAAGCAACACTTCGATTACCTCTAACAGGTCCTGCTTATTGTGCCACCATTCGATCATCACAGGGTTGAGGTGGTCAAGTCTTCTTCTTGCATTGGGGGCAAGTACACGGAGTAACTTTGCTTCCTCCAACCGCACCCTTGTCAGTTGATCGCCACCAACTGGCACACCAAACTTGTCCAAGGCACTTGTGTTCCCTAAGTGTAATGAAGAATTTCAGTTAAACAGTAAACTTCAAAGTAAAAGTCTCAAATATTTTGGAAAATAGGAGTCCCAACTGTGCTTGGGTGTAAATTTTATGTTAAAATATTTCATACAAGTGTAAACTTTTTAATTTGTATCCTGCATCTTTACAACTTCAAGTTTATTATATATAAATTTAAATCTTAAAAAATTATCTTCATACCATGAGCCTCTGTGAATAAGTTGTGAAGTTGATCCTCATATTCCTGCATGATGGATACACAGTCTTCATGCTTTGCCTCATTATAAAACATAATGGGCAAGGGCATAATGGTGGTCTTCTCGGCAGCAGTTCTACTGTTCCTATGAGGAATATGGTCGGGAACTTTCAGCCATGACAGCGCTGGAATTTCCTGCAATAGATATTATATTATCATTGACAATCTGTGTGATACAGTTATAAAGGCACATACCTAGGTACATAAAAAGTTATATTTTTGTGAGTCAAGTGGTCAATCTCTATCAGTGTGATCATTGACTATAGGCTTTTTTCAATGGGTCAAATGGATTAACTCTTTGACAAATAAACTAGTGTCCAAAAGAAACGCTACCATACAAATCCATAATAACTCAATCCACTGCAGATTGATACGACTAAAACATAATTTTATCATTTATTCAGTAGTCAACTTACTTCTATGCAAAATTTTGAAACATTATCTTTCCATGTTTGCGAGAAACATGCATTTTAAAAAATCATCGATCTTGGATTCTCCTTAACTAGGCGAGATAGCAGGGAGAAATTGGACACTTTCGCTTGCTTTAAAACGTTCTAGTGCAATGACGCGTCAACGAATTTATGTCAAATAAAGTGCATTATACCAACAAGTTTGTATTCTTACCTAAATTCAATAATTTATCAATTTGAAATTGAAATGACAAAAGTTCTTTGAGTAAAACAATTTGAAATTTTGATTTATGCATCCTATGTACGTTTGAAAAGACACAAAATCAAAAGTATCTTTTCCTGAAGAATGAAAATGTGCCTACTTCTTTACAAGACATATGCCTGTAAAGCACACTTTAATTCGACTCTGTCAGGTAATAGCATTTTGTTTCGGACGATGTTGAAAACTTTGTAGCGTTTCTTTTGGACACTAGTTTAGTAGGAAAATACCTCTTCAGTAAAAGAAGTACCTGTCTTAATGTATTAACATTTAAAGATTAATTTACAAATCATTGAAATGAAATACCTTAATGATGCGCCCAAGGAGAACAGCATAACCATGAAGCAGAGTTTCCTGATGGTCACCTGCAGGCAGAAAGGTATCAGCAGCCAGCTTCGGTGGGAGTCTTGGCCTCTCAGTGCTCATGTCTGTGGTGGCTGCCCGAGAGAAGATAACGTTGGAGGCAAAGAGGTGGAGGTCTCGATGCTGCTGGTCTACAGCCTGGTGAGCAGCCCGGACGTAAACATCAAGATTGTCGCCAGTTATCTAAGAAACAAACAAAAATTCAAGTCAGAGACATATAAAAAACATTGTTAATAAATGCATACAGTTGACTAATGACTACAACATATTATTATTTAAAATGAATGAATACTACAGTACAATAAACTTTCCACATGAAGACTACATAAATGGTATGAAACCTCCAGGCATTGGCTGATAAACCTGCAATTCATTTGTACTTAACACCAAAACCTGACTGCCACAGGTTACAGCTACATAAACTTTTGGCAATCTTTTTATCAATGCTTGGGTCCTACATACCCATGCCATAATGCTAAGATAAAAACTAATAACTTCTTAATTTTTTTTATCATATACATATCTTATATGAATGATAATTAAGGAATTTAAGTGTTTTTGTATCTAACATTTGATGGATAATATATCATATTAGAATGATTCAACATGATATTTGCAATCATCAGTTCATCTAATTCACCAGGAAAAATGATCTTATTTTTCTTTGGGCCTTGCAAAAGAAAATTGACTCCTAAATGACTGATTGGGGGGCCCTAATTTATAGTATAAACCTATCTGTTTCTGATACCACACCTTTATCAAGGGATTCCTCTTCAGGTGATCCACAATGCGAGCATGTGACTGTCGTACAGCAAGGGCCTGAATTCTCAGCTTTGTTGATTGGCTCTGACATAAACCAAGGTTGTTCAAGATGCGATATCCCTTTAACAAAAAGGAAATCAATCAATCATTATGATTTTTTAAGAACAATAATTTAATTAATTTCCTTTTAAATGAATAAAATGCATTTGGTGATTAGATAGATTACTTGTGATTCTGAACAAGTTTACACAAAGAAATTAAACATACACAGACTTGTATTAGCCTAGGTGTTGCGAATTAGCAGGCAATAGACTTTCATGTTAATTATATAAATATTTATATAGAAAGTACCAGTTTTGTTCATGAGTGATCTGTTTGGGGCACTTATACATATTCTGAGCATTTGGGAAATGAGTGGGCAAATATACTCAATACCCAACACCACTTTGATCACTTGCCATAGTAAAGTAATCTGCATTATTTTATATTTTATTTGAATATGTGAGTGATCTCGACCAAAAAAGACATAAATAATAATGTATTTGAATAGGTGGATGTTGATGTTTTATCAGTCAACCCTGTTATTTTTACAAGAAAAAAAATATCATAAAGTTTTATAATAATGCAGTGTTGTTCCTAGGTCATCAGCTAAGGGGGTCATTTTGGCAATATTTTAGCAGTTGGGCCCCTTTGCAATGGTAAAAGTATCCTACATCTAATAATTTTAAGGGACACCAAGCCAAAAGGGTGGGCAAATGTCCCCAGGACCCCCTCTAGGAACAACACTGATAATGTTCTCTAGATATATTCCATTTAATTATGGCTGTGTCTAGGTGTTGAGATCAAATACACAAGTGCAAGTTTAATGATATGTAATTGATTAAAATGTTAGAACTACCTGTTCTTCAAGATGACACCGAAGCAAGACACAGGTCACCATCCTATGCCAGGCTCCCATGCGTGGGCATCTCTTGTAAAGAAGGATGCTGTAGCAAGAGATCAGGGGTGCCATGTCTTCTAGTCGTATGCTTTCCTTCTTCCCCAGTCCCGCAATAGTGGAAAATAAGTTCAGGAGAAATGGAACCCTTTGAATAAAAGTATGAATTTTCATCATGTTGAATTAATTCTTCAATTAGAGATAATTATAACATATACAGGAATCACCCTAGTTCAAAGTATGAAAGGGAGAAAAATCTTCCCTTGGCCTAATATAGTGGGATTTTCAGAGAAAGCAATGGGATGTTTGATAAGAAAAAAAATAGTTTTGATTTTTGCAATGATACTTTCTCCCCTCATTAGTATTGATAATGGGATATCTGGATACATCAATGGGTAAATATCCCCAAATCCCTGTCCAAAGTGATCCCTGCATATAGCTCAATAAAATTGCATAGCCTTAACCTGTCATTCAATATTCAAATAAAACATTCTTAGATTACTTAGCTATACCAAATTAAATACTTAAACATCACTCCCAGCAACATTTGATAAGGAGGATAGAGTACCATGAATTAAAATGTTCCATAAATTAATGAAAGATTTATTATCTTCGGACAAGTGTCCTATGCATTAAATCATATTCAAGTGAATAATTTGAGTAATTTTTAGAAATTACCTTTTCTTCATTTCTTGATAGATATCCTCAATGAAATTAGCCGAAGCTAAATCATTAATGTCCCTGCCTGTGCTAAGTCGAGATTGCATCTCAGTGTCTGTGCCACACAGGTTTGAACAAATTTCTTCTACATTTTGAAGAATCTCCCTTTCAGAATCATCTAGGTGTTTAACTTTAAGCCCAAGTGGTGGAATGATTTGACTGTCTGCGAAATTACTTTGGTTTTTGACATAACTGTGCTCCTCATTAGAATGTCCCATGTTCAATTTGCGTCTAGTCTTGCATTTACTCTTCCGAAACTCCGGAGAACCATGGGCAAGTCTTTTCTGCTTATTCCTAGCCTCTAAAAATTTAGTGGCCCCGGACACAGCCATCTCCCGAAAAGCATGAGCTGACTCTAATTTATGAAAACAAACTCGGCAAATGGAGATTTCAGAATCTCGAGTCAGCTCTTGAAAAATAGAAAATTCCGAAATAAAAACCCATCCCAATTTGGACAAAGCATTACTATCTTTACATTTTTGGTTAAAAATCTTAAACGATCTTACTTTTCCAGTACTTAAACAACAAAAACATGAAATAGAGTGATAAGAAACAGGCGAAGACATAATTTTGACATGCTTACGTTACCCATCCGAAACAGCAGACGACCCAAAAGCGTCGCTGACAACACGGGGTCACTTCCGCTTAGTTCGAGGTCACGGGTCTGGATGGTAGATGTTAGGTTGTAACCCTCACAGTCTGTTTTTGGGTTTAACCAGCTAGGCATGTATGAATATTCATGAGATGGCAAATGATTGACAGATGTTCGCGTCGCGTGGTAAAGGCTACCGTAAAACATGTAATAAATATCTCTTGCTGTTACTTTTGGCATGCATGGTGTAAATCTACCGGTAGAGGGGTAGAGGAACGCTTTTGGCTGTTAGTGCATATTTAATGCTTTTTAGATGTACAGATCATACATTGATGAGCTTAAAAAATCATTATCTACTTCTTTTGAAATATAAAATATAAATTCTAAGAAACCAATTTTAGGAATACAGTGAATAATGACATGTTAACGCATTATCTTGAAAAACGGTGTTTGTTTTATCCTCATTTTTTAAATTAAATATGTAGACTTTGGACTAAGAAAAAGATGCTAACTGGGTGAAATTTTTAAGATGTCCACATTGACAGTTTCAAATGTTAAACTTTTTTTTTTAGTTTTTTCAATTTGTTTGTATCGTCATTTTGTAGTGAGAGCACAAATCTACCATTATTTAACGTCAGCATTCTTTTTTTGAATACCCGTATACTGGTTTACTCAATTTAAAAACACACATAAAACAGGCTTAACTCAACTCCGTTACAATAACAAATTTATCAATATTAGTGAACTACTGCCTTAATGAACCTATGTCATGTTGATAGTCATTTGGCAAAAAGTATCTGAATTGCTCTTATGTAAATAGAAACCGTATGTCATGTGATACCAATTTGTTATCACAGAAGTTATGCTTCATATTAACGACCTTAAAAACATAGAATACTTGCTCTTAAGATTCTATAAACACAGTAAGAAATATTTTGTGGTTCCTTTACACTGACGTATAATTACTAAATTCAACATTACAGTATTATGATCTTTTGTGCCGTTCTTTTTGGATAAAATGTTAGGTAACGGAGTTCATTAGGATGTCTTGTGTGTATTCATGACACAACACTAAATCAGGACGTAAAAGTTTGCAAGTTAATTGAATGTGAAAGTGAAAAGTATTAAATTCTTAAAATTCTAACGTCACAAACAACTCGAAGACAAGTTTTGAATTGTCTTCAAACATCAACTAACCTCGACCTAACCACTTCTCGAATTTCGTTCAAAGATCTTTAAAAAAAAAAAAACTGGACTTAATTTTTGGTAGTTGGTCCAATAAACACTTTTAATTAGCCTTTCATTTAGACAGCGTAATTATCGGCTGTGGAAAACCCACCTGGGTTAGGGGCCATAAAACTCGCGCGGGTGTGACGGAATAAACAGACTATAGAGTACGTCCGGGTATTTCCGCTCACTTTTGGACGCGATCTCAAATAGACACATCACAATAAGATATGGACCAAATATTTTAATTCAGCCAGGAAAATAAGCATTTCAGCTTCATAGATTGAACATTTTTATTAAAAAATACCCTCATTAATTAAGACAATCAGGCAATAACGTCGTAGTTCACGAGTAGGCTAATTCCGACCAGCTGGGGCCAATTCCGCTCACCCCAGTGGATAATTCCGCTCAGTACCAAAATAATACGTTTTTACACCATAACTGGTATCAATTCATATTTTTACAGTAGTTTCAGTATCAATGTTTATATTTTGTTATTAATAAATTATTCTTTTAGGTACGACCATTTACCAACGTGTTTTAAACACTTGGTATTCAAAATGCTTGACTCATTTCCAAAACCAACTTCAAGAATGTACTCTTAAGTTCTTAAGAACTTAAATATATATATATAAATAATACACCAAATTTCCAAATCATTCCAAACTCGATGTTATGATGATAACTGGTGTTTAACTTGTGATCATTCGCATAAACTTGTAACAAATCTGAAAACAAATAGGCCTAGTTATTCAATTCACATGAATATTTTTGGAAAATTTCAGATGCATGATTTGAGTTTAAAGGTCAACTTAAAGTTTCTATTACAAAACAATGTAGGCGTAAGGCTATAATTAAACTTCAAGCAAAAGCCGAAGCTAAGCATGACCTGTCATTTTATGTCTAAGTTGTACAACAGAGAGCAAAGAGTCTGATGCAGGTTGAATTTGTTGCTTAATTATATCTATTGTCTATTTGATCTATCTTCCTCTTATGATATACATGTATGGTTACGGTTAGCCTATATCAAATTGAGATGTTACGAAAATATGATTAGAAATACTATTGTGATTTTTATCAAATAATTCTAAATTCACCTGCAATTGTAAATGATAACTTCTTGAACGTCTATTTATTCAAGAAAATTATTAGCAAGGGAAGAATGACGTCATATCTTATTGTGAGCGGAATTAAACTACTTCCAATTATCGTCAAAAATAATGGAGGCTAATTCCGCTCACATCAAATTCATAGATTTTTCATTATATCCAAAAATAACTGTATGAAAGCCACATCGCAAAGGATATCTTGGAGTATTTTATTGCTCATTTAAACATTTAGCACCACTCAAGTTTATGTTGATTTATCAATGAGTGCCGACTGGGTTTGACTGACTGCCAACATCCAACGGCCATCAATCTGATAGAAATGGCGAAAAGGAAACCGCGGGAAAACAAAACTTTAGTTTTCTTGAATTATTCAAATTATTACAATTAAGAAAATGTTGTTGCATGTCATGAATAACAAAATATTGAAATGAAGTTGTGAAATATGCAAAGTATACACAAAAACAAAACAAATTTTATTTGTAATGACAGATTTTATGTTACCGAGCGGAATTACCCTCATGAGCGGAATTACCCGGACGTACTCTACAGAGTAAGTACTTTCAGAATAAGAAAGTGCTGTTTTACAAGTGAAGTCATGCTGGTTTTCATGACAATTGTTATGTTTATAAAGCTAATTGATTCTAAGGTAACCTCTTGTTGGTCAACTTTATATTCTCGTTAAGTAATCCTAACGTTTTAAACGGTTATGATTTGGCATGTCTGAGTTTTTGGAATATTACATGAGTGTCACCAATTAGTTATTTAAATGGTTTATCTTAAATTAGCCTAAGATTTCATCTACTTAAATCACTGTCATTGTCAACCCTTTATCAAGGGATTTAGAATTAGAGGTAGTCAAGATGTCTACCTTTTAATTGAAGATTTACTCTGTCATATTGCACTTTGAGGTAAATATGTTTGAGAAAATTTTTAATTTCTACAATATTGGAAAAATGCTTTGATTGTCATTCATGATAAATATACTTATTTCCTTGTTTTGAATTTTAATGGAAATTTTATTAATTCGCTAAATGAATGACATATTTCCTAATTTTTAAATGGTTTTAATGATATTTAGGTAATATCCAGCCCATGATGGATTCTCCACATGTGTTGCAAATCCATTTAATGCACCAATTCACCCTCAGAATTTCTTATATGAAAAAGAATCAGGAATCGATGGAATCTTCATATGATTTAACATCATTCACTAATCTGAACTTCGTTATGATAACTTGACTGTCACGGAGTTGTGTAACGGAGTTGAGAAATCTTAAATCAAATGGGAGATAACTCTAGTAGTGCATGACGTAATGAATCATTCAGGTTGCAATAAAAGTATTGCTTCAGACGATAACACGGGTCGCTGCTGAAGCTTATATCACAGAAAAATTATCCCGACGTCATCGGCGAGGTTTGTCAATGTTTCGATGTGGAGTTGCCCCTTTACACGTTGAGACAGGCCGATACAATAACACACCCCTGTAAAGATGTTGTTGAAAATGAAATATGTTATCTGTTTGTTCAACGGTAAATACTAGTTTTGTTAATTTTCCTGATGTGGAACAAGTAGCTTTTATTATCTTTTAAGGGAACGTGTTATCAGTCACTAGTGACTGATAACAACAATGGCCTGACGTCATCGAACAATGCTCTGACGCAATGACACGCTCATGACGTCATGTTGTTGCTTAGGCGACGGGCTCTCTCTGGAGCCGACTCAACGTAAATGCGCTTCAAGTTTGTAAGAAATCCAACGATTAAATCATAAAATAAATAGAAAATTTGTGTTTTCTTGACAAATACCATGTTCATCTCATCTCGTGATGAAGAAAAGTTATATATTTTCACTCGTGGCTGCGCCACTCGTGAAAAAAATAAACGTTCTTCCTCACTCGATGAGATAAACATGGTATTTGTCAAGAAAACACAAATATCCTCTAATTATTTTGTCATGCCCATATATTTTTAGAGTTGTTACCAAAACCTGCATGGATGTTTTAGAGATAAGAAAATCTGTGATTTATACTTAGCAAGCTTTTAAATTTGATGTTAAAGCTGTTGCTTATTTCATTTATTTAACTGTAGCACGAATTGTACTTTTTTATGTATATATTTATCATTTTACCTTTATAGCCTCTCGTAATCCTAACATGGGATGGCTCATCAAGTTTTATTTTATTGTTTTGTATATACAATATTTGTACGAGGTGAGACTGAAATAAAATATCTGTCTGTATGTCTGTCTGTAAAATTCGGCCTTCTTGAAGAATTTCACCCAAATAGGCCTATAAATATAGCATTTACCAATTATCGGTTGAATGTCTTGCCTATTATGACTAAAAGAAAAGGGTCCTAATCACTGTTTTTTAGCACTGAAGGAGGCCACAGGTCTGTAGTACATATAATAAACAAACATGTTAGACAGAAGAGACTTAATTCTTTCTTTGCTTAAAGGCATGGTACAGAACGAACCATTGATAGATTTTCGACATGGATTTTGCTAGAACAGCTTAGTGTTAATTATCAAAGCATGTTTAAGTTATAGTTGGAAATTCCCGCCTTTATAGGAATTAAAGAGAAGGATATTACCCATCTAGGAGTGTATTTAGTTGCAGGTTGAATTTCTTGCCTCTATAGGCATCTTTTCGGTATATGTGAAATGTCTTAAAAACAATGTATCTTGGCATGTTCCAGTTATATTGTTGAATTTCCTGCCCATATAACATTGAAAGAGAACGGGTTTAAATTAACCATCGAGGCATGTTTCTGGTAGGGGTTACAATCGTTGCCTCTCTTAGCTTTACAACACAGTTATGTATAGTTGTAACGCATGTAAGATTTGTTGAAATTGATAATAAAAGGGCTGCTTTTTGTCTCACTTTACAGCTCAGGGAAATCTTGCAAGCTACAGACCTCGAGTAAAGATGACACAACACAGAAATAAGTTTGATGATGGTATATTCAGATAATAATATTATATTGTTTTCGTGACGAGTGAACAATATATATTTTTTCCAACTGTTATTTATAAACAATAAAGTGTACGCTTCAATTGGTGTTTTCACTTGAATATTGATTAATTTGTTTGAAAATAAAATGATCAATCGAATCGGATTACAGGGAAAATAATAAACTTAAAGGGGTAGTAGCACGTTTGTTGATAATTTTATATTTCAAAATTTTCACTGATAGTTGCAAGTTAATGCTAAATGTAATATTTTGACAGTGTCAAAAATATCATTACACAAGCTAACTATCCATATATAGAGAACAGTAGGAACATTCACATAAAATCCATTGGCGGCCATTTTCTGTGAACACCTTTAATTCATTTGGTGTAAGAAAAAGGAATTGCATGGCTAAACTTTACGTTATATATTTGAATCATTACTACTCCATTCCGTTTAAATACATTGTCTTTCAATATTGGAACCATTAACTTTCATTTTCCTGATTTTTCTTATATTGACCCTAAAACGTGCTACTGTCCCTTTAATAGGACACCTCAGGCCCAGATGTTTGAAGCTCTCGTAGTGCTAAGATAGTCGTAACTTAATGCTAATGTATGGTACATACAACTATCTTAGTACTAAGGGGGTTTCCAAAATCCAGGCCCTGAGCTTAATATTATTAAGATTAAAAAGGATAAGATTTGTGTTGATTGTACATCAATATGTAAATACAACCGTTATGTAGAAAGAAAAGAAAACATCATAAGAAATGTTACCTACCAAGTAACTTTAGTAAAACGTAAGGAACTTAAAATACAGTAGTAGGATATCAGTATTCAATTGTAATGAATTTGAAGGCAACGGACAACAAATAAAAACAATGACATATCGTATAAATCATATTAATATTTACTTCAAGGGGGCACCATTAAAGGAAACGGTGATAATGGATACACCATTGGGAAAATGCACACACTATAACAAATGAAAATGACAATATTGTGAAATGTTAGGGACAACAATGATAGGAAAAACAGTAACATAGTCACATCATGTGGTTAATGCAAATATTTAACAACATTTTATGGTTAACATTTGGATATAATGTGATGAACAAACAACAATGATTCAGAGGAACTGTTCTTACTGAAGTATTTCTGAAGGGGTTCTAATATGAAAAAGAAAGTTATAGCTAAAACAACAAGTCAGCTGATGGAATGAAATTTAGGAAAACAACAGTTTGTTCCATGGGTGTTTCGCCCAAGCAAAGAATAAGTGTGCCTAAAATAGGTAAGACTTGTGCATTTTATAAACCTTATCCCTACAATGTCTTTGTAAATCCTGCATGGTAATAGGCAAATCCAAATTGGCATATCTTAAAGGGGCAGTAGTACGTTTTTAGAAAGCTTATATTTTCACTGATAATTGTACGTTAACGCTGAATGCATCATTTCGATGGTTTCAAAAATCTCACAACACAAACCAATCATCCAAAGTCAGAGAACAAATTATAAAGATTCACATAAGTTCATTGGCGCATTTTTGTATGAACACCTAATGTGTAAGACAAAGGAATTGTACGGCTCAACTTTACATTATATTTTATTTATTACTGCTTCATTTAATTTAAATGCACTGCCTCTCAATTCGAACCATGTGTTTTTGTTTTCCTGGCATCACCTTATATTCCCCCTACTGCTACTGTCCCTTTAAAATAAAACATACACATTCTCTACATACCACTATGAAACAAACGTTTCTTCAGCTGTTCAGAATTTCATATCCGATTTCAGCATTTTAAGGTTCACAAAACATTCAACAACATTGATTCACCTTACAGTGTAAGTAATACAAGGTGCAGAATTGTGTAATGCCGTAAACAAAAAGTATTGTCAGTTTATGTCAGATATATGCATGGTGTCCTGATTGATAATTAGCTGACGTTATAACGTCTCTGATATTATTCAAAACGTTTTTCTTAATTCTAGTTTTATTAGACGATCAAGATATTTACGTCTTTTGCATGTATGATACCCTTTTTACCATTTCCTGCGAAACATGTTCACGCATCAATGTGATAAGAAAAATGATTTCCTTCTACACATGTGGCACATGGAATTACAAAGTCATTATTTCAGTTTTGAAAAGCAAATATTAATGCACGCCTGGCAAAAATCTTCGATTATCCGTACACGCTACCATAACACTCAATTGTACTGTCGAAACAAATCGATATTGATATCGTATTTTAATAATCTCCCTTTGCTAGCCATGCATTCTCGCTGCAAGCAATCCAAAAAGCCATAATGGTTTAAATAAATACAGACTTTGACATTGACCATACTCTGCCATTCAGTCACTCACATTGACATAAAGCTTACCATGAATTGAATTTCCAAAAACAAATAGATCATAAACTTGTTGAAAACGCCAAAGAAATGATTAATGTAATACGCTATACTCAGGGACTTAAGAAACAATACCAACATTTCAAGGGTAAAATATAAAATCCTCTGACTAGTGAAATGCATCAACGAACCCCTGCGATAGGCTTATGAGTTGAAAAGTAGTTACCAAAAATGTATTCATCCGACTATGAAACTTTGATTGTTATGACTATTCAAATTCGCTTGGGGCATTAAATAGCATTTTAAATGTGCTTTCTGACCAAGGTGTATGAAACGGACTTTAAAAAGTTATGTTTTGCAGAAGTTTTATAAATAAAAGATGATCAATATAAATAACCTTCATGGCAAAAAATTGTTTACGCATGTTAACTGAATAACGCTGGAAAGCAAGCCAAAAAGACAAGTTTCACTATCCTATCTCGTCTAGTTAAGGAGATCTTAAAACAACAATTTTTAAAGGCGTATTTTTCAAAATCCTTGGATATTCCCTCAAAATCACAACTTGGTTCAGGATGTTGTTAAAGACATGAAGTAACTTTGTTTCCGTCGTAATTATCAATTCTGGCTTAAACTATCTTCCATTTTATGTGGTATCGTATCTTTTGCCCTGGGTGTATTTGCCTTGTATGACTACTTTATTGCTTTCAAACTTAGACTATGAAATGAGGCGAACAATCTATTTGATGACCTATGTATTTAAATTGTAAAAAGTATTGCAAGAAAACAGATGTAATGACGACTTGGAAACTATTCCAGTAACGGATACACTAAGCGTTTTCATGATGACGCAAACAGACGACACTGCAAAAACCTGGATGGGAGAGTTCATCATACCACCCAAGGAATTGTCCTTTTCTTCCTTTCCCACCCCAGAAGCCAGGACCTTCCTCCTTGAATTGCTGTCGACAACTTTCACATTCAACTATGCTGAATGGTTTGAAGAACTGATGGTTGTTCTCTTGCAGCCAGAAGGACTTCGGCTTGATGCCTATGAACACAAATGAATAACCATGAACCAAAACTAAATAATTTAATAAATAAGTGAGCCTAGGTGGTTTTATTCATTGCATGTTCCATCATCTAACAAATTTGTTTTTGTGAATTTTTTTTGCCAGAATTGTATAACCTTTCGTTTAAGTACCTTATTGCAAGAAAGTACTTATTTGATATTATTGGTATTTCATCAAAAGGCGGTAATTAGGTTGGCAATGTGTTAACCTCTATTTTGCAATACCTACATCTCAAACACAAATTTTCAGAACTTTCCTTAAATGTCAATGACCTATACATAATCTCACAATTTACAGTTTATGCTTTGCACAATGTATCCAAAACTTAAAACAGTGAATAAGCACGTACTCAGAAGCCAAGTCAGGTGGCATTTCCGTTGGAAGGACCGTTCTGTGCAGATATTGTGGAACTTCTTGCATACCAAAGAAAGTCTAAGATATGCAGAATCCCCAGCCATGAGGATGACTTGTCCACACACGATATCCAGGACCTCTTCCGGAAGATCGAGCACAGACATCTATCAAATTGAAAAGAGTAGTTATAGTTTTTGTACTATTCTGCTAACAAAAAAAATGGTAGTAATCTAATGAGTTTAAGGTCATGACTTTAAAAAATGATATATCTCTAAGCTGTATATAGATGTCAGAACTAATAGATATATCTCAAATAATTGATACATACCTGACAGTCACGGCACTTGAAAACTGTTGGTGCCTTTTTGCTCTTCTCGCCAATACAGTTTGGGTGAAACCAAAGATTGCAACCGTCACATTGCCAGTAAATGGCACCATCGTCCGTCTTCTTGCATACACAATGTATGCTTTTCCGGGACCGAAGAGATTGATACGTGAACCCCTGTTGCTGTTTCTGCAATAGAAACGATTAAATTAGTTTTCTTACTTGTATGTGGACATCTTGCAGTAATATACAACTTTTCATTGAATGTAGCCTTTTATCTGACCTTACAACCTCTGTGACCCTGTCAAAACATGGATAATTGTCAGGTTCATGTATTGATGGAGTAATGGAAGATACCAGCAAGCGAAAATGATGTAAACATTTATTGCAACAATGCTTCATTTCAGTCTAAAATGATTCAGTTGACTTGAGTTTTGAAAGGTTTTTTGAACTTACCTTAACTGGATCCTTTCTTAGATTGTATTGCCTTTCTACAGCAATAGGTAGCCTTACCGGGGCCGCCTCTGTAAAACATGACCAAAACATAAATTTCCTAAAAGATTTCAGTTGAAAACTTTGACAACAAAGATACATCGTGACTTGAATGTAACACCATAAAGGTTTTCAACCCACCTATATTTGATAAAATTGTGAGAGCAATTTGCCGTCGATATTGGACGAGAGCATCCTTTCCCATGTTGAACATCAAGCTATTACCACTCAAGTATTCTTCTGCAATCTAAAAAATATATTACAACATTTATACTCTTTTGTGAGCTTTAAAATTAATGTTGATTTTAAATCACTCATTGAAATGTATGTTAGATTTATTTATACATTCAAAATAATAGTCTTAATTTGAAAATTATGTTTACCTTCAGAACATATACCCCGCAGGAGACGCTATCAGTCTGTTTTGCATGCGCCGGTGACATGACCGCCCAAATGCCAAGTTTTTCCTGATCAATTCCAAATTGATATCTTCTTTTCAAGAAGCCACTGGAAAATCATCACCATAACTATTAGCATTTACCGAAGGAAGTTCATATTGGGTGACAAAACAAATGTTATTTCAGAGACAATTAACAATCCTAGAATACATACGACTTTTTACACTTTTTAAAAACAATGTCTATGTACCTAGTGGATTTAAGTTTGTGAGGTTTTATTCTCAAGTTACTTAGGATTTACCAATCAAGTCAAACCAAGGACCCAATTCATTCTACTCTAAAGTATATTAAAACACTTACTACCAACTTTGCAACAGTTGCTGCTCCGACATCTGTGTCTCCCCCATTGGATTCATGTAATAAATTGTCCTTTTCTTCGGTAAGATGATCTAAATAACACATATAAACAGTTTAAACAAAAGTCAACAGGAATCTCAACTTACTTTTGTAATTTGATTTGTACCATGTTCATTACGCACCAAAGAAGTCCAATGATTTCCATTTTCATTCACGGCAGAGATCACATGGTCGTGGCTGTAAAGATCCACCTGAAAAAAAAGGAAAGTTATTTAAACTATAATACAACCATGCAGATATCGTCAGGCGTGGTCTCATTGTGATTATTTCAATTAACTGTTTATGATAACTGTAAGTATTATGCTCCCATTAGACTCACCTGGCTGAGAAGTCCATGGATCTCCATGTTGTCATCAAAGATGGCAGTGATAAACACGCTGTTTATGTGTAGGGATCCCTTGTGTTTCTTGCAGAGAAGGTGCAGGTATGCGTCCATAACCTAAAAAGAAATCATAATGGAACTGTTAGAAACAGAGAGATTTCTAAACAATTTCATTACCCAGAGATGACATTGTGATTTTGGAAAACAGCTGTAATGCTTGGAATTTAGGTTCTAATCCTGGATGGTCAATTATGACTAAAACTACAGCAAAATCTCAAAACAGTACAATGATCATGATTTATAATCTCTGTGTTCAGCTCACATTTGAAATCATTTAGTAGCGACTTATCAATTTTTGGCATTTTCTTTCAATTCACATAACATGTTTTCAAATAAACCTATCGTAATATTGACATCAAAAACATTTAACAGTTTCATATGAAAACAAAGTTTCCTACCTCATCCGTCAGTTGGCGTTTCAAAGCAGATATGGATTTAGTAGTAACGGTGAAGGGTCCGACCTTTCCCAAAACTCTGTCGCCACGGTTTCTGGTCCAAATCTGATCCAACTCTAAGTAGGAGAAATATAAAAAGAAGACGTTTAGAACTACAACAAAGAAATTAGTTTAGCGCATTGTGGCTGTTGCGTCTACACTTGACCTTTAGCTATGACTCTTAGTATGACGAAGAAGCAATTGCCTTAGGACTAATGTCCGAATAACTCTATTACTTAAAAATATAAAAAAGCGAGTTACGATTATTTTATGGATACTATAAAGTACATTCAAATAAATGCCCATTCACAGACAAACCTCGAAATCTAAATCTAAAACTTGAAAAATAATGAAGCGAGAAAACAAAATGCTGACGTCAAAGGTATGATTCAACAGCCTGTCAATTAGATATCTCGATATGTTTCTCCTCACAGTTCATTAAAAAAGATCTTAAGCCTCACTTACCTTCGTTAATACCAACTTCTGTTTTTTGACGGTTCTGTTCGCATGTGGTAGTCTCAGTCACTGCAGCTTGATAAAATGAAATTGAAATAGCATTAACAGCATTTCCCCTTTAAGATGAAAGCTATTTGACAACTCTTCAAAATCATTAAGAATTAAGCTAGTTTTCGCTATCCATTGGAATGAGATGGTAAACAATTTTCGATGTTTTGTTTTTATGTATAGTTTATCGTTGACATATCTTAAATAATTGTAGATGATAACTTCTCTAAATACCCATACTACATGCCGACATTTACAGTTACAAAACACATTACAGAGACAAGAATACAGAATTACAGAGATATTTGGATATTCATAGCCGTATATCTAATTATTGCACATTGTGTCTTCCTCGCTCTTAATGTTTGGGGTTAAAATCCCGGAAATGTTACCAACACAACTAGTTTTATTTAAACGCATAATACCTACTTTTTCGGGGGCCAGTGGCTTCTGTTCCCCCATTTTGGGTTGCTGTTGATGGTACCCAATCCTCCTCGATGTTGAAGAGACCATCTACCTCCACCTCTTCCGTGTGAAGTCTCTTCTTCTGTCCAATCGGTTTGACCTTTTTTTTGTTTTTCGGTTTGGGTTTGAGAACGTGTCTTATCGGCAAACCTTGAACCATATTCTGACTTCGGCTCACTATGTCCTCTACGACATCGATGCTTGCCAAAATTTCGTCCAAACAGTTCTCAGACGCGCTGTAAACACCGGAAGTGACGTTTTTCAATTTTTGTAGGCATACCTGGCGAGTTTCCTCAGGTTTTTTTCTGACTTCATTCGTGTCATTCATTCGAACATCTGGTGTCATCTTCTTTTCATTCGGTTCGAAGTCTTCAATGTCAAGGTTGAAATACGGACTGTCTGTATATAAAGGATTGAGAAAGTCCCATCCATGTGCCGGATACGCCTTGAACACTGCCAGCATGTGTTTGCAGGGCCAGTGGGTGGTTTGCCAGTCTGGACAAGAGCAAGCAGGTAAGAATCCATCCAGGTTCAGTTGGTAGTCTACCCCTGATTCAGCCGACTTGACGCTGAATTCCCCCTCTTCAAGACCTTGCCTTATGTTCCTCTCAGGGATATCGTCGGTGGACGGGGCCATCCTGGCCATACAATGGGCAAGAAACTTCCTGGGCCTGTTTCGCAAAAACGTTGGGACGCTGCTGGTGTATGTACGGTACAAATCGGAGCTTTCAATATTGTAGCGCTTGTATCTGAAAAATAAACCAGACAAACTTTGCAGATCATTTGATAACTATTTTTCTTTTGTTTGAGAAAGAGAATAGCCCTAAAAATAGTGTTTTTGCAGTAAAAAAATAGTTTTGCAATGAACTATTTTAGTTAAAGCGAGTGGTCGAAGGTCGAGAGACTTTTTCACTTTGTAATAGTTCTGAGAAAACCGGTACCTATTTGCAAAACTAATGATGGTAAGAACTACTCTACTTCTTGTTAAGTAACACATTTAACACATTTTATACATTCGGTAACATTGCAGTAACTGATAAGTTTTATTTTCAATTATTTGTAAATATGTTCCTCTGGCATCAATCATGTTGTTAATGAATTAGCAAAATAAAGACAATTGTTTTCTCGCAATGCCAAAATTTCAAGATGGTGGATGAAAGCCGATAGATAAGTGTTTTAAATCAATGTACATTTTAGCGCACCTTCGATACGAATCTGGGAGAAAGGAATTGACAAGAATATCAATCATTCCAGTCAGGCTCTTTCCTTTAGCATGATTCTTCAGATAATTTTCCTTCAGCTCCCTGTGCTGTCTCTCCAGGCCGTTCGTTGTCGTAATTCTTGTGTTGACGAGCTCTCTCCGGAAGAATTTTACCCAGCGCTGCATGAAATATCAATCAGCAAATAGGAAGACTTAGAATATAATCACGATATCTAGTTAAAACCCCTCGAATAGTATTGGTTATATATTTAAGGTTATTTACAATTGTCACCGATACAAATGAAACAGGTCATCTATACCAGTATTCAACGAAATCACCTTGAACATTTGTTTGTGATTAGACCTCAATCTATACACATTAAACATGCAGCATTATGTTAATAATATTAGTCTTGTATATTATCTTAATATAATATAATATTATAATGTCATTTTTGAAAGAAAATAGACTTACACAAATAGCCGATCTACCCTACCTTGTGCTGCTTTATCCAAGTGCCATCAAGCCAATTTGTAAAGGCAGGTGATTCCTTATACGCTTCATGACTTCTGACGTCTTTCACGGAGTCTTCAAATTCCTCAATAGTCGATGATCTTGCCACAGACCGCAATCTATTAAGAAAAACATTATTATTTGGTAATGTTGAAAATTTATTAATAAAGAGAATTGTAATTTTTCGGCTTTAAAGGGGCAGTAGCACGTTTTTTTGATAATTTCATATTTAAAAATTTTCACTGATAATTGTAAGTTAATGTTAAATGAATTATTTTGACAGTGTCAAAAATCTCATTGCACAAGCCAATCATCTATAGTCAAAGGACAAAGTATGAAGATTCACATAAAATCCATTGGCGGCCATTTTGTGTGAACACCTTTAATTCATTTTGTGTAAGAAAAAGGAATTGCATGGCTATTTTTTACGTTATATATTTGAATTATTATTGCTCCATTTAGTTTAGATACATTGTCTTTCAATTGGAACCATTAATTTTCATTTTCCTGACATCACCTTATATTCCCCCTAAAAACGTGCTACTGCCCCTTTAATGCTCTTACTGTTATGAACCTGAATTGCCATTTAGGAGTGAATAATGGATATGTTGTAAAGTTACTCGCCATTAAGGTCGTTAAGGTTCGGGTCCGCTATGTGAGTATATATTTATGTTTACCCTGTGTAAAATGAAAAGACTCACAGGGTCAGTATTTCTTTCCTTTTTTCGGTTACTCCATGTCGAGATTTGGCTAACCATCTCTCCCATGCCTGTTCCCGATGGAAGTCGCAAATGTAGACAAGGCAATCTGTAAAAATGAGTTTATTAATCTAATCTATTAACACTATATACAAAAAGTAATCCTTAAAAAAATTTTTTTTTGTAAGCTCATTAAACATGTTTAAGCAGTCCTCAGATGATGACATATTCCACCAGTCTCAGGTCTCCAGTCCCAAAAATCTAAATTTACAATGAATCAGATAAACGTCAAAAACAAAACATCCAAGAACATCCAAAAGGCACAATCACATTCAAATTGATACAAATATCAAGTTTCATAAACTTCTTTTACAGGACACTAAGAGTTTCAACGGAAACCTAAAACAATAAACATTCCAAGAATTTGAAAATCTCACGAGGCACATCTACACCATTCCAAGTTTCACTAAGCAAGTCTAATAGTTTTTGGTTTTTATACCCAGAAACGTATTGAATAAGGACGGACGGGCGGACAGACGGACAGGACGATGCCTATATCCAACGGTATTACTGTGACGTGTTGATTTAGATACCTTTGAAAACGTCTTCTATCGCTCCAATCTCTCGGTTGTCGAAATCGCAGATGAAATGTTTTGGTACCCAATGAGGATTCCAATTAGATAATTTCACAATTGCTTCCGTAATGGTAGCTTTGCTTTCTTTCCCAAGAAGAAAGGAAGCTACGATCGAATACCCAACGTTTGTATTTACGCAAACGAAAAAGAGTGGTAGGTCGTAGGATGTTGTATTGTAAGTGGCGTCCATAAGACACATTTCGTTCCCATAACGGGCAAGAAGTCTCTTCTGCGATGCGGTCTGGTGGAGGAACATCAAGCTCTCAGGATGATCTGAGTCGTCTGGGGACCTGTAAATAGACAAACAATGTCACCCTATTGTGAATAAACTGAATTTCATAACAGTCTTTGTAGGCTAATATCGGACCAGGAGATTCAAATATGAGAGCAATATTGCATTTTTTAAAACATTACTTTTAACTTGATCCCAAAAGACTAGCATCTAATTAAGAACCTCCTGTGACATATATATCTTCATTCCACTTAATTCGGTATAACACTCACAGTTTTGAGGAGGTATATGGACTCGCAGTGTGAATTTAAATCAAGAGGAACCTTTCTAACTAGACATTTTCTGATAATATCCAACCACGACACTGATTTTAAGGTCAGATAGAATACTTAAAATAAGATATTGACTAAACTAAAAATCAAACTGTCCAGATTGTTTCCAGCCTTTTAGTGATACAAAGATAACCTGACAAAATCCCAATTATGTTATAATCAGACAAGAAATACAGCTATATTTACAAACGAAAGCTCCAATCTCATAACAAATATAGGATTATAAATACATGTAGTTAGGAAATACATCACTCCATCACAAACTGGAAACCTTACGCTGGTCTGAAGAAGAAGGAATCATCCGGATGTTCATGTCGCCACCTCAGGATATTCTGTCTAAGGTTCTCCTGGTCATTCTTTGAGTATCTGTGAATAGATAATAGCCATGTTGTTTTAAAATCATTGAATTACAAATCAAAAACCATTAGTCAGATGTTAAAATCTTCAAACAAAATACTCTAAGTCAACATAGTCATTACATTAAAATGCAAAATTATGATTACCGAGTTCCTGTTATTGCCCTATTCATATGATTCCTGATATCTCTGTCGGTTGGATAGAATCTTCGGTTGTCCTCAGAGATGGTGGCATCGGGTGGCAAAATCTCTGTTTCCGTGTAGGACCGTATGTACCTTTTCATTTCCAGAATGTTCGTAACTCCTTCATTGACGAGTTCATGAATTTTCTTCACTAACCTTGTGTCGATGTGCTGGGCGTATTCCGCCAACTGTTAATGAAAATTTGTTTTATTAGGGTTTCTTTGAGATTTTAATTATAAGCATGATTGTTATGTATCTATCTAACACATTATTGCTATCAAATAATATTAGGTTGAAGGAATGTTGCCTACTTGTCCTGTCAAGTGAGAGCAGTGTTCCTCGTTTGATGGAAATTCCATAAAGACCTTGTAGATTTGTTCAGTGTTGGGAAATTCCTCCCTCAAACGTTTCGCTGTTTCACACCTCCTCCATTTGGTGTTGATTCCCTCCAACTAAAGCAAAAATAAAAATAAGAGGCATTTGCTGCTTATGTATATTTGGTAAAACATATTATAAATAAACTGTTAATTTCGTCATTTGTTTTCAATTTTAAATACGTTTTATTCACAGTTTTGTTTTAAATGATGATTGCAACTTTCATAAGGATAGATAGTTATATGCATTGATATAAAAATGTACCTTCATTTCTGGAAACTTTATGATTTTCCGCAGTCGGATACGAGCTGGGCAGTCCTGCTTCTTTGAATTTTGGAATAACTTCCGGTGCTTCTTGTTGCATTGATTGTGGTCACTGTCTGATGATGATATCTGTTGTGTTGAAAAGATATTGCTATAAGAAATAACACTACTACTACTACTACTACTACTACTAATACTACTGCCACTACTATTTCTACTATAAGTGGCAGTTCACAATAATACTATCATTACCATTACTGATACTATTAATTACTTCTAGTACTTATTCTTCTATAATCAATACTGCTATTATTTCTGCTAATCCCATTCTACTACTATTTCTACTACTACTACTACTACTACTACTACTACTACTACTTCTTCTTATTCTACTAATACGAAAGCTTCTTCTACAACCATTGTTTCTACTTCTACCACTATTATTAACACTACTATAACTACTTCTTTTCTACTATGACTACTAATGTTGCTCCTTCTACATACACTGATTTTTTTCATCTGCTCAACTGTTTATCTGACCTCTACTACTGTCGCTTCTGCTACTCCTCCTATTATTTGTATAATACTTAAATTAATAATTATATTCATAACCACTACTTATACTGTTACTTCTGCTACTATTTCTGCTAATCCCATACTACTACTATTACTACTACTACTACTACTACTACTACTACTACTTCTACTACTACTACTACTACTACTACTACTACTACTACTACTACTTTCACTTACTTTTGTTTTCACAACTACTAATACTTTTAAAATTTGTTTTCCTCTACTGTTGAGAACACTTATCCCAAACAATCATGTGTTCGAGACTTTTTTATGACCCAAAAATGTTGACGTGTCTACTTTCATCTTACAAATGTACCTTCGTCTTCCCATTTTTGCTTGGTGCATGTTGGCATTCCCTTGTCTCCGTTCCAAGAATGATGAAGGGTTCGCCATCAAAGGGAAAGTCATTATCTTCCCAGTAGATTTTCTTCCCATCTAAAGACTCTAAATCTAGAAAAAAATAGTCAGGGTTCAACCTCTTTTCAATAATTTTAGATCAATAATGTTAAAAAATATATAAAGAGATTATAATATTACCCGAGTAAGTGTGACATATGACTTACTTACTGGCGAATAATGGTTTTATGACGTCATATGCGAAAATATATGGGAACTCGAGCAACAACAATCGTTGCTAGGCAAAAGTTATATGTACACTAGTGCTCACATTGTAAATATGTCACCACTTATTTTCAGCCATATGGGTAATAAATGATGTAATATAATGGAAAATGTTATTTTACCTGTCAGTCCGAGATTACGACTCTTTCTTGCCACAAATTTTGTAAATGTTCTCACTTCCTCTGACAATATGAAGTTGTAGGCCTCTTCATCAGAAGAAAAAACCCGACTAATGACTTGATCTGTGTCCCTGAAAGTAACAAAGCGCAGTCAGTAGAACACTTCACATACCTTAAATTGATTTATGTTTGGTACTCTGTAAGTACGGGGTGACACAGTTATGATAGTTTGAATAGAGTTATCAATCATAGCATAAGAAATTTAGATTTGTTAATAGTTTCTTAGAATAAATGTTCTGTGTTGAAGCTTTAAAAAATTTCCACATAATTTGTAATAGTACTGAATTTTCACCAAAAATTAGTATGACCGCAGCGTCAAAACTAACAAAATAAACATTGGGTTTCAGATATGAAAAACAACATTTGTGTTACAAACGACGATTTTTCTTGCAAGATAAGGAAGTCCCTGGTCGTTGAAATATGAAGCACTTATTGTCAACGATTAACAAAAAACCTGTAATCATACGATTTTGGAGAAAATATTGAAATCATTTGATGTCAATCCGTTAGGCAACACTTCTCATTGATTTCGAGGGGTCATTACAGTTGACGCTGACCATAGTTTGTTATTAGGTTATTTTGATTGAGTATGTGTTTCTACCGAATGTTCGACTTTGAAGATTGATTCATTGTGGTTTAACTAGGGAAATTTCACTAAGAGGTCAAAACATGTACTAAAGTTTGACCAGTTGACTCGAAAGCATGGAATTACCAATATTACAAGTATTTTTTGCCACTTTTCAGAATAATGTTACTTGTTCGAAATACTTAAAACGAGTTCTAAAGCGAGTGATTCTCTTTTGCCATATCGGTAACGGATTAAGTAAGTGTTAGACATTCAAGATGAACAAAAAATCTTTGCAGCTTTCGTGATTATCATTTGGTAAAGTTATCTACAAAACTATTTGTCTTAAGAATTTGCTTTGACGTTAGTATATATTCATTGATGTCAATGAATATCATTACAACTGTGTCATAATACATTATCGTTATGTAAATATTTATTCATTATGTATCTATTTACATATGTGTATACAATTGCATTTTGCAACCTTGCACTGTAAAAAAAAATCAAAATCATAACAATTATTTATATTTTATACTTTTCATAACATATTTATGATAGCAAATGCAAAAGATATGTTTCAACCAAAAACAAAAAACAAAAAAAGGAAGTTGATTTAACGAAGTACTTACTCGGAAGTCATCATCGGACACAGGTCAAGTATAATTGCTTGAACAAGCAGAATGATATAAATACACTACAAGAGGAATCTGTAGTAACCAATCAGAAGAGACATTAGCAGTCTCGACCAATGAAAATTGTGTGCGAATTGCTTCTCAAATGACATACACTGCTGATCGATGGTTCCAGCTGCATGCGCAGTGTCCTATCTCGATAAACAGACACCCAACAGAGACAAATTACGACATGACTTGATGAGCTTGGAACAATATTATCTCAAATCATTAAAGATAAGCTACATCGCACGACTCGTAGCGTTGTTAGAATCTTCTCTATAAGGATTATTTAAAACTAAACGATTCTGGCGTTTACATATACAACCACTTTTCGTTTAGAATAGATAATAATTTATTTTATATTGTCGTTTGATACGATATCGCAGATGCATTCGAAAAACCTCTACAGGGAGAATGACTAAAAGTTACAGAAGCTACACACTCAGAGTCATGGCATATAAATGACAATATCTTGACATTGAATATGTTTTAGTGTTTCAACTAAAGTATTCGATAAAGCACCACACGTAGACTGTCATTTAAAGAAATTACGCGCCTTCACTGTGCACCAAGAAATAAAGATTGATTGCTTGAGTAAATACATATTCGAAATAAAACGTGGGGCCAATGCCTCAATTTTATCAGAATCATATGGGCATAATATTTTTAGAGGCCATGGACACCATTCATGTGAATGGAAGTTCGAAAGTGGTAAAAGTATGGAAGTAATAGCAAAGGATAAGTAAAATGATTTGGAAGTGTTGCATATGTCAACCATCTATATGAATAAGGGAAGCTAATGATCAATTAACCATTCAACTGATACCCTTGATAAAAGTATTAAATTTACGTAAACAGAATGGAGTTTTTTCAATATGAACCCTTAACTCGGTATAATATGTCCGTTCTAAGAAATAAGACCTTATCATGTAAACAACTTACTTCATTACAAGAGGTCAATCGTAATGCTTGTTAACAACACATACACCCCTTCATTAATTAATTTAGATTCTCCCAGATATGAACTGAGATACTTTTTATGACTTAGTTTTAATAGTTTCTCTATCATCTTTCCTGGGTGCTTGGGGTTTATGTTGATAAGGGTTTACCCATATTTCGGGGGGGGGGGGGGGGGGGGGGGACTTAAGCCGCGAACATTAGATTAATCAGTGACCAGTGATATACCAAGTTTTACCCTGTATCTGTTAGTAACTAGATTAGTGTCCAGAATAAACGTTACCAACCATATCTCAACATAATTGAATCCAAGGGTGATTGATACGCCTGAAACATAGTCCCATTAATATTTGAAAAGGCAAAGAGCTTTGTTTTATTTTAATTTTTATTATAATTTTGTATTTTTCAAAACTCCATACAGAAAAAGGACATGTAAGAATAACAATTCCAGACATAACATGTATATACAAGTAATAATTTAACAGCGTATACACAAAATTTGATGAATAGACAATGTATATTCAAAGTTCAATCTGACATGGGTGACATGGGTGGTAAATAGTAGATATTAAAAATTGATTTAATATTTCAGACTAGATAATGACAAATTGACCAGAAATTTATAAAGCTGTCATATTTACAATTTGTGTAGGCGTTAAATCGGTCAACAAAATATGCAGTTTTAATTTCCTCTTGTACATGTTTAAAGTTTGGGATTTTCTCCTGTTGTTTCATTTTTAATATATTGTATTTCACAATGGTTGTCAGAAAATTCAGGACATAGTTTCGTTTTTCGGCATATCCTAAGATGATATTCTTTTTAGAAAATATGATATAGGTTCCTGTTTTCTCAAGTATCCATTCTTCCAATTTTTTCCATATAGTTTTGGTAAACTTACAATCATAAAATATATGTTGAATTGACTCGTTCTCTGTTTTGCAAAATGTGCATTTGTTTGATTCTTTGTATCTCATTTTTGTTAGAAGCTCATTTGTTGGAAGAAATCTATGCAATATACTATATTGGAGCCATGGATGTTTAACGCTGTTGTAGGATTTAAATGCTAATCTTTCTATGGTTTCCCATGTATTTTCGTTAATAGGTTCATTTAGATGTTTTTGCCATTTATCTCGGTATTTGTGAGTTTTTGTGCTTTTTCTGTTTATAAGTATGTCATATATATCTCTACATCCTTTTGGATCGCCAGTGATATTTTGGGCACTGGTTTAGTTGTTTATTGTAGTTGCTCTTTAAAACTTATCCGAAGATCTGTCACTCAATGTATTACTATCACCGTATGTTTCGATAACATGCGTTTGGTCGCTTAATGTATATAAGATGTTATTATAAGTGACATCTTCGATAACATGCTCGGTAGGCTCATGACATAACGCTATTAGTGCGAGCTCTAACACCACGGCATCGCCATAAATTCTTCCCTGCTTCGCGTGTCGGTTTGTCAAGCATGTTAAGAAGCATGATGTAATATTGTTACCCTGCGTTGGAATTAAGGAATATTTTCAGTAGAATTACGCGTCAATGAATCACTCGACGAGAGGAGCACAGTGTGATGTGTAACTTTATGCACCTGTATTGAAGGAAGATATTTATCTCGAAAATATTTGTTTAGGTCATAAGGTTGACCCTCACGGTCAATGGAATTGGCTGTTGATATTGCAAATCCAAACAGGCTTTGGAAGGTAGGCTAGTATTACTTCTTACAGCAGAAGGATTTTATAAAAACAGTAAAAAGATATTTAAGGGTGGATCACACATGATTACTCAACGGAATTGTGCTTCTTAATATAACTAAAATAATTCATTGTCATTATGTTTTTACATAAGACTGAATTTGATACTATTTTCATTTTGTTTGGTCCCTAAATAGAAGAAAGTAACAGATATATAACTTTACAATCATCATCATCATCTTATCTACTCAAATACCTGCATATTAATGAAAAAAAAAATTACATGCCACGATGATTAAAATTAATTTTATTTCACCCTAACATGGGTAAAAAAGAAAAAATGTCTGAATGATTAAAATCATCTTATATCATTCCTACAGACAACTTGTACATGCCTTGATGGTTAACATCAACTGATATCATCCCTACAGAAGCTGTAAGTAAAGTAACATACAACTTGTACATGCCTTGATGGTTAACATCATCTTCTATCATCCCTACAGACAACTTGTACATGCCTTGATGGTTAACATCAACTTATATCATCTCTACAGAAGCTGTAAGTACAGTAACATACAACATGTACATGCCTTGATGGTTAACATCATCTTATATCAACTCTACAGAAGCTGTAAGTACAGTAACATACAACTTGTACATGCCTTGATGGTTAACATCATCTTATATCATCCCTACAGACAACTTGTACATGCCTTGATGGTTAACATCAACTTATATCATCACTACAGACAACTTGTACATGCCTAGATGGTTAACATCAACTTATATCATCACTACAGACAACTTGTACATGCCTTGATGGTTAACATCAACTTATAACATCACTACAGACAACTTGTACAAGCCTTGATGGTTAACATCAACTTATATCATCACTACAGACAACTTGTACATGCCTAGATGGTTAACATCAACTTATATCATCACTACAGACAACTTGTACATGCCTTGATGGTTAACATCAACTTATATCATCACTACAGACAACTTGTACATGCCTAGATGGTTAACATCAACTTATATCATCACTACAGACAACTTGTACATGCCTTGATGGTTAACATCATCTTATATCATCACTATAGACAACTTGCACATGCCTAGATGGTTAACATCAACTTATATCATCCCTACAGACAACTTGTACATGCCTAGATGGTTAACATCAACTTATAACATCACTACAGACAACTTGTACATGCCTTGATGGTTAACATCATCTTATATCATCACTACAGACAACTTGTACATGCCTTGATGGTTAACATCATCTTATATCATCACTACAGACAACTTGTACATGCCTAGATGGTTAACATCAACTTATATCATCACTACAGACAACTTGTACATGCCTTGATGGTTAACATCAACTTATATCATCACTACAGACAACTTGTACATGCCTAGATGGTTAACATCAACTTATATCATCACTACAGACAACTTGTACATGCCTAGATGGTTAACATCAACTTATATCATCACTACAGACAACTTGTACATGCCTTGATGGTTAACATCATCTTATATCATCACTATAGACAACTTGCACATGCCTAGATGGTTAACATCAACTTATATCATCCCTACAGACAACTTGTACATGCCTAGATGGTTAACATCAACTTATAACATCACTACAGACAACTTGTACATGCCTTGATGGTTAACATCATCTTATATCATCACAACAGACAACTTGTACATGCCTAGATGGTTAACATCAACTTATATCATCACTACAGACAACTTGTACATGCCTTGATGGTTAACATCAACTTATATCATCACTACAGACAACTTGTACATGCCTAGATGGTTAACATCAACTTATATCATCACTACAGACAACTTGTACATGCCTTGATGGTTAACATCAACTTATATCATCACTACAGACAACTTGTACATGCCTAGATGGTTAACATCATCTTATATCATCACTACAGACAACTTGTACATGCCTTGATGGTTAACATCAACTTATATCATCCCTACAGAAGCTGTAAGTACAGTAACATACAACATGTACATGCCTTGATGGTTAACATCATCTTATATAATCACAACAGACAACTTGTACATGCCTTGATGGTTAACATCAACTGATATCATCTCTACAGAAGCTGTAAGTACAGTAACATACAACATGTACATGCCTTGATGGTTAACATCATCTTATATCATCACTACAGACAACTTGTACATGCCTTGATGGTTAACGTCAACTTATATCATCTCTACAGAAGCTGTAAGTACAGTAACATACAACATGTACATGCCTTGATGGTTAAAATCATCTTATATCATCACAACAGACAACTTGTACATGCCTTGATGGTTAACATCAACTTATATCATCTCTACAGAAGCTGTAAGTACAGTAACATACAACTTGTACATGCCTTGATATTTTTCATTTCGTTTTAAATTGATATGCGTTTGTTCCAAATTGCATTTCCAAATACATTTCTGCCCTTACAAACATGTATATCATGATCAGATCTTGCCGAACAGGGTATCTTTCATAGGCAAATTAAAATATTTCTACTTATGTGTTCCAAAATTCAAGGTTCGCGTTAAAGAGACGAAATTCTCTTCTTTACAGAAATGCATTCAAAATTACTTTAACACAGTTACCCATTGTTCCTGCAACGTTTGAAAATAGCGAAAAACTGAGGAATTCTGTGACATGCTTCGCTGATCACGAGTATGGTTATTCGTAACAGTGGGAGGCCTTTAATTATGTTTGCATTGTAATATAAGCTTGAAATGATTCCCTTCCTAGCCAAAGTGTTCCAATATGTATATATCTATCTATATGATAATATATCGCAGGCAGCAAAAACCCCAAATCCTCTATTTATTACTTATTCTATATGCCTAGTTGTTTTGATATATGTACTTTTATGTAGGATGTAAACTTCTGTCTCTCGAATTATCTATAATTGCATAGCCGCAAACAGGTATCCAATCCAACGGGGTTGCAGATAAAGCCTCTTGTAGGGTTATGTATAAACACTTCACAGTCAGCTTAAAAAATTTACACACATGTACCATTAGTATTAATCGTCACTTGATCTGTAAGTGTTAACTTTAATTAATCGTTTTGTAGATAATTGACAAGCAATATAGCATAACTTTACGTATCATCAAGTGTCATGGGCGTAGGTCCTTTCGTAGGAGGATCCCGTTCGTAGGAGTAAATATCGGTCTTTTCGTAGGATGATTTTTATGTCTTTTCGTAGAAGTGGAAAATTTCAATGAAATATTTGGGTGAAATGCTGAGTGTTGTTTTGTTAATAAATCCTTTAACCAGGTAAGTTTCATTGTCAAAGTTTAAAGTTCACATAACCACAAACATATTTCCCTTATTTTCTTAAACTTAAAACATTGTTATCACAGACTTCCAAAAGAAACTGATAGATGGTATAGAATTGCTAAAGACCATAAATTATTATTATAGTATTTCACTCCTACGAAAAGACCTCTACACGAAAAATGCACTGCTACGAACGGGATCCTCTTAAAATACTCTCGGAAATAGAAACAAAATGTTTTTTGGCGTTTATTTCTTTCTAACTCGACGAACATATAAGTCATTCTTGCAGATATTCAAATATCTAAGTTTTTCCCAAATAGGCATTTTGAAATCTTTGCAAAAATATACTTTAAATTGCCTTTGTTCAGGTAAAACTGCCCAAAATTTAAATATATCAATACATTTCGAAACCTACTATAGCTTACGTCACTCTCAGCAGTGAGTGTGACAACAATCCTGCAAAGCTCTTTTCACCTGAATTTGCAGCTGCACGTGCGTTGCAACAGCAACTCTGCAATGGACAACAGGAGTTATGAATGAACTCGTAAGAATTGCAGTTTGTAACACGCGATTATGTCTGTAATCACGTTCTTTTTTTTCAAATTATGTTATGAATTTTAAATCATATAAGATAGAAATAGTAGAGGACTTAAGATAATATAGTATAAGATAGGAGAGGACAATAACATTATTGTAAATAAAACAATGTAATTTTAACGGACGGTACTGAGATTACAGATCATTTACATACTATTGCTTGAATCAGAAACGTACATTTCTACTTGAAATAATTTCAATGCGTGAAAATGACACGTTTTTCTCTCCTGTAAATTCATAAATTTCCGGAGATTTTACAAAAACTGTCTGAAACAAAACCACTGTGAATGAATATTTATAATAAAAATATCCAAAATATAGAAATAATCGCCAAAAAACATTTTGGTTTAAACATATTTTATTCATGAAAATATGAAACGGATTGGCAAACAAGCATGAGGCTTATACTAATGCCGTTCCGATACAAATGTGATGATTCAACCAAAGGACATTCTGATGACATGAAATACGATAATACAATCAAGAAACACAATTAACAATATAAATAGCAATTTCATTTCAATGGCTTAGAAGAAAACATCTTAAACTCTTTTTTTCGAATCTATTAGAAGTGGTAATGAAGAGGTAAACAGATTTTAAAATATCTAAGTTGTCAAGATCAGATATATCATGGTTTCCATATAAAACTGTTTTTAAGCTGTACCCTTTATGGTAGTATAATGCATCATTTCTTAAGTGAGAATAGTTTGGGCAAACCAGTAAATAATGAGTAGATCTTCTTGGTTAGTGCCGCATGAACAAGTAGGATCGTCTGAAATATGCCTTTCATATCTATGAAATTTTAGATCGCTACAGCCTAAACGAAGCCTACAGTGCATAATTTGACAAAATCGGCTACCGTAATTCAAATCTAATCTAAATGAGTGTCCTAACTTAGGGGTAATTTTTTTCAGTTAAGACTTTTTGGGATTCAAAATTTGTTATGACATTTGGTAAAGCATTCCAAAGATCTATTGTACTAGAAATGACTTTGAATAAGCAGATGTTTTTTCTTGAAGATTCACTAATTTTGATGAATTCCTCAAAAGCATTTTATTTCTATTACTGTGAGTACTATACGAAAAGACAGCAGGGCCTATATGCGGCTGATTACTGCATTACGAACAAGAAAAAAACTAACAGACTATAATCAAACACTAAATGTCATATACATGTATATAGTTCCTTTCCAACTTAAATTTATAAATTTATATATATATATATATTAATTTCATAGAAGACAATATACTAGAGCTTTTATCTTCGTTCATTTTTATTATTATTGTAGGTACTACGGTATCTTCAACTGTTGACAGCAGAGGCTTCCTCTCGGGTTGAAGAGTTCAGCCAGGAACTCAATGGGGCGTGGCTTGATACCTTCTGTGCTGTTTAACATGCGCTGCTGGTTAACAAGTATCACCAACCGGTCTGGATGCAGTGTTGATAAAGGCTCGATACACGGAGAGACGTAACAGCACTGTGAGGAGTTTGGTCAACAACAACGACGAGCTGTCAAGTAAGTAATCGTGAAAATAAAATACCGGAACAAAATATCAAACAAATGACTTACCATGTTACAAAAACAAACATATTAATCTATAAAACATGGGAACTGGTTTGAATATTCTTTTCTCTCCTTGACTTACGCGTAGTTTTGTATCAGAATTGAATCTATTGATTTCGTACGCTTCGAGTTTGCAATAATTTCTTATTTAGTAAGATGGAGCTGGTTAGCAGAAGTTATGTCACCAAGTAAGATATCGTTCACATAGTATCACGTATCACTGGTATCATAATATTCAGTTTGAAAAATATCATGTAATTGTTTATAAATTACATTACATTTTTTCCAGAACACAGGATTTCCGGAGATCGACACGGCGAGCATTACATCGAGTATGGCACCACTTACTTGTACTCAACCCGTACTAGGCCTAGTAGGATTACCAACGTTTTCTGTTGCCACAGATACAAGTAACCTCACTTTGGTAAGTATAAATTTATGATAGGAATATAAATTAAGTAAAATAAATCATCCTTATATTACAATTTATAATGACATGCAGATTTATCACACTATATTAAATAAGATAAGTAAACTAAGAAAAATTATAGTAAGCTTCAGTATATTATGTGATTATAAATTTTGTTACAAAGAAAAGCATTCAGAAACCTTGGGACCTAAGACAAAACTTAATTGAAAATCATGAATTTTAGTAATCTCACATGACTTGCATTTGCCTATTTTTAATATTTTTTGTTTTTTATCTTTCTTGCATGTACAGCACAGAAGTAAGACTATATTCCAGTAGAGTTAGTTCCCTTGCAAAACGTCTAACCTACCATTCTGGCCGCTGTCCCTGTTTAGAAATCGCGTCCTCTGCCGAAGAATCCGGCGAAGAGCTAAACCGAAATGTTTCCTGGAATGTGGGGTGTGCCGATCTCGTTGGTTCCCCAGCGTAAGGCTCAACGGCTTGATCATTGGGATCAACCATGTAGGTGTCATCCTGCGACGACATGTCAGAAATGGCGGGGGAATCCATGATGTTGTGTCATCACTGACGTCACTTTTCAAGGGAGATAAGTCATGGACCGTTTTCCTCAATGACCGAACGTTTTTGACAAGAATAATTTAGAGGGGAGTTTAGGGTCAAATAGTTCATCTATGTGTTATTTCAATAACCGGAATACATTGAAAACGTGTGTTATGAGCAATCTCAACTAGTTGAACATCATTTTAATAAGTAACAAGAAAAAACGTCATTTTTTGTATACAATTAACCTTTAAGGACCTACAGACTAAGATTGTTTGGTTGAAGGCTGCCCATTAGTGCTAGTGTGAATCGTGTGTTACTATAGAAGTTTGTCCAACTGTTCACATTCCATTCTCCTCCCCCTTCGCCTGTCACGTGCATGTAGAGAAACCAAGCCTTGTCTAGTGGGCAGTCCGTTGATTGCCGCTTGGCCGTGGTTTAGACCTTTAAATAACCCTCTTAGTGGTGTGTAGATGGTAAAACATTCACTACCCCCCCCCCCTCTTTCTCTCTCTGCATGCTTTCTTGTTAAGTTTAATTCCTGTTCACTATTCATTATCAATATGCAAACCAACTATACCTAATGTGCAATAACTTGTTTTCAATTTGCAGATTCAATAAATAGCATTCCACAGTCATTTGTTGTTGGGTTATTATATTTTTAAGTATTTTTTCTTATGTTCCCACTTCATCATGGTATAAATACCCCGAAGATGCACGGCAATGCTATCCTAAGTGTCTGAGAAAAGCTGTTCCCTTAAACTTGGACAGTTATTTATCATGAGTACGTATACTAAGTATATATATCTATGTATACCAAATTTCAATGAACTAGGCATTCAGGTTTCCTGGATCTGGTCAGTATTCACATGATGATTGTTCGAAATACAAAATCCAATGTTCTAGGCCTAACAGGTCTGGTCAAGGAAAGAAAATCCTGCATGGCGTAACTTAGGTCGAAGCTGCTATCAGTTGGTGTGCAGTTTCCTCTGATGCTTTATTAAAACTATTATCACTTTATCATTACATGATTGTCATTCTCAATGAAAAGTGTTCATTGATTGTGTGATCTAGTCAAGGTCACGAGATACGAGTTATTGCAATGTAACCAAATTTTGGTATAACTTCATCCAATTTAGCTTTTCAAGACTCATTTACATGTGTTACTGTTTACACCTCTTGGGAATTATTTTGACTATTTAGCTCATCTGGCCTGTCTGGCGTCCGTCCGTCCATTCGTCCGCCCATAAACTTTGTGGAATTTCGACTTCTTCTCCAGAACCATAAAGCTAAGAAAGCTGAAACTTGGTGTACAGACTCCTTGACCAGTGAGGATTATGAATTGTAGCTTTGGTGGCTCTGGGTCCACAGGGACCACAACGTTAAAACCTATTTTTATCTTCTTCTCCAGAAACTTTGTGTACAGACTCCTTGACCAGTGAGGATTATGATGTATAGCTTTTGTGACCCTGTGGCCCCTAGTAATGGTCACAAGTGCCATGCCCTTAAAACCTATTTTCATCTTCTGTGCGTACAGACTTTTTGACTAATTGGGATTATAATGTATAGCTTCAGTGGCCCTGTGTCCCCTAATAAGGGTCACAGGGGCCATGCCCTTCAAACATATTTTTTCATCTTTGTTTTGTCAAAAACAGATAACCTTGGCCATGGATTGGCTTCTTAACGCGTAAAAGACTACAAAGTTAAAAAAATACCCATATTCGGAAAATATTACACTTAAAATAGCATAATCAAAGACCAAAGAGTTTAAACTAGCAACAGAAAGTTACAAGTATCAATTTTAAGAGATATTTTATGTGTGCTTCCCTAGAAAATTTCTGACAAGGAGAGATTTACTGTTGAAAGATAATATTTTACGGCAGCTTCAGTCACAAATGCCTACACAGGTGTGATAAATTAGTCTTCACATGTAGAACACAATGAGCTTACATTGCAACATTCTGCTACATCAGCGTATATGTCTCCGCTAATGCTACAACCTATCCCCTGATATCCTCCTATGGTCTTCTGTCGTATCGCTATATATAGTAAGCCAATCAAATGATGCCCTTTCAGCGATAGCGGCAAAGTAGTTTCTTGGCTTCGTTCCGCGTGCTCACCTCGTGATTCAAATTAACCAATAGGAGTGCTATTAGATAATAAATCTAATTCTCACTGCAGTCTCCCGCTAAGCTCCAAATCACGCGCTCTTAGATTTCCACGTGCGACATGACTAGACAAACAGTGTATGGAGTTCGAAATAGTTTGACTAACAACAGACAGGCTATAAATAGCGCTGAGCAACCAACCGTCAGCGATACGACAGAAGACCATAGAGAGGTTTACTGTTGAAAGATGATATTTTAAGGCAGCTTCAATCACTTTCAAGTGCCTTCACAAGTATGATAAAATAGCCTTCCCATGAAGAACACAATGAGCTTACATTGCAAAATAAGTTTACAGTTATAAATATAAAACTAATATCCTAAAATAGATTATAATTTCTATTTCTGTATTGATTACAGATATCTGAAATCACATCACATACCTTGTGTCCCCTAAAAAGGGGGAAACCGAGGGTGAGATACCGTATATGACCGGGTATAAGCCGACCCCGCATATAAACCGACCCCCTTTCTCAACCCCCCAAATTCCAGTCAAAACCTAGTATCTCATGTATAGACCGACCCCCCTCTTCGCAGCTCTATTTTGCTGACAGTAAGTCGATATGATGCCCGTTGCATTGAAACTAAAAGCTCATGAATCATCAAATGACACGTTAATTTTAAGACGTATATTATTTTAAAAAACTATAAAAGAAATTATAAGTGTTCACTTACGGTGTTTGTTGTTTGTTTTAATCATATAACATATTATTCTCGGCAAATTGTTAACGAACGACAGTCAACAACCTTAGGTGCATGAAGTGTTTGCTGGAAATGAGATATTTGTTACAAGCCTTTTCATTGGCTAAATTATGTAGGTCAACCAATCAGCAAGTCGGTTTAAAAAAGATCTCGAAACATGAAACGTGGTCGTAATAATTTCATGACAACATTTTGTCGATACAATATTAAATGTGTAAATATATCAGATTTTCTAACACGTTTTCTACATTTTCTTTTTTTCAAAATTAACATGTAGTTAATTGAAATATTTGTGTATATAAAAGTCGAAGAATAACGATCAGAAATATAACCATGAGCAAAAAATTATAAAAGGAATGTTATTCGTCGTCACGAAATTACGATTGAAATTCAAAGTAATGTAAAACATCGTGCTTTCACGAGTGTATCTTTGACAAAGATTTGATTGAATTTCGATCAGATATGATTGATAAGTTTGGAAATATATCTTAATAATACTTTAAAATGGACAACAAGCCTTTTGAAGCGATAACTCTTGATAATATTTGAAAAACCGGGTTTCAATTGCCGATCGTGGATGCGAGTGAAGCCACATCGATCTGCCGAAATCTAACAGTACGTGAAGGTTGCTTGAATATTTCATATTAATATATTTATCTTTATATATTTTTCAACTTCTCTTTGTATATTTTCATTAAAAACAACAACACAACAAAAGTATTTTTATTTTTCAAGTTCAATATAGA
Organism: Steromphala cineraria; assembly: GCA_916613615.1. Classification (NCBI taxonomy): domain Eukaryota; kingdom Metazoa; phylum Mollusca; class Gastropoda; order Trochida; family Trochidae; genus Steromphala; species Steromphala cineraria. The sequence continues at coordinate 36,103,337 of OU744736.1, read as the reverse complement.
AATGACCTCGATGATTTTGCATGTTGCTTCCTGTGTAAACATCGACTCGCTAACTCGCTGGGCTGACGATACTCGTGCTTGGTCTCTTGATTTTTTTCATCTGCATCATATAACTCAGGTATAGACCGACCCCCCTCTCTGACCCCCTAATTTCTGGTGTCAAATTCTCGGCTTATACCCGGTCATATACGGTACTCTGTTCTATCAGTGAAATAAACCCTCTATCTGGATACAGTGACGATAACCTTTATCGTTGGAGTCATGTAACAATGGTCTGACGTCATGAATTCTCATATGACGTCACACTGTTACCACAGTGAAGAGCTCTTCCAAGCAGCAGTTCAACATGAAATTGGCCTTTTTTGACATAATTAGGATTCCATCATATAATAAATAGAATATCTGTCAATTCTTGACAAATCTTATCTCGTGAGGCAGAAAAGTTAAGTATTTTCACTCGAGGCTGCACCACTTGTGAAAATATAAACTTTCTACCTCACTCGATGAGATAAACATGTTATTGGTCAAGAAAAGACGGATATCCTCTATATATTATCTTTCCATTGGTGAGTAATTTGAGTTATCAATTTAAATGTCATCCATCATAAAGCCTTCTTTAGCTTTTGAAAAACCATTGGAAATGATTGCTTTGTGTAAAGAAAACAAGATAATTTCTCTTCAAGTATTTATTCATTTTTTTATATACAGGCATCTACATATTTGTGATGCACAAATTGACAACATATTCAATACAATGAGAAGGATATGATGCAGAAAGTCTGATTTGAAATACTCTACGAGTTTAACATTTCAAAGAGGTTTTTTGTACAGAAACTTAAAAATAATAGCATAATTTATTCTTTTATTCAATACAAGAAAATGATGTAAGCACCTTTGATAAACAGTTTTTAAAAGGTTATTGTAATGTTGCAGAGTTCATACAGAATCTCCAAACCAAAAGGTTGTTTACATGCCATCATTTTTACCATTTTCAAAACTTGTCCTGCTTATAATGTTGGTTTATAAACTCGAGAATAAGTCAGCCCAAAAGTGTTACTTTGTTAAATTGGAAACCCTAGAAAATTACCAACCCGGACCAAATTTTTGACAGGCCTGGACAGGCCTTATTTCATAATTGATTCTTATTTCATCTGCAACAGAGGCTACAAGACCAAATAGTATAAGACCTGCATTTCTGCAAAGTTCAACACTGGCGAAAGCTTTGTGCTAAACTTGATTCAAAACAGAAATTATAGTGGCTTATCGCTTGTTTATAGTCTGTCATCTGCAACAATGGTTAGACATGATGATGACGATGAAGATGAGTTTCACAATGTGGTCGGTTCTGCACTCTACCCTGATGATGGCCTCTGTCCGTCTCCTATCTGTCCTTGTCCGCGATTGACATCACTTATACACACCCACTCTCCCTCAAGCGACTCCTTCCATAGCGAAACCTGGCCAACAGAGACGGCATAGTTAGTGTCAGATAAATATGACTTTCCATCAACCACTATGTTCAATTTATATGCCTTGTGTCATGATCATAGTCTGTGTTCATCACTGATTTCTTCTACTTAAAATTTATATGCCAAATAGTTTTTGTATCATAATCAAAATCTGTGTTGATTATTTATAACCTACCATCAAACACTGTCTTCAATTTTGATAAATAAATATGACTTGCCATCAAACACTGTGTCTAATAAAGCCTTGTTTATACGGCGGCCTTTGCATATATGCAAATTTGCTCAGGGTAGTATATATACACACGTGTGTAAAATTATTTTGCTATGCGTTCATAGGGGTTTTATGTCGCCTGTAGTGTATGAGACCATGAAGACAAGTAGTACTGCATGTAGGATGTATATCCGGCTTACCGGAAACGGCATGGTTTTATAGGTAGTCGAATAAAGTACGGGACTGACCACACGTGTTTCTGTGTGACTGTGTTATATCGGCCAACACTACATTTAGCGACGAGGATGGAGAACAAAATTGTAATTGAACTAAGAAGAAATGCTTGATGTTGATTCAATTCGCTGACTCGAGATAAATCATTTCGCTGCTGTTGAAGTTATGTGCATCGAAATAGGAAACGTCTACATTGGTGAGGTGACGGAAAATTTTGAGAAAGTTTAATTGTAACGTAAATGAGAGACGCTTGAGATAATTTTGAAAGGATTTATAGACTTTGCCAAAGACTTTAAACACTTGTTTGAAATGGCGACTGAATATTCCCACTGTTTACCAATTTTTGATTGTTCAGGTGATCAAACTGCGTTAGGGCCACGTTGGGAGAGATGGCTTAGAGCGTTTGAACTGTCAATAACGAGTGAGGGTGTAACTGATCCTAGTGTAAAACGTGCTCGTTTGCTAACTAAGGCTGGTTTGGAAGTGCAAGACATATTTTTCACTTTAGGTGACATTGGGGATTCAAAAAATTATGATAAAGCTGTCAAAGCCTTGGATAAGTATTTCAAGCCTAAAGTAAATGTTGTCTATGAGAGATTGGTTCTGAGAGATATAAAACAAGAAGTTGGTGAAACTATGTTGCAATATGTCACCAGATTAAAAAGACAAATAAGTTTGTGTGCATATGGAGACAAAGAGTTGGAACAATTGAGAGATCAAATGCAGATGTAATAATCTCAGAGAAAAACTGATACAGAAAGGTTCAAGTTTGACTGTAGGTGAAACGTTGGAATTAGCACTGGCAGGGGAAGTAACCAAAATCAGAAATGAACAAATCACTGGGATTATGAATCCATGAGAATTAAGCAAGAACCAGTTTACTTTATGTCACACAGACGAGGTTCAGGTCGGCGCACTAGTGCAAATCTAGATCGCTGTTGTTACAGATGTGGACAAGAAGGTCATTTTGCTTATGATGAGTCATGCCCTGCACACAATAAAACATGTAGGAGATGTGGTCTTGTTGGACATTTCACTGAGCGCTGTAGGACAAATCTTAGTTCTGCTTTCCGGGGTCGTAGAGGAAGTGGTCGCCCCATGTGACACTTTTCAGGAAGAGGTAGAGGTAGGAATTATCAGAAATATGATAGACAGGATCAAGTTAATCTAATGGATCAGGATCAGATGGAAGATTGTGAGACTGAGTCAGAGTTATTAGGAAGTGTAGTGGATGAAGATTGTGCATTCAACATTTCTGGAGACAAAGTATTAACAACTGTGACCATGTGCATAGGGGGAACAAACTTAGACATGGTAATTGATTCAGGATGCAGTGTAAACATCATAAACCCTGAACAATGGCAAGTTTTGAAAGACAACAAAGTAAAGTGTATCACCCAGAAAACATCCAAAAAGATATTTCCTTATGACTTATCAAGATCGCTAGAGGTGCTTGGTATTTTCAAAGCTCAAGTGAAAGCTGCTGGTGATAGTGATAGACAGTCAGTTGATGCTGAATTTATAGTTGTCAAAGGACAAGGACAGTCATTGCTTGGAAAGAGAACCTCTGAGAAGTTAGATTTATTGAAAGTTGGATTTGATGCTCGTGTCAACGTCATCACAAGTTCTGACATATATTCAGACTACGCAGAGTGTTTTGAAGGGGTTGGAAAATTGAAAAACTATCAAGTTCATATTCATGTTGATGAGTCTGTCCCTCCTGTTGCTCAGAAAATGCATCGTATTCCGTTCAGTCTCAGGGGAAAAGTTTCTACAAAGTTACAGGAATTAGTTGATTTCGACAGCATTGAAAAAGTGGAAGGTCCTACACCATGGGTGAGTCCAGTGGTTGTTGTTCCGAAAGGAAACTCTGATGAAATTCGCATGTGTATTGACATGAGATTGGCTAATCGAGCAGTCATTCGGGAGAGGCATCCAATACCGACAATAGAAGAAGTGTTACAAGACATGAACAACTCTACAGTATATTCAAAATTGGACTTAAAATGGGGATATCATCAGCTAGAACTAGATGAAGAATCACGGGTCATAACAATGTTTGTGACACATGAAGGCTTGTATCGTTATTAACGACTTGTGTTTGGCATCACATCAGCACCTGAGAAATATCAGTCTGTGGTTGGACAAGTACTTAATGGATGTGTCGGTGCAAACAACATATCGGATGACATCATCGTGCATGGGGATAATTGTGAAGAACATGATCAACGCCTTAAACAGGTAATGAAGAAAATTCGAGACTCTGGTTTCACACTAAATCCTGACAAGTGTCAGTTCCACATGTCAAAACTGACTTTATGGGTCATGTGTTGTCTGCAAAAGGTGTGGACCCTGCAACAGATAAAGTTAAGGCTGTACAGAATTTCAGGAAACCAGAGAATGCATCTGAAACGCGCAGTTTTCTTGGTTTAGTGAACTATTGTGCCCGTTTCATCCCAAATATGGCAACTGTGTCTGAACTGTTGCGAAGATTGACTCGTATAGATGAGCCATTCATTTGGACTGGTGAACATGATAAAGCATTTGAATGCCTCAAAACAAGCCTGGCAAATACTGACACTTTGGCATATTTTGACAAAAATGCGCCAACCAAAATCATTGCAGATGCAAGTCCGGTTGGACTGGGGGCCGTCTTAGTGCAGATTCAACAAGGTGAACCTAGAGTCATTTCGTATGCGAGTCGAAGCTTGTCAGAAGTGGAACAGAGGTATTCACAAACCGAAAAAGAAGCTCTCTCTCTAGTCTGGGCCTGTGAACGGTTCCATTTGTACTTGTATGGCATCAAGTTTGATCTTAGAATCACAGATCACAAACCGTTAGAAGTTATTTACTCTCCAACGTCAAAGCCATCTGCTCGAATCCAGAGATAATAATAATAATAATAATGGGCATTTATAAAGCGCTATATCCATACACAAGGTGCATGCTCAAAGCGCATAAATCACCTGATGGGTCCTCAGGCTTCAACCCTATGTGTTCAGAGTTCAGTACAAACCTGGTAGTCAGAACATTGCTGATGCATTGTCAAGGTTAAACAAAGATCAGGTTCCAAAGGTAAGGAACTCCTGTCCTACTATTTTAGCAGAAGAATATGTTAATTTTGTAACCCAAAGATGAGTGCAAAAGTCAATCAGATTACAAGAAATTCAGACATTGTCAGAGACTGACCAAGACATATCAGAACTCAGGAAGTGTATCAAAGAGAATTTGTGGGAAAATGGAGTGTGTGTTCAGTATCAGCATGTCAAACTTGAACTGTGTGTCCAATGAAATATAGTTCTCAGAGGAACCAGGATTGTACCTCCACTATCTTTGAGAAAACAGATTGTTGGCATAGCTCATGAAGGTCACTTGGGAATTGTTGGAACCAAACAACGATTGAGAACTAAAGTATGGTGGCCCAACATAGATAAAGAAGCAGAAAGGTTTGTTCAGTCGTGTCATAGCTGCAAGGTAGTCTCAAGCGGAGTTTCACCAGAACCGATTGTGTCGTCTGAATTGCCTCGTGGGCCGTGGCAACATTTGTCTATGGACTTATTGGGGCCATTTCCGAGTGGTGAACACGTTTTTGTTGTGGTTGATTATTACAGTCGGTACTACGAGGTTGACATCTTGAAATCTACCACGTCACAGGATATCATAAGAAGTCTAGAACAAATGTTTGCTAGATTTGGGTTTCCACTCTCGCTCGTAAGTGACAATGGACGACAGTTTGTATCGGCAGAGCACAGGATATCATAAGAAGTCTAGAACAAATGTTTGCTAGATTTGGGTTTCCACTCTCGCTCGTAAGTGACAATGAAACAGTTTGTATCGGCAGAGCTCTCAGGTTACCTAAAGGAGTGTGGAGTAAGTTTGCGGCATACAACACCGTTGTGGCCAAGTGCAAATGGGGAGGTTGAAAGGCAAAATCGGTCTCTCATGAAAAGAATTCGTATCGCTCAAGCTGAAGGGACAGATTGGAAGAGAGCCATACAGACGTATTTGATTACCTATAGGTCAACACCACACTCTACTACTGGTCAAGCGCCAGCACAACTGATGTTCAACAGAGCGATGAGAACGAAGTTGCCTGAAGTACGGAATGATGTCTTACTAGATGAAGAGGTTAGAGACAGAGATGCACAGAATAAGTTGAAGACAAAGCTGTATGCTGACCGAAGACGGGGAGCTCATGAAACGACACTAGAAACTGGTGATAAGGTGTTGGTTCAACAGAGGCGGATGGACAAACTGACAACAAGATTTGAACACAAACCATATACAGTAGTCAGAAAAACTGGAAATAGTGTTTTAGTTCAGGCAGAAAATGGAACTCAATATAGGAGAAACTCGAGTCATGTGAAAAAGTTTGTTGAAACCGGTGTCAGTGAGCAAGATGCGCATGCTGAGAGTGGTGATGAAAATGTGATAAGTGCTGAGATGTCAGCAGAATCATCTAGTGAGAATACCCTGGATGATACGGATGTGAATAGTGGTACGGCGCATGTGGCGCCATGTGGTCGAAGTATATCGTCCACCTGTCTGTCAAAATCAGGTGAGAATACCCCTGGTTTGCAGGATGTGGCCAGTAGTCGACCAATGAGGAATAGAGTTCAACCATCCAAATACAGAGATTTTGTGATGAGTGTATTGGTGAAATAGGTCAAAGAGCAGGACTAACTTGAAAAAGGGTTGAAATTTTTATGGACTGACTTTTTAAGAACATTTTACAGAAAAAAAAAAGGAAAGAGACAGAGACAATTAATTGGTTTTAAGACAATACTTTAATATTTAAAAAAAAAAAGGTTTATATACAATTTCATTTTTATAAACCTTTGCAGTCTCCTTTTAATATATCATAAATGGAAGTCTTCTTCTTTTAAGGAAAAGAGGGAATGTAGTGTATGAGACCATGAAGACAAGTAGTACTGCATGTAGGATGTATATCCGGCTTACCGGAAACGGCATGGTTTTATAGGTAGTCGAATAAAGTACGGGACTGACCACACGTGTTTCTGTGTGACTGTGTTATATCGGCCAACACTACATCGCCTAAGCAGTTGGATTTTCAGTGCTTACGATACATATCATTCACCAATAATCATGGAGAGGGTAAGACTAGAAACTTTCCTGAGACACAGTAAATATCCAATTTAAGTAAGTGCTTGTCTAATATTTAGCCTGGCCAATTGTAGGAAATGTCGAAGAAAGCTGCGATCAAGCAAGTGGTTTGAAAACAAACATTTTAAAGATTCAGAGTACCTTCAGAATGAGGAGAGAAACTATGCAAAAGATCTGCGAGAAACTAAAAGATGATCTATATATCGCTAAGCTCACACTGTGGAAAAGCCTCTAGATCTTGAAAAAGGTTGCAATTGCGATAAAGTTCTAAAAACGGGTTGATGTCAGATTAGGGCGAAAGTTGCTAACTTCAATATAAACGTCCTGGAATTTTATGGAATTATAAGATCAGTGAATAAAATTTAATACCTGACACAATTGGGTATTTAAAAGGATTGAAACTTGGAAATAACAAATGATACAAATATTTCTTTAAATAATCTCTTTGCTTCCAAAAAAGGTTCAAAGAAATACTATTATGTCATAACTCAAACTGAGGATAATCTGAAAGCCATTGAAAAATGGGAAGAATAACTCTTAATCACTGTAAACTGGCCAAGCTTTTGTGTTAAACAACAAGAAACCTCATAATTTTTCCCATGTTAATTGGTAAATATGTACAGAAAACATTGTCAACTTAAAAAAACACCAAAAAACGTTTTCATCGGTCCTCTAATAACAAAGATATCGGCCTTCAAAGTGCGCAAATTTTAGGCTTCTCAATTTGACAGTCTCAAAAGGAATTCTACCGAGTGAACTATATTGCCTTTACTGCGCATGCGAGAAAGGGCGATGTGATGTGGCAGGTTATGATTGGCTGAGAGAAGTTTTACAGATTGTGTATTATTACATCATATACAGAACGGAAATGGGCCTAATCAATGTAATTATAACAGACAATGGTGGTAAATAAATAGAATAAACATGTTTTAGCACGATTTAGAAGCTTCATCTGTCCGGCAATAAAACAGAGTAGTAATTAAACAGTTATGGCACATCGTAACTGATTGTGTAATTACAGGCCTAGGGAGTCGCGCTTGGGATATTTCACACTCTTTGACAATGTTGTTACAAGAATTAGGGGATGTTGTTTTAGAGATCAAGCATGTCTGCCCATCTATGACACGCCTAGTTGTCAAAGCACTAGTCATCCATTGGTCAACAATAAGACAAACTAGTTCCAATCAAAAATTAAACATTTAGAATTTATCATATGCATTGCATCTGTCTTGAGATGAACACAACAGTACACATGTGATGGAGTATTTTGCGTTAACAGTGACTTCAATAAGGTAGGCTTTGGTCACATGATATGTAAACTAAACTTTGTGCATTCAAACTTATATATATACATATTTGTTATTTCAGGCAGTTGTTTGCGTTAGAAGTTTACAAATATTTAAAATTTAAAATAACATTATCTCAAACAAAGATATAGAAGGGTATTTATTTTACGCTGATGAGTTGTCTCTTTGTAAACTAACATTGTTTCTTTATTTGATTGAGAAACGCTCAAGACATGATGAAACATGGTGTCAAAAGGTGTATATCCTGAATATCCTTGTATTGCGAACTTAATACAATTTCATGACATGATGCCTCAATGACTCTCTTTCCGAATATTTCGTAGTGTGTATATAGCAAAACCTCATTCAGATTATATAAAATTACTTCAGGATTATTCATAAGTTCCTTAAAACATTTCACTAACTTGTTTAATTTGTCTTCAATTTTATTTGGCCACTCATCACAAAATGTTAACTTAGAACTACTAAATTAACAAGGCAAAAGTGAGCGCGGCTCACATACCCCCGCTTGAGTTTGACCGCCTTCACGTAACATTAATTTGAAAATTTATGATTATGACTTAGAACAAAATGATCTTGCAACCCTAAAAACTATTTCACTTCAAAACATCCCCGGCCATGTAGTTTTTGAATAAAATTCTGGGAACCCTGGAATTACTCCTAAAGGGCACAACAGCACTATACAGTCGAACCTTGTTTTGGTTACAGGTGAAAATCGTCCGGATAGCAAATCGTCCGGTTAACTGGGTCATTTTTCTTAAGAAATATAGACACATTGTTTGAAAAATCTTTGTCCGTAAGGTGAGATTTATGGATATACGGAGTCTGGGTTGAAGTGTGCAAGTCATTTGGTATTTATATATGCTCCAGAAACAAGACAAAGTAAAAATATTTGACCGTTTTTGGTCAAAATTTCAAAAATTATTTGGACCATTGAGTTGAAACCCCTAAAAGGCACAACAGTACCATATAGGCTACTTCCATACCAAATTTGAAGTTTCTAAGTGGTATAGATTTTCAGTTATGCTCGGGAAACAAGACAAAGTCCAAAAATCGGACCGTTTTTGGTCAAAATTTCAAAAATTATTTGGACCATTGAGCTGAAACCCATAAAAGGCACCACAGCACCATATAGGCTACTTCCATACCAAATTTGAAGTTTCTAAGTGGTATAGATTTTCAGTTATGCTCCGGAAACGAGACAAAGTCCAAAAATCGGACCGTTTTTGGTCAAATTTCAAAAATTATTTGAACCATTGAGCTGAAACCCCTAAAAGGCACCACAGCACCATATAGGCTACTTCCATACCAAATTTGAAGTTTCTAAGTGGTATAGTTTTTCAGTTATGCTCCGGAAACGAGACAAAGTCCAAAAATCGGACCAGTTTTGGTCAAAATTTCAAAAATTATTTGAACCATTGAGCTGAAAGCCCTAAAAGGCACCACAGCACCATATAGGCTACTTCCATACCAAATTTTAAATTTCTAAGTGGTATAGTTTTTGAGTAATGCTCCGGAAACGATTTCGGACGGACGCACGGACGGACGGACACGCGGAGCGCTATATACCCCCGACTACGTCGTAGCGGGGGTATAAAAACATAACTATACCGTAATATCTAAGAGATTTTCAAAACATGATTGAATATTAAGATTTTGCCTTGATGAAATATCCTTATGTTTATACCATTAATGAAGATATAACCTTAGCATTTAATTGCTTTGTTGTATGTTTTCGAAAATCGTTGTTTCAATACTGTCACTGTTTATGATATGTGTACTGATCTGTCCATGTTTACGTTACGTCACTATTTTGTTAGGGAGCGGCATAAATATAAACATATACCCTGTTTCTTTTTTAAAAATAGATATGCGAAACATAGTTCTATGACAGGGCTATGACATACCATGTAGTCTCATTGATGAATTGACTTTAGATCCCTCTGTAGAAGTCGTGATTAAGCTATCAACAGTCAAAAAGATTCAACCAAAATTAGTAAATGTCTTCATTATATGTCTCACTAACTAACCGTCATACTGGAAAGTTGTTTTCTTTGTTTGTACAGTAATTATACGCAAAGTAAGTAAGTGACCGCTTGACTCAATACTGTAAACAATAGCAATAACCTGACCAGTTTGGTGAGAAAGGGCGATGTGATGTGGCAGGTTATGATTGGCTGAGAGAAGTTTTACAGACTGAAAATATGATGTTTGTTTTCAAAGTCATTAAATGACTATTTTGCGCATGTTTTTGAACAAACAAAATATCGATGTTATCTCAAGACATCTTTATGTATCCATTTCTGCATTGTGTACCCCCTCGGGGTTACATGTTGTTTAAAGCACATAAAACTATCCCAGATCCTAAACTAAGATGGTTTCAGCTCAGATTGCACCATATAATTCTACCTGTTAATGCATTTTTAGAAAGATTCTGAAAGGACATTGTTTACATTAATTTATGTACTTTTTGCAAGGCTGGACCAGAAACTATAAAACATCTTTTTTGGGACTGTAGGGGAAGTAAAACTTTTTGGAACAAATTTTCAGAATTGATTGAATCAAAGTGTCAACATGCACGTAATATAGATCTTACTGTAGACTTAATCCTTTTTGGATATTGCCAAATTTTAAAAGTGATAATATCTTGGATTTGATACTTTTACTAGCTAAATTCCACACATATAGATGTAAAATGCAAAATCTATCAGAAATGGGCGTTTCATGAATATCTTCTCTAATTTCATTCTACTATAATTGTCTACATAGCTTCTAGCCTGTGTATAGTGTGTATGAAAGTGTGTGAATGCTCTAGGTTATTTTTGGGGGGTTTGATTACTCTATCTTTTTTTTGGTGTAAATCCTGGTATTGTATTATGTTTACTACCCACAGTTACCATTCCCTATTCATGCTGTAAAATTTACCAGGAATATAAAAAAGAAACTTGCTACACGTTCATACAGCGAGATTTACTTAGGGTAGTTAAAAAATCGACATTTACTCACGGAAGTATTGCATTTACACCTACCCCTGACTAGGTGCAAATTTGCTTACGGTAGTGAAAAATTTGCTTACGGTAGTAAAATATACATATGTGCAAATGCGTCCATACAGCGAATTTTACTCATATGAGCAGATTTGCATATGTGTAATGATTTACTCATATGCAAACGCTCGCCGTATAAACAGAGCTTAAGACTTTCCATCAATTTGTATGCCAAATGGCTTTTGTACCATAATTTTAATCTGTATCCATTATCTATAGCTTACCATTAAACACTGTTCAATTTTTAGATTTTTAGAGGGTCCAAGGTCAAATTTAATAAGACATGAGGACTTAAAGATTTTGTTAACCCTTTGCTCATCCTCACCTTATTATCACCTCCAGACACCGCCAGACCACATCGTTGAACTTGTGTAAGATCTTCGATGTCCATGTGTAACTTGTACCGTCATTTGTCCAGATGATAACACAACAGTCCTGAAACAGACGTTAAATATTGTTTCAGTTCAGTGTTAGTTAATGTGAGCATTTAAAGCTTCTTTATAATACCTTTCATTTTTCACAAAATACATTGTTTTAGTTGGTAGTAAGAGCTGATGGTCAACATCAATGCAATCAGGTCAGGGAAAAAGAACCAACGATTTATTTCCCGAATAAACACTTGCAGCACCAAGGTGAATAACTACATTGAATAATGATTAAATAATGCTCCTATTGATGATTTAATCTTGTATGATGGGATCAGGAAAACAGACTAAGTGTCTATCTTTCAATCTTCAAGTTCAATGGAACAATGACTCCAAATAGACTTTAAATTGTTATCAATCCACTAAGGTTCATAAACATCAAAGTCAAAGATACAATAAGGAAAAGTATTGGAACCAAATTCAAATATCAAATGAAATGGGTCATCAATTTTCTTCGTTTTAATGTTATAGAAAAGTGGGTCAACCTATCATTGAATCTTTTAAGTATACTTTTAATTCTCACCTGTGAACATGATGCGATGATACTCTTTGGCAGGCCAACAGATGGCGCCCACGCTACGTCTCTCACCCAATCACTGTGACCCTCCAACTTCTGGTCCTCGACCCATTGGCCCTCCTCCTCTCTGCATAGACATCAACATACAATTACATATTGATTAAATAATCATATCTCATCTCTTTATCGACATGAAAAAATCATAATATCTACCACACAGGATTAATTATATATCATACATAATGGGGCAGAATAAGAAGAAAGGCCCATCCACCACCTGGTTACTTTTGGTCAGGACTGGCCACTCTCCTAGGGGTCAGGACTGGCCACTCTCCTAGGGGTTTCTTCCTTTCTTTCTTTTCCTAATTCCGGACATTTTTTTAAAGCTTATATCATAGTGACTGAACATGTTGACTTCAAGTGTTATCCACATTGTAGATATTGTGAAAATAAAAGAAGCAACTCAATACAGATACAAAAAATATCAACAACAGGGTTCATACACAATTTCATGCATACAATTTTATTAAAATCTAAGTATTTTTGATATTTATAATACCTACCTCAACTTAATATAAGTTGCCACTTACCTTACTCGATGAGAAATGGACATTACCGCGAAGTTTTCGAAAGAAGTCCCAGTTAGCTGCCCCAGCTCACTACGCGTGAGCGGGAATGTCCTATCCATGGAAAGAAAGTAGTCCAAATCACTTCTTGGTATGAAACCAAACAGCAGAAATCCAACGAAGTCCGTAGGGGAGGCCGGGCGGGAGTTTACCGTTAAGTTGAGGTAGGTATTATAAATATCTAAAATACTTAGATTTTAATAAATTTTTATCCTACCTCAACTTAACATAAGTTGCCACTGATCCAACAGCAGGGAGGAGGGAGGACGAGTCAAGCATAGAAAAACAGGTCCCCAGAGACATCCTCCCAGAGGGGCGCCCGAGCAGTAGCTGCACAGAGAAGCAGACGGTGAACCCCATAGTGTCACCAACAACGAAACAACTCAACAAGTGCATTAGTGAGAGGTAACGAAGTAAAAGTGTTCAGCTTACCCTACTTGGACGTTGGGGCAGCTAGCCGTTGGGCTACCACCAACGGTCCAAAGGATTGCAGACCCTCCACGTCCTCGACGGCCAGGTCCCGGAGGGAGTGGGAGGCAAAAACAGTGGTAGATCTCCAGAAGCAGCCCTCCATGATCGCTGAACCAGAGCAGTTACGGTGCAAGGCCATCGTAGAAGCAAGTGCTCTGATTTCGTGAGGGTTGCTGGCGACAGGATGAGGCAGGCCGGAAGTGTAGTATGCAGCCAGGATGACGGTCCGAAGCCACAGTGAGAGGGTGTTCTTGGTCACCTCGCCTTTCACCGCCGGTGAGAAGGGGATGAAAAATCTCTTCCTGGTGCCACGAAGAGAAGCGGAGCGGCTGATGTATTCTCTAAGGGCAGGCACGGGACACAGGGAGAGTTCCTCAACCTCCGACGAATGGACGATCTTGGAGAGAGGAGGGACCGTAAAGGTCCTGCCAGGCTGGCCAGGAAGCTGATTCTTGGCGACGAAGTCCCAGAGCAGTCCCAGGTGCACAGATCCCTTCCTGGACTGCTCAAAGCGGATCCTGGTGACGTCCAGAGCATGGAGCTCGCTGACACGTGCAGCCTTGGCAAAGGAGAGGAGAAACGCAGTCTTCCTCGAGAGGTGTTGAAAAGAGGCCTCAGACAGGGGTTCAAAGGGGCACCTCGGAGATACTTGAGGATGACGTTGATGTCCCAGGCTGGCGGACGGAACTTCAGCTTCTGGTCCTCCAGCTTGAAGGACTTAAGGAGAGGAACCTTGGAGAATTTCCTGTCCGTCTTCACAGCGAGGACCGAGTTGAGAGCTGACAGATAAGTAGCGATGGTCCCGCCCTACAGGTGACGTTTCTGACGCAGATGAAGAAGGAAGTTCGCAACAGATCCACAGACATAGGGTCCCGGCCGACGTCCTTGCAATAAGTCTCAAAGGACGTTCACTTGTCGTCGTAGAGCGACCTCGTGGAGACTCTGTGGGCCTTGGATATGGCGTTGATCTCTGAAGATGGTCCAGACGTGTAGATCATACCTCTCTGGATCCGGATGGAGCTGGTGTCTGTGTGGATGTAGGAGTAGGTTTCGCCACTGAGGGAGCGGAAGAGGACTTCTTTCGGCGAGCTGTAGAAGATCGGGGAACCACCCTCTCGCTGGCAAGTAGGGCGCGACCAAAGTCAGTCGAAGGCGACGAGTGTCCTTGATCTTGGCGATGACTTTGGACAGGAGAATCGTAGGTGGAAAAGCGTACGCGTCAAGATTCTCCCACGACAAGGACATTGCGTCGACGGCCCACGCTGCTGGGTCTGGGAGAGGCGACACATACACCGGAAGCTGGTGGTTCTGCTTCGTGGCGAACAGGTCTATGAGAGGACGGTGGATTAGAGCGAAGGCCTCCGGGTTGAGTATCCTGCAGCCTGGAATATGATGAGCCCGGATGAGGATCTGATTGTCTTCCAGCAACTGGAAGAGCTGAAGGGCCTGATCTAGCAGCAGGGGAGAGCCTGTCGTTCCCTGGTTCTTTATAGTCCAAACGACTGTGGAGTTGTCCGAGGCCAGGAGAAGGCGGGAGCCTCGGAGAACCGGAAGCCAGTGGGACACAGCTAGGATGACTGCCTGCATCTCTAGGCTGTTGGAGTGCCAAGACGTCTGAGGATGCTTCCAAATGCCTGCGGTGGTCTGATCCCCGAGGTGGGCTCCCCAACCTTGAGGGGGGGCGTCCACAAAGAGCTCCTGGTCGTGTTGAAGCTCGCGCAAAGAGACGCCTTCGCAGACGTTCGATCGCAGTGTCCACCATCGAAGATATTGGCTGAGGTGCGTTGGTAGGGGAATCCTGGAGGACGTGTCGTCCGACTGGATGAACGGCTTGAGGAACACCTGGAGCGGGCGGATCATCAGACGTCCTCGAAGCGTGAGGGCCTGGGCAGAGGTGAGGAGGCCTAGCAGCGCCTGCCACTCTCTGAGCCGTAGAGGAGACACCAGGGCTCGCTGGACGAAGGACTGGATCTTGATCCACCGGTCTGGAGGGACAAACAAGAGGCCTAGGTCTGTCCTGAAGCGTCCCCTGATGAAGGTGAGGTCCTGAGAAGGCGTGAGGTGGGACTTCTCCTTGTTGACGAGCCAACCCAGCTGGTGAAGCAGGCGGAGCGCAAACGCTGACTGTCTGTGTAGAACGTGTGACAGCAGGTTGGACATGAGGCAATCGTCGATGTACGGGTCGAAATGGATCCATCTGAGATGGAGATATCGGCAGATGGGAGTGGTGATTCGTGTGAATAACCACAGGGCCGAGGAAATTCCAACGGGAGGACGCTCCACTGATAGTGCTGGCCCTGGAAGATGAACCGGAGGAACTTCCAGTGAGGTGGATAGATCGGGACGTGGAGGTATGCGTCCTGCAGGTCAAGGCTGATCATCCAATCCCCGGGGGACAGCTTGGAACGAAGGGTGTCGATGGAGACCATGCGGAAGCGAGACGGGGGCTCCATGAACATCTCGTTGAATGCCGCCATGTTGTGGATCATACGGAGCTTGGTGGAATTCTTCTTCTGGACCAGGAAGATTGGCGAGTAGAACCCTGGGGCGTGTTCGGGTCGCTGCACCAACTCCAGAGCGTTCTTGTCGAGAAGCGTCTTGATGTTCTCGGCTAGAAGAACACTCTGGGCTTCAGTATACTCTCGTGCCAGGGGAGTAGAGGTCACGGGAGGAGGACAGGACAGTGGTAGCTTGTAGCCTGTCCTCAGGATGTTGGTCACGTAGGGGCCTCACGGACTTGCCAGTTGGGCCAGAAGATCCCCAGTCTCCCGCCTACCGGAGTGCTGTACACCGGCACGACTGGGGGGGGGGAGGACCCAGTCGCGTAAGGCGTCGGTATCAACGTCTGGAGTAGGGGCGCTTGTTGCCTCTACCTCCACGGCCTCTGGAGTTGTCCTTCCCTCTAGAGGCGCTGGAACCCTGCCGCTGGTACTGGCTGGGGCCGGAACGGGAGGGCTGGTGCCGAGAGCGCTGGCGCTTGTAGAGCTTCGGTTGCGTTGAGGAGCTCTGGCGACGAAAAGACACCTGGTTGTTGACGAAGAGCAAGGTCTTGAAGGCAACTTCGGACTGAGCCACAGCAGCTTGCTCCTTGAAGACCTACGGGATCTTCCCAGCGAAGAGAGTCGGCGCGGTGGGAGGAGCCTGAAGAAGAGATTTCTTAATTCTGTCTCCCAGGAGCACTGGTCAAGGAACCCAGCCCGTCTGAGGTGCACCGCAGAGCCAAAGCCGCAAAGGACGGTATCGAAGATGCTTCGGAGAGTGCGCTGCTGCCACTGGAAGGCTGTGGTCAGGTGGTCAAGTCTTGAGGGGTTGTCCAGGTCCAAGTCAGCCAGAAGGGCCTCCGTAGAAGACAAGAGCCAGAGAGAGGTCTGAAGGTCTGAAGGTCCTGCAGACAAGAGCCAGAGAGGGGTCTGAAGGTCCTGCAGAAAGACGCCTCCATCGCAGCGATCTTAGCGTCCTGCACCTTGAAAGCATGGGCCAGAGGAGAGGCGAGGCGGCCGATGGCGTCGTCCAGAGAGGCGGCCTTGTCGTAGCGGCTCAAGGAGTGGACCTGCAGAGGAGCTGTAGGCTTCGAAGACTTGAGGGAGGATGAGATGGATAGCTACTGGAAGTCGTCTTCCAGCGAGGCGACACCATCTAGGACGTCCGGGTTGGGCGGGAGCATCACCTCCGGGTCCTCACGTACGGCGTGGATAGAGGCAGACTCGCCGGGGGAAGTGCCCTGAGGAAGCTGATCTGCGATCCACTCGGGGACCGAACGCAGAGTCAAGTAAGTCGCGTTGTCGTCCTCCTCCTCGTCGTAGTCGGGGGCAAAGTCCTCCTCTCTGTCCGGGTCTGAAGGGGGAAGCTTCTTCCTGGACGACATGGGAGTCTTAGGAGGCGTACGTGGAGGCGTAGGGTCCTGGCGCCGAGAACGGTGAGACGGCGACGACGTCTCCTTGGAGAGCGGGAGGGCGTAGAGGAACGTATGCGGCGACGCTGATGGTGAGGTGATCTGCTCCGGGAACGTAGAGGAGACCTGGAGTGTCTGGAGGGCCAGCGTCCCCTAGGGGTGAAGTCGAAGGACGCCGGCGCTGGCGCTGATCGGAGCACTGGCGCTCGATGCGCTGGTCACGATGGCGCTGCTCCTGGCGCTGGTCCTGGCGCTGGTCCTGGCGCTGGTCCTGGCGCTGGTCGTTGCGCTGGTCCTGGCGCTGGTCGATGCGCTGGTCCTGGGGCTGGTCTAGGCGCTGGTCCTGGAGCTGGTCCTGGCGGTGGTAGGAGCGCTGGTCCTGGCGCTGGTCCTGAAGCTGGTCTGAAAGGGGAGGAAGACGAGCAGCCAAGGCCTTGTCCAGCATGGAGAGGACAGCCTGCTCCAGGCCCAGAGGGACGGCATCAGAAGAAGGAGGCGTAGGGTTCCTGGGAGGCGTAGGATCCCTGGGTGGCGTAGGGTCCCTCAGGGGCATAGGATCCCTGGGAGGCGTGGGATCTCGTGGGGGATCCTGCACATCTCCAGGAGATGGAGGCGTCAGCGAGGGGCGAGAGGAGTTGGAAGACATCGAAGTGCGGCGGAGACGTTGAAGGAAACGCTTCCTGCGAGCAGCAGCGAAGAGAAGGAAGTCCGAGGGTGAGAGGGGACGGCACTCGTCACACCGAGAGTCGATGGAGCACGTCCAAAGGAGACAGTCTGGACAGCGAGCGTGACGGTCTCTGGTAGACTTCGCAGAGGGACACGCACTGCAGATGACTCTGGGCATAAATCACTGCGAAAGCAAGCAAAACAATGCCAAGAGGGTAATACATAAGCAAGCAGAAAAAGAAAAACAAGCAGCTGACATGGTCGAGCTATATCCCCCGCAAATTGCACAATATGTATAGGTTTTCCTCATCATATTGCTGATTAATTTTTGTTGCACAAAATAACACAATTTTTCCAGGATATGAAAGAAACTATTCTAATAAAAAACTAAATCATACCAACTTTATGTTCACTGTTGGGCATAATTCGAGTAAACTGACAAAATTAAACTCAAATGGATGAATTTATGTATTATGTATTTGGATCTCCAAGATCAATTTGATCATATTTAAACAAACATATTTTCAAAACTGTTCTTCATGACACACCAACATATGATTTTGTATCTCCATAACAAATTTGATTAAAATGTGATGATTAGTTTAGTTGTGAGACAGACAGGACTTGTAACAGATTTCCAACAGAGTCCTAATTTTTTGCCAAGAAAGGCAAAATTTTATAAAAATATTTTCAAAATTGTTCTTCATGACACACCTTCAGATGATTATGTATCTTCATATCAAATATGATCAATATGCGATGATTAGTTTAGAAGTTATGAGCCGGACAGGACTTGTAACAGTTTTCCAACAGAGTCCTCATTTTTTACCAAAAAAGGCAAAATTTTATAAAAATATTTTCAAAATTGTTCTTCATGACACACCTTCAGATGATTATGTATCTTCATATCAAATTTGATCAATATGTGATGATTAGTTTAGAAGTTGTGAGCCGGACAGGACTTGTAACAGATTTCCAACAGAGTCCTCATTTTTTGCCAAAAAAGGCAAAATTTTATAAAAACATTTTCAAAATTGTTTTTCATGACACACCTTGAGATGATTATGTATCTTCATACCAAATATGATCAATATGCGATGATTAGTTTAGAAGTTATGAGCCGGACAGGACTTGTAACAGTTTTCCAACAGAGTCCTCATTTTTTACCAAAAAAGGCAAAATTTTATAAAAATATTTTCAAAATTGTTCTTCATGACACACCTTCAGATGATTATGTATCTTCATATCAAATTTTATCAATATGTGATGATTTGTTTAGAAGTTGTGAGCCGGACGGGACTTGTAACAGATTTCCAACAGAGTCCTCATTTTTTGCCAAAAAAGGCAAAATTTTATAAAAACATTTTCAAAATTGTTCTTCATGACACACCTTCAGATGATTATGTATCTTCATATCAAATTTTATCAATATGTGATGATTAGTTTAGAAGTTGTGAGCCGGACGGGACTTGTAACAGATTTCTTACAAAATTTACCACTTTTTCTCCAAAATCGTATTTTATGTAGATTTTCAGAAAATTGTTTCTCATGACACATTATTACATGTTTCTTCATGTCCATGACGAATTTGAATTGAAATGGTTGACTAATTAGAAAGTTATGAGCCGGACAATAAGTGTAACGGACGGACGGACGGACGGACGGACGGACGGACGGACGGTACCCATTTTAATACCCCCCGCAACTTCGTTGTTGCGGGGGATAAAAAATTTTTTTTTTTTTTTTTTTTTTAAATTAATCCCCCGGAGGGAATAAATTATAGCAGAGGCTTGAATGAAATAGGAAAGATAACAATAAAAACAAAAAAACATTTCATTGAAGAAAAAATTATTTTTAGATTTGATTGTGTATCTTTAAGAGATAAGAAATTTTTTATATATAGATATTATATAAAAATAAGAAGGTGCATGTATATAAAACAAACCCCCGAGGGGAGTAGGTTAGAGGGGAACATGCAAAAGGTAAAAGAAACAACAACAAAAAATTTAAAATTTTATAGAGAAAATTTTTTAAAATTTGGTTGTGTATCTTTAAGAGAATTACATTGAATTATGTAGAGAAAGTTTATATAAATATGAAAGTCGCCCATAGCAACAGGCCATGAAAGTTGGGAGAAAGTAATTAACCCAGATAGAAGGCCAGACATTGCACGAGGAGAAGGGGTGCGACGCCATGTTTGTTTTGACCGTGAAAGGATCACGAAATTTCGCGAGAGATTCAGGTGATAATTAATGATCGGGAAAGATCAAAAGTGCAATAAGGACATTATGGGGCAGCAAAACAACAAGGCAAAAGGTAGAAAGAGGAAAGAACCAAAACCAAACCTTGAATTAGGGAAACGTGAGCGAAAACAAAACACGTGTTGTCACAACATGTGAGTAGCAAGAAGTGATTTTGGACTACTTTCTTTCCATGGATAGGACATTCCCGCTCACGCGTAGTGAGCTGGGGCAGCTAACTGGGACTTCTTTCGAAAACTTCGCGGTAATGTCCATTTCTCATCGAGTAAGGTAAGTGGCAACTTATGTTAAGTTGAGGTAGGATAAAAATTTAGGCATAGTGCCCAAATTCCAGGCTTCTAAAAACCCTGAAAAATCCTAAATTATAAAAAACAAGACTGAAATTACTCACTTCCAAAGTTTGACCAGATTATCACAGCCTCCTGATACAATATTGAGGCAGGGTTCGAAATTAGCACTAGCCCGGTAGCCCATGGCTATTGCAAAAGATGCTGGGCTAGTAATGTGCAATGACTGGTAGCCCGAAGGACTAGTTGAATTTACAGAAAATACGATTATATCGGTGTATTTGGCTAGTCAGAATGTTGTTGGGCTAGTGCTCTCCGGAAATCACTAGTCCGAATGGCTAGTACCCTAATAGGTCTTATTTCGACCCCTGTTGAGGCCAGTGGTTGGCAGCTCACTGGCAAGTTAACAAGAGTAACAATGTTCATATTCTTTAGCTTTGCTTACTTACTGTGTGAGCATTGTTTATTTTCTTAGCATCCCATGTTCCATCGCCTGTAAAATAGAGATACCAGCAAATCTTAAAGATGAAAATTATGAATGCCTTACAATCCTACTACATTAATGCGAAGCACATATAAAAGCCTGATTTCTATGAACATGTTTAAAGGACTGGATATTGATATTTTCAAGAGTTGTGATAAATTGTGACAATTTTAGGTCGACTACGCAAGCTATTTGATTCTTTTGGGTTTTAAAGAAAATGTCTGCGTATCTGTACTCCAAGCTTTAAAAATAATTGGATTTTTAAGGATTTTAATGCATAAAATATAAGCAGCTTATCTGGAACACTGAGACATGTTTACATAATACATATAAGTAGCATTTTCATTTCATAGTAAATAAAACTATTGACATTGTCCAATGTGGTATTTCATTGCAGTACAAAGCCTAGCTAAAAAAACTACCTAAGATCATAAGTGCTTCAAATTTTTATGTAAAACATCATCCAAATCAAAGTTCTAGTTCAAATAAAGCTACCATGTCCCACGCCCAAAAATCAACCACTCAAATGTTTTGAATCCAGTCTGATTCAAATCAGAGAGGATATATCAGCTAAATTAAGTTTGAACCTCCGATAGATATTTTCAAATTGTACTCCTAAAAGCACTGTAGATTTTTATCAGGCTGTTTTGACTCCTATGTATGCCAGAAGTACGTACCAGTGCATGAGAAGACCGATATAGAGCCGTCGGAGCTGCCACAAACCAGCACCAGACCAAACTCATGAGGGGCGAAACATACTGAGTTCACTGCAATAGAATCGACATCAGGTTATAAACTTTATTTATTATATTTGTATGTGGTTATGTCAAGAACATGTCTTGAAATGTAGAATAATGCTACATACTGCTTACATATTACAGACTTTATTACACCGTTATATATACTTTTGATGGAAACTGTGATTATGATTATAAAATTTATCAGTGCTCGTTCATCAAGTGACTTACTGAATAAACAATCTGTAGCTTACCCACATTTGCATTATCAAAAAATTACCAAGAAAATAATTTCTTAAGTTCATTGATGGAGAGAAATAGTTATTATGATAATACAGAAGTTACTACATATTCCTTGAAAAAGAAAAGAAAAACCTGTTCATCTGAGGAATCATGGTTGGTATACTCATGAAGTTTGCCCCATGTCCCATTTGTCTCCTTCCAGATGATATTTACGATCGTAGCCACAGCTTGCCAACAGATTGCCAAACATTGGATGCGCCCAGGCAACTTGCCATACAGGTCCTTCATGTCTGAAAAAAGATTGGAGTCATGAAATAATTGTGCTGTAAAAAAAGAATATATACAGTCTGATTAAAATCGACTGATTCAAAGAAAAAAGTGTAAAAATATTGTCTCTAGTGGGGTTTGAACTTCAACCAGCCCGGCTTTCCTCTGTCCCTTTCCCTTCAGTCTGAAGGCACCCCTATTACCCGCATGTTCTGACACAAGCTCATCTAGCCAATCGCAAGGGGCGCAGTAAAAGCTTCGATATCATGCAGGGGCAGGTAACTCCAGTGTACCATTTGTTATACATAATCGTCGCTAAACGCTATCTAAAAACGAGGATGTGATTGGATAGCTTATGACTGGGTTTGTCTGCGCTAAACTGGTCATAGGAACATGCGATAGAGGTGGGTGCATTCAGACCGAGAGGAAGAGGATGTCCTGGCTGGTTCGAACCCCGATAGAGACAATATTTTTGATATTTTATTCCTTGGAGTACGGATGATTTTAATCAGACTGAGAATATATAAATACCAATTATCACAATACTCTTTATGACAGTAAATGAATAGATACTTTTCATATATATTTGCTCTTGACCGTGTTTTCATTTTCTTGTTGTGAACTATCTAGAATCTAAAGAAACTGGCTAAGAAAGATTCCTGTTTAAGAAAACATATGATGTGATCATATCAATTCAAGACGTAAGAAAACTCAAAAATTGGGAAAACAGATTAATGAAAATTGAATTTGTTATCTTTATATCTTTTTAATAATCATTAAAACAACGAGAAATACAGAAGAGGGGAAGGCTAAATTTAACTTACTCCCTCAAATCAGAGACTAGTGTTTGCTGGTTGTTCTTCACATCAAATATCTTGATGGATCTGTCTGAGGAACAAGTTGCAAGCTTTATTCCATAGTAGTCGAGTTGTGCATCATGCTAAAACATAAATGAAGATTTCTCACATTTCACTACAATGATAATCATACTAGAGCTGCTTACAAATAATAGAATAACTCAAAACATACATGTACATGAAAATAAATGATACAAAAAATTTGGGTCAACTATGGTTATAATTTGATACAAACATTCACAATAAATCACATGTAATCTCATGCAGTTTCAGATTTCATTTGACGAAAGGGGAAGTTGATTTGTTTAGAAATGCTATAACATATGCTAACATATAACATATGAATGGTTTCCTTGTTTGATCAGACTTATGATCAGACATGTCAAACATTTTCCAGATGGCAAGAGTGAATATTTTGTTGGAAGGTATGCCAGATATCTAAATATCTTTTAAGGTGTAAGCACTTTAATTGGAGTAGCTATATAATATATTGATTTTGTCTTCATTTATGACATATCATTGTATTTGATTAACATCGGTATTGCTTATCCAAATGAATTCTTCCAAATGATACTTCCGGTACTATTTATAGAACACTAATCCGAGTCATGACTAAAAGTTCCAGCACATTGTTAATTACTTCACTTCCGGCCGTTTGGCCCGTTGCGTGCAAGCTCCAAACATCGCATTTGAGCAGGTACACCAAAAGGGTAAACTAATGCACTGCAAGGAGTGTAGATAGAAAACAAAATGACGCCGTCTTCGGTCGGTTATCGCTTTGAAATTTAAACTTTACATTACAATTGATCAAGAGCATGCATCAAAATTGACACTTGATCAGGATTTGATGTATGTAAGACCAAGAGGCAAAACATCTATTTTTAAGGAAACATGGGTTTGTATGGAAAAAAACGAGTGGCGAACAGATTCTATATTTGCACCCTTGGATTATTGTAATATAATAAGGATACATCTACAATTTTCAGATATTTTATGAGTGCTTCTTTTCCAAAGCTTGTCACAAATTTGTTTTGGTAACTTGGTTACCAATTTTTATTTGTTTTTCTCTGCAATGTTTAATAGTAAATCTTTTATTACGTAAGGCTATTGAAATATTGTGTATTGATAATATATATTTTGTTTTGTGTCCGACTCGACAGACAACTGCATTAATTAGAACCACATTTATCCTGGCGTAATCAATATTCGCGCACCTAACACGTTCCGACTCGCCGTGCGTAAAGAAAATCAAACATGATGATAAAAGTTTTTACAAACCTTCACTGATCATTACGTCTTTATATAAACATAAATTTTGATTGTTGACATGTTGTTATCGTAGCGGGAGAAGCCATTTCGAAGTCGGCCCTATCTAGGTCAGTTGCGTGCTACGTCATCAATATTCGCGATAGTTAAAATCCGGGCAAACCGCACAATACCAACACACTGTCGGCAGCTGACATCGATATTTTACTAAATCTTGTGTCAAAATGTATCGAAATGAATATTTTGATGAATAAATTTGACGTTTGTTTTTCTTTAAGTAAATGATATATTAAAAACAGTGTTAAACGAGTTTACTCTTGATTTAACCATATATTTCACCATGCAGAAAACGTAAGTATTTGAAGGAATATGTATTTATTTTCAAAAGAAAATTCTAAATTTTATTTTTTTAATGAAGAACAGTCTAAAGCATTACTTTTCACGTGATTTTTTATTTTGCAGTCAAAACAAATTTACATTCTGCAGTTTTCTGAGAGTTGCAGCAATCAATTATTTCTATTTCATTCTGAGAAAAATGAAGTTATCAAAATGTGTTTTCAATAACTTGAAAAAATCGTTTTGAATACATCAAAAGTTTGTTATTTTTTCAATGTTAAGTCTTGACATATTGTAGAATTTTCAGGTGATATATATCTTAATAATTATTGATATTGTAATGAAATTCCATAGCAAAAAAACTTCTTGACATTCTAACAAATAAAGAAGAAAATATATCATCAACCTAAATATGGAGATAAACATATATAGTAGGCCTATGTTTAAATTTCATTATACAAATCTTTGCATTTAAAAAAAACACAAAAATATGACATAGGTTGCTAAATATTGAAACACAATAGATTTTAGCTAAATTTCTGTTATTTTGAGAATGCTTGTTGCCTCGCTTTGTCAGTCAAAATCTTCCATATAACCTTGTTTTTAAAAACATTACAGTAAAGTTATAAGGTTTATGTTTCGAAATGGGTCAATAAAATATTTATGCCCGACGTAGCATACCAATTCCTAGGTCATAACCTAATGGCCCGCGTGTTTGGCAAGGCAAATGATCGATAGAACAATGCTGTCGGCTTATTTTAAATATTTTGCGTCCTATATTCGACTTAGTAGTTTTAGCATTAGAGAAAGTGGATTAAAATTCGATTGAAAACAATAATTGACCCAAATCTAAATTTCTTAGCAATAATTTAATCAGTGTGTTGCTAATGGAGCCGAACACGACTCCTTTTCGCTAATGTAGAAATCTGACGTCACGGCTTTGCGTGTAGCGACCGCATGAACCCGGAAATGAAAGGTGCGCGAAAATTGATGTCTGTGACTTTACATGACGGCACGATATTATATTAATAAGTTGTATATCAAAACATGTTTTTGTATTACGCAATGATTGATACCGTCACCGATTGTGGTGTGGAAAAAAATGGCTACCAAATAAACCAGAAGGAACTCAAGAAGCCTTTTTATGTTTTTAATGAATATATGATAGATCGATCCTTGTCCACAAACAACATGAACAGTTCTGTGCTCACTACATTATGATCAAATTCTGATATTTTACTTCAGTTAACCTTATAATGTTACTTAACATTGATAAGATGAATGGTATATAATACTTACAATCATATCTTGGGCAGTATCTATTGAACTGATCACAGACACCTGTCAAGAGAAATGAAGAAAATGAAAACAACAGATGTGACATGAAATGAAGGCTCAGAGTTTTTTTGTTTATAATTGAGACCATCATCTTAATCATTATTAGTTTGAAAAACAAGACCCGACCAAACCCGACCTTGATTTTGTGTTAATAGTGAATACATTTGAGATTTGTTGGTTTGACACCAGTTGATAAACTCGAAAACTGTGAAACCAGCGAAATGATGATCTCAGAAATGTCGATTTCATGGGCGATTTCTCCAATCGTTTATACAAGAAATTTAACACATTCTTACCATCTTGTTTGAAGAAAAGTCCTTCTGCACCAGTAATCAAGTTCCTTTAATACCAAACC